>CM065674.1:9244903-9844903 GCA_033220385.1 Triplophysa yarkandensis
TACATTTAGCCATGTCGTCATCACCATTAGCTTTTGATCGATTCACATCCATTTTAAAACTGATTCTATAATCAATTAGGATAATCGCATCATACATCATTTTCAATGACAGCAGTTCTGATGTTTGTTATGAAATCTCATCTGTCAATCTTGAGCACTTAAGCAAACTTAACCACAGCCTTTTCAGCATTTACCTCCGATTTCCATTTGACTCCAAATGGACGGCCTCTGTGCTCTCAGAAACCTATTTCTATATCCAATTCATCTAATGGCTTCATCAAGGTCACCAGTATGAGGAAAATATCGATATTTTTATCAAGCAATCTGTCAGCGAGAGACGGTTTATTTTTCCCTCACATGAGGTTTTTAGCACCGGTTGATGAGAAATGGGAATAATCGATCATTTTAGATAAACCACTTCTTGCAAACACTGTAAAAAATATATCTTGTGACTTAGTAAATATCATAAAATACTTAATTCAACCTTTTAAAAACATTAAATAGATTTGTTTAATGCAGAAGATTAAAGATTAAATTTATTAAAAATCTAACTGTTGATTTCTCAAATATTCAAAAAAAAATTCTAGTATTATAATATGAAATATTTAATTCGTAATATAAAACAATATTTTTGAAGAATTCTATTAGAAATATTTGAGTTAATGAAATGTAAAAAAAAAATTAAACAGTATAATAAAGTAATTTCAAAGCATTTCAATTAGATTTTTGACTGTAAATTGTTTCAATTGATCAGAATCAAACTTTATAAAAGTTTGTAAAAAAGTGAAACGTCCACCTGTCCACTCTTCACCTTCACGGTCCGGGAGTGAATCCAGACGACTGTAATAACTGTCAGATTTATGGATGTGCTTCTGGGGATTTTTATGGATACTGAGATTCATCAGTGATGATTTACAGATGTACAGAAGCGACCCTCGCAGGTCGAACCAAACGTTAAATAAGCCTGATGCTAAATATTAAAACTATATCTCTCAGGTCATCCGTCCTTTCCGACTAATAGCTTTTCAAAAATGAAACTGTGAGTTATCTCGTGGTTCTGCATAATGAAAAAAATATAATGTATTAGTGTACAATTAGAATTTATACAAAGTATAACATCTCAATGTTAAAATTATAGTTCTCATTTGTATAGAGTAGATATCTTTGTTCTGATAAAGACTGAGAAAGATATACGGAGGAAGGCCCTCTTAAATGAATTCATAACATGTTCATAGCATGTTAAATTATCACTTTGCAAAGCTTAAGCGTTCTTTTCATTTTTGTATGTACTACCGTAGCTTCTCAAATCCACTTCATTTGGACGCCAGTTAAATTGCTGTGGATATGTAGACGATTGGGGTGAAATGGAGCACATACGTCTTCTAAAGTCGTCTGATGACTCAAAGCTTTGATTCTTATTGCTCCGCTGTCCAGAAGAAGAAAAATGGACATGAATTAATAATCAACTGGAGAGTTCAATATGACGTCTTGTCATGACTTGAGACACTTTGATATTTCAGTCTGCATCACCGGTAGATTTTTTTCGGTTTGGTTTTCAATGTGCATGATAAAATTAAGGAAAGTTTTCTTAACTTAATTGCTCTTGAAATGAAAAACCTTGTTATATGCTTTAAAAAATCCTTAGTGTTTTCTCCATAAAACAGAAGTGTACTAAAGACAGTTATAAAATATGGCTTATGACTTCATAAACCTGAGGTGTGAAGTTATATTCATTTTTTTAGGGCATTATTTTACCAGGTCAATGTTTAAATATTTATTAATTGATGGTAAACCACAAATATGTGAGTTGTTCAATATTCCTTTAACTATAAAACATATTCTGTGTTGTAAGATACATATTTAAGGAACATGAGGCAATGTGTTTAAGCAGGGATTGCTTTAATAGATCATTTTTTAAACATCTCACGCCATGGCTTTGGTTTTTTATCATGTATCAAAATGAAGAAAATTGTATAGGTTTCTTTTTCATTGTTCTAATTAATTTTACATTATGTTGAATGCTTTATTTGTGTATAATGATTCTTGACTGTAAAATTGTTGATTTTCTGATATGTTGCTAATGAAATTTGTTTGCCAAAAATAGCCTTTTTCTGCTGACGTCGGCATTCATTAATAAAAAATCAATTTAGATGGACAAAGTTCAGTTTATAGGGTTCAATTAAATTATTTTTTATTATTATTTAATATTATTTAATAAAATGTAATGTTTTTCAGATGACTTGGCCTCAAAGGCCAACATCATCATAGACCCGGCAGAGATCCAAGCCGCGTCCATGGATGACCTGGATGAAGATGTTGAGACCTCAGCTGCACAGGTACAAACTACTGGGATTGTACTGTGAGACTGAAATCAACTTGATATCCAAAGTGTCTTCCGTTTGGCTTGCGTACATAAAATCTTTTCTTTTTTTTAATATCATGATCCATCACTGTCAGTCATACCTCTCCGTTTTATTTGGCATTATCCAACTTAAAGGGACTTCTTACTCAAAAAGGGACTCCCTCATCTTCAAATTTCATACCCATATGGCTTACTTTCTTATGCAGAACACAAGATATTTTGAGGAATATTTTCAATAGGCACACATTCTTTGCTTTTGTATCCATACAGTTGAAATAAATGAGTGCAACTGTTTGCTCAATCATCAACTTTCTTCAAAATATCTTATTTGGTGTTCTGCATTAGAATGAAAGTCATACAGGTTTTAAATGACAAGAGGATGAGAAACGAAAGACACCTTTTTAATTTTTGAGTGAACTCTTACTTTAATCTTCGTTAATGTGTTTAGTGGAAACATTATAGAATGACATTGTGTGTGTTTGGGATCCACAGAGACCATCTGGTGCTGCTGCTATGGGTGGTGCTTTGGCCCGGCCCAGCTGGTTGAGCTCCCCGACGCTGGGCAGAGCCAACCGCTTCCTCAGCACTGCGGCCGTGAGCCTCATGACCCCTCGACGACCCCTGGCCCCTCCCGAGAAGGTCAAAATCCGCACGCTGGCGGTGGAGCAGAGAACCGTAGAGGACAGTGAGTCCAACCATTAACTTGTGCTCTAGACTCAAAGTCATACAAGCTCAACCTCCTTTTTATTTTATTTTTTTTATTTTAATAAGTATAGCTGTCTACGAGTTGGTGTTCAAGACACCATGACATAGGTCAAAGCTAAGCATAAGCCAGACTATCCGACGCTCAATCACCTTTAACCAATTTGCTTAGACTCAAAAAAGTCTGTTATCACCCCCAAAGGGATATGAGGTTTTAGCTCCTGTCTTTTCTTGTTCCCCCTCATCCAATCTCCCCTCTTCCGTATTCAGTTGAGGGAAGCCATGGTAACGACGGGCTGTTGCTGGGGCGACCGCTAGAAGAGCCCGACCAGCCAATCACTGAGAAGTCCCTTCTGGAGATCCTGGATGGGGTTGTGATGATGTATAATCTGAGCGTTCATCAACAATTAGGAAAGGTAAGAGATGTTTCAATATGGACCTCTTCGACTGTACTTCAGAGTGCTTTCACATATGTGGTTGTGTTTGTTTGGTCCGGACGAAGGGCAACAAATGATTCACTGTAGCATTTATCTGCTGTGTTGGGTCATCTTCACATCACATTGTTTGCTCTGGTCTGAACCAGATGAACCAAAATGCAGTCATGTGTCATTAAACGCATTTACCCAACACTTTTTGTTCGGTTGGAAGTAACACGTGGGTAAATGGAACTCCCGTAAGTATACAAAGTGAGGAGGCAGCATGCTGCATTTAAGTATGGAGGGTCCATCAAAAATATTGCGGTGTTTTCAAAAGTTGGGACCTTATTTGATCATCACACCGACTTTCGATGAGGCTCAATACCTCTGTAAAACTTCCAAATTCTGTCAAAATTTGCTGTTTTTCAGGAAAATCAAAAATAATACCCCAGCAAATACAGATGTTCCCCTAACGTTCGTTTTCGGGCTATCTTTTTGTTTTTACAACTAGAAAATAAAATTTCCAGGATGTTTCAGGGTAGTAGGTTTTATTAATAATCAAAAAATAACATGAAAAACAGTCCATTAAGTTTCTATTATGGAAATCATACAAAACAAACATTCAAAGCACTTATTTGTAAAGAAAAAGCAATATTCCCAGAAAGTTGCAGTTGCATTACCTTAATCAAATGTATTAACCATCAGGGATATTTGTTTTCTGTTTATTTTTGCAACAGAGAGTAATTCAATTACTATTTCAGTTATGAAAAGAAAAAAAATAGAGAAAAATTATTGACGTTCAGAAAATATATATACATTTTAAATAATTAACAATTAACACATTCTCTAATGGCAATATTTGACAAAACTGGCAAACTACCCTGACTATTACATGTGATACAGAAATTAATTACATACATTAACAGTTAGACATTTGCACTAATATTTTAAACTAGAACTACTTAAATGAAGGTAAAAAATAATAAATAATTGTAATAATAAATGAACATGGTAATAAATTACACATTTATAATAATAAATAAATAATCAGTAGCTATAAGGTTGTGGAAGGTTTGCTATGCAAAAAAATTGCCTCAAACAGCCGTCCTATTGAAAACACTTTCGTAACGTGCACATTTCACTGTGCTTTGGGTTTCTTTTCCTTGCCCACATTTGGATAGAAAAAGTCCACTTTGATTTAACATCAGTTTTTCATACCAGCTCATCTTGACTAATGCGTTCAGCATCTAAGAACGCACACATATAAGCGCTGCTGGTTGACATGTGTTTTCTTTCAAGAGTGAATCACTTCTAGATAACACACCTGCCAGCAGCTGTTTGGGTTTTTCGAGTCTTTAAAAGGCGATCAAAAAAGATCATAGACATAAAAACAGTTCGCCACTCATGGCTGTAAATGTATATAATTCCATCTCTCTGCAAAGTTCTTTGCTCTGGAGTTGGGTTTGATCTCGGTGCCTTCGCTTTTATCCTTAAACCTGAAGAAGAGGCGTTTTTATCAGAGCAATGGATTTTTTTACACTTACCCGCTCAATATCTTGTAGTGTCTTTATTATGCCTTTCACAGAATACCTATAAAAATACATAAATGTAACTATTTTTTTACATGTATGATGCGTTTACACCGAACAACCTTTATTACTCGTTGAGAAAGTTCTTTATTACCTGTCATTGGTCCAACTTGAACTGCCTTTATCCTTCAAATGGGACCCCGGACACTGGGTTGTTGAAATTACTCAATTTAATCGTGTGGAACTGTTGTACATGATTCAATTAAGTTTCTTTGACATTATCATTTTTCAAATTTCAAGAGAAATTATGTAAATTGATGTATGTGATTGCTCAACAAAAAAATCGCAATTCATTCGTGTTGAAACGTTTTACATGATTGATTTAATTCCGAATTGAAAACCGAACCTCGTCATTCGCGTTGCCTGCCGAAGGCTTGCATCTATTCTCATCTTTACATTGACTTTGGATGTAGTTTACTTGAGTTTATCATGTATCGTGTGAACACAGCATTTGTACAGTGTGATTTCTTATACATCCACAGACCTCTTTACATCTCTGAGTAACAACAATATGATGATGTTGCTATGCAAACAAAAATGTAAGATATTGCTATGCCAACATTACCCACATTATTCTTCTCATTGAATGTCAATGAAATGTGTTCATGAAAAAGAAGAGTCTGTCAGATTGTGAGCCGTGAGTAATTTATCAAACAAGCTGTCATTCATCAAAAGGATGAGTTGGGTAACCATGGAAACATGCAGGCTTCTGGATCTGTACTACAACATCCAGCATTAAGAAAATCATCCGTCAGAAGGAAGCGTGATGATGGCGTGTAAGAACAGCATAGTATATTGGACGTAACTTATTAGTTTGGAGTTATGACCATCTGAATTATAACCAATATTTTATTTATTGACCAAAGTCATTATTTACTCTTGTTTGGCACTCCAGTGAAAGTTCATTCACTAAGCTGCTGAATTATCATTAAGTGGATGGCATTAAATCAGAGACATGCGGACATTACAGAGTCAATATCTCAAGGGTCACCTGAGGTTAAATGTCATGTTTAAGAGTCCAATGGTGGTTGATGATGCCCTGTGGGATTTGAACAAACGGTATTTTGTGTACTATGTTCTTTACGCAAATCCTTACTTTCATACTGTTTTAATAGGGTTTGCTTATTGGTGCCACCTATTGACACGTCAAAGCCATGTTCCTCTCTTATGCATTCATATTTTTCACATTTTAGGATGGTTATAATAAACTCATCAAAATTATGAACTTGAACAAAGGAAACTATGGAAATATTAAAAAAATTAAATCGTAAATCATCTTCAGTGTAGTCATCAGTGTTCAGTGCAGTCACCTTTTGGATGTAGTTTTCTCAAGGAACTTCTAAAGGTCTCACCCTCAGATGCTATTATATAAAATACAAGTTTTCTCATGAAAAAACAATGCCTGTTTGCTAAATTATTCTTTTTAGATACTTTGATTTGAAGGTCTTTGCCTGAATATCTAAAATTAATTTAGATGACAAAAATATAATTATTATAATATAAAAGAATAATAACATTCCTCTTAAGTGTCACAAAACTTTTGACTGGTATTTTATAGTTGATCAACTCTACCAATGCTTTTGCTTTGGGAAAATAATTTGACATATTAAACATCATTTGTCATATCTTCCACTGAATTACACTTTAAAAATACTTTTTCACATTAAAAGGCTCTCTTATTTACATAAAAACTATTTAAAAATTATTTAATAATTTGTTGATATCAACAGAAAATAACAAATCACAGAAAATTGCGATAAATGTCACAGATTACTCAAGTTCACCCCGGTGGCATGTCTTTGAGCCAGAATCAAATATTCAGACAGATGATAGAATTAAAACAAAAGCGATCATTATCTAATTAAACCTCTCTATAAAATAGATTGACTTGATTTAGGGAATGAATTAAAAGTGTCTTGTTTCCTGCTGAGATTTCTTCAGAAATCTGTTGGATCCTGATGAGGTTTACGCTGGAGGCTGTCAAGCAAATCTGTCTGGTTTTACTTTCTTGAAGACTTTTTTAATTGGCTCAGCACAGTGCAGTCCGAAGTCTTGCCTTCAAAATTGATAGATGTGGTGAAATTCAGCCAAGAAATATCACCAGTGTACCTCATAATTTCATCAAACTCTAATGCATTTTTTATTCTACTGAGCGGAGAGGGCCGGCCGGCCACAGACTCAATAAATAATCCACACGAGGCCTAACATTTTGGGAATAGCCTAAAGCGCTTGCTCACATGAAAATGAGCTGCACAATGATGAGATTTTTTTTTCAAAGTCATCAACTTTTCCGTAAAGAAATGAATTCACTTGGGAAGTGTTTGATATGTAGTAGATTGGAGCAAACGTAATACGCTATGCTTCTAAAACTACTGTCCTTGATGTCACACATGATTTTTATTTATACCCCCCTCCGGTCAATCTAGAGTGAAAACTTCAAATTTTAAAAATACAATCATTTTCTGTTTTGTAAAATAAATTTCAAATTCTAAGTTAAAAATGTTGCTTCATAAAATAAATATGCAAATATCATAAACTGACCAAAACGTATCCAAAATAAAAATAAACAAATGTTTCTGAATCCTCAACAAATATATCCCAAAATAAATATAAACAAATTACGCTGAAACCTTACTAACACTCAATTACACTTCAAAATATATTTAAAATAAAATATAGGCAAATTAGCCTAAAACCTAACCTAAATATATTTAAAATAAATATAAACAAATTTCGCTAAAACCTAACAAAAATAATTCTAAAATTATTGTAAAGAAATGAGGCTTAAACCTGACCACAATATATCTAAAATACAGATAAGTAAATTAGCCTAAAACGTAACTAAAATATATCCAAAAATAAATATAAGCAAAGTATGCTGAAACCTAACCAAAATATATTTAATTTAACGTATAGCCAAATTAGCCTAAAACCAAACAAAAATATGTTTAAAATAAATATAAATAATGAAGCTAAAACCTAACCAAACTAAATCTAAAATTATTATAAACAAATGAGGCTTAAACCTGACCCAGTATATATCTAAAAAACATATAAGCAAAAAATTCCAAATATCAATTTAAACAAATTAAGCTGAAACCGAACCAAAATATATTTAAAATAAAAAAAAGGAAAATTGGCCGAAAACATAACCAAAATATATACGAAAATAAATATGAACGAATGATGCTAAAGCCTGCCCAAAATATATCTTAAATAAATATATCTAAACATATGACGCTAAAGACCAACCATAAACTGCAAAAATATGTTAAATAAGTTTTTATGAGGGTTTTTAAGCATCGTATAGTTTGATATATTAATTTTATATATTTTGTCAGTTGTAGAGGCTTTTTTTTATAACTACGATTAATATTAACAAATTTCTATTTAAACCAACCAAAATATACCCCAAATAAATATAATCACATGACGCCGAAACCTAACCAAAATACATGTAAAACAAATAAATAAACACATGACACTAAAACCTCACCAAATTACATATAAAAAAATTATATCTAAACAAATAATGTTTAATCCATACCAAGATATATCTAAAATTAGTTTCTAAAAAACATACAAATTTAATTAAATCAATATATATATATATATATATATATATATATATATATATATATATATAAATTAATTGCTATATATCCCATCCAGATGTTGTCCTAATATATGTTTGCTTAATGTTAGAACACGAACATGCACATACAATTATAAATTTAGTAAATATCTAATTTATTTATTGATAGACACACATATTCAGTCATGATTAATCACACATGTATAGTCAATTGAAACATTAAATAATAAAAACTGATTTCATTACTGTATGTGTCTTAAACATGTGTGTAAATAAACACACAAAAAAATATGAACAATATACGGACATATCATTTTAACTACAACCTTTAATTCATGTTGTGCAATGAGGTACAAAATTTTATATAATAGCGCATGAATCTGTCATTAGTTGTGAATACAAATGTTTTATTTGAAGGGTTCATTTCAGCACCCATTTAAACCTCATCTGCAAAGGACAAGGTCACTAGAATGATAATTTTCCATTGTTCCCATAAATTGGTACCTATTTAGGGCTCCAGGAAAATCTGGGCAGTATGTTCGAGGGCTTAACGCTAATGCTGTTTTTGTCTTTAAAACATTTTTTGTATTTATTTCCGCAGATGGTGGTTGTATCAGATGATGTTCATGAATATGCAGTTGCACTAAAGGACACAGATGAGAAGATCGCCCGATGTCCAAGCAGAGTAAGATTATCACATCAACATTGTTATGCATTTTTTTTTTACACAACAAATATCCAAAGATAAAAAAACATCTATTAATGTTTATTCATTAATTATTTAATATAAATTTATTTTATAAAGTAACTTAAAGTGGTAGTTCTATCATCACTTACCAATGTATTTTACTCTCTTGTCATTTTAAACTAAAACTTTATAATAGTCAAAATATATTTTGAAGACTGCTGGTCTAACGTCAATGGTACCATTTACATCCAATTTGTAGATACAAAACAGTCTTAAACGTTCTTCAAAATTTTGAACTATGGATATGGTTAGTAAATTATGAAAATTCAAAAAGATTTTTATTAAAAATCAATTTTTAATAAAAGAGTCCCCCGAGGAGATCCTGTCCAAGGTAATCCAAAGGAAAAGTCAAACAGAGTCCTCATCTTATGCAGGAAGGCATGTCCGTACATGTGCTTCTTAAGTGGGCACAGATTTTCTTGAGCCCAACTTAAAGACTTTGTACCATGGAGAAAAGGGCGGGGTAAAGCGAAAAGCGCCCTATTGTTTCTGAAGGACACCACAATCATATTGTCAGCGCAGAAAAGACGTGATGGTCCCTCAGTTCTGGGAGAAAATTGTGAAAACTGAGCCATACCACATGCATTGCCAGACGGTTGATCTGCTGCAGACTTCCTATGCTTACCATTTCCCGAACGCTGGTTTGTCATCATACATCGCCTGCTAACCTGACTTGGAGGTGTTTTTGGTGACCACTTTCCACCTGTCGACCATGTCTAGGGGAATGCCCATTCCATCCACTTAATAGTCTTCCAAGGAGCCATGTCTGTAACGCAGGCCTGGGCTATCCTGACGCGAGGCGACCAAAGTGGTGGCAATTAGGCCAAAAATGCGCTGAACACTTTGAACGGGCCAGAGGTGCTGGACCTGATGGAAACCACTCCTGCACTGAATAGTTGCGCTCTGTCTGGCATAGGCCACACCATCATGAGTGCTGAATCAAAGACTTCCGAGAAATGAGATTCTCCATCACGGAGACAGAGCCCTCTTTGCATGATTAACTCTGCATCCCAGGCAATCCAGATGGCTGAGAAGAAGAGTTCTGTGCAATATCAGTTCCTCCTCTGACTGGGCGAATATGAGTCGAGGAACTTGAGGATGTGAAAGCCCATCTGTCTGACAGGGGCAAAGCTGCATCCATGCAAATAAGCTTCTTTCAGATCCAGCAAGTAAACAGTCCCTAGGTACATTTGCATTTGTTTTATTGTGGTAAATCGTAACAGCTGTTTTGTAAGAGAGCGGTTCAGAAGTCTGAAATCAAGAATCAGCCTACGGACACTGTCCTTTTGGGGATTGCTCCCCCAGCAATCACAAGATCTCTGCACGCAGTACATAGGCGTTGATGCTGTGTACTACCATGTGAAGAATTCTTCAAGTGAGTGAGGACTAGAAAGTAGCAACTGTAAAAGTTTCCACAGCTCGCTTGCACAGCAATACCTACCTCCACAGCTTGTTTGCCCGCCAAAGACAACACTTCCGCACGTGGCACATGACCTTTGACTGTGGGTACTAACATGTGAAGAATGCCACGAATCGCAGTAGTAATCGAGCAAACTGAAGAATATAGCCGTGCATTTCTGGACACAGGGGAAGGCTTTACATGCCTCTGCATGTGAAGCAAGGGGAATGACGTAAATATAACCATTCTTTGAGCGAGTCAGAGGTACCAGACCTGATGGAAACCACTTGCAACTCAATCCTCTCCGATCTGATTTGGCTATATAGATGTGAAAATAAGCATACGTTCAGATCCAGCAAGAGACCGTCCCCTGGGGCGTATTTGCGCTTCATGGCGGTCCTCCTGAATGGCCGTTTATATATAACCCCCGCAAGAACACTATCTTTGCACATAGTACAGAAATTTGGTATCCGTGCACCAGTGTGTGAAGAATGCTGCGAAACCTTGGCTTGCGTTATGTTTTCACCAATTGTGACACACCTAGGAATGGTTCTGGCTTGACTGTTGACCACATCAGCAGGCAAGGACTGCCTTACGTAGGTGACTGCGCCGGCGTGTCATTTAAAACAACGCCAGATACTTGCTCTTTTCTGAATTTTAACGGCTGTAATTAGTCGCTGAAGGAGAAAAAATCAAAGGCAAAATGGCAAGGGCGCCTATCTTTATAGGTGCCAGGTACCACCCACTTTAGCGAGCATCCTCCCCACTGGCTCTTTCAGTCTTGTTCTCATTGGTCGAAAATTCTGCTTTGCAAGCACTCATTATAGCGCAGTATTAACTGAGTTGTTAGAAGTCTTCAGTGCAACAATAAAAATGAGTTATCCTGTAGCGTCATGTCAAGCAGTTCGAGTGAAGCACCGATAGGGCACTTGGGCTTACAATTTTTAATCTGGAAGATGATAACAAAAAAATCAACAAAATCGTAACTTGAATTGTGCAAAGACTCAATTCTTGTTTAGAGACCAACATTTCATGAAAATGAGAAGGTCAAAATCCACTGAGAATTACCAAACCAATGACCCATTTTACACTAGCAAACAGACACACATGCACATGCACACACTCTCAAAAAGAATCTGATCCACTGCATATCAATGACCTGGCATCCCTCCATAACACCCTTGCATCCGGTTTTGCAAGGGTAAGCATCCCTCATATTTTCCTCAGAAAATATCCAAATTTAATTATTTATGATGATCTTATTATGTTTGGCAGAGACCGGATATTCTAGAAGAGTTGCAAAAGAGCCAAAAAGTGTTTGCTGAAAAGCTGAACCACTTGAGTCGCAGGTTGGCCTGGATCAATGCCACCATCTATTCCAAGGTACGTGAGCCAGAGTGGTTTTCTGAGAAATATGAAGTAAGAACTTAAGAGGTTTGCATTGTCGTGGCCTGGAATAGCCCCCGAGACGGCTTTTTAAAATGGCATTTCGAGAAAAGAAAGATGCGTGTAATGTAAATGCCAATGCATTTAAAACACGACTTCTTCATGCAGATTGATAATAACGGATGTCATATAAGAAGAAACGTGATTTTTCTTGAAATTTAAAACTGCATCTTATTTGTTAAATAATCATCTCCTTATTTTACATTGAAAAGCATCTTATACTAAGTTTTTCATCAAAACTACAGGAGAAGATGTTGGACGTTTACTGGCTCCTGAGGGTTTGTATCCGCACCATCGAGCATGCCGACAACACTGGCTCCTTATTCGCATTCATGCCTGAATTCTACCTCAACGTGGCCATGAACAGCTACAGCGCTCTCAAGAACTACTTCAGCCCCTCCAACTGCATGGAGGAACTTCCAGGTCATCATCACTTCGTGCCGTTTACATTCAAGGGATAGTTACCCTAAAATGGAAATTATGTTAAGAATTACTCAAGCCTTTAAAAACTTCTTTGTTAGGTTGTGCACAAAGGGAGAAATTTGGAAAAATTATGGCAACTGTGATTTCTGTGGCACCTTGACTACCGTAGAAGAAATAAATTAATGCTTATCCAGGTGCCTCAGAAGTCTTTGTTCAGCTAAACAAAAAGGCAGATATTTGTAAGAATGTTAGCAACTAAGATATATGGCACAATTGACGGTCATTGTAGAACAAACATGATTCCCCAGAACTGCTTGCCTTCCAGAATTCTTCTTAATATCTACTTTTATAGTTACTTGTATGGCAATAAGTTGGGTGTTTAATGTGGTGTTACATCCGTGTTTTCTGTTTGTTTAATCCGCGCTTCTGTTTGTATTTCACCCTTAGGTTACGAGGAAACGCTCACACAGCTCGCCGCCATTCTCTCCAAACACTTCGCAGATCCTCGTATCGTCGGAACAGGTGAGAGAAACAACCGTCAGATGCTTACTAGACCATCTCACAATCCCTCACATGTGTAAATATTACTCTGTATTATTTGCAAAATATAATTTGTTAGGAGTGGTTACTAAGATGTTGGTTGCTAGGGTATTACTAGGGTGAATGGGCAGTGATACCATGTCAGATCGTTTTGACATCAAAAGAAATGTGTATCTGTTTTATTACATCCCCGTTTTGATAACATTCCTTTAAACTACAGGAACAACATTGTAAAATAAATTACAGTATATGACCCTGATAGGACCAGCTTAGGTGAGTTTTTATTACAGATTTTTGCCAAAAAAATGTAATTGACTAAAAATTAAGAAACAACAATATTTAAAAATGTTAAGGTAACGTGATAATTTAATATAACTCTTTAAGTGTTTTGCTGCGGAAAGAAATGACAGTTTGATTTCTTTAAATTTTCATTAAAATTTTTCACAGGTTTGATTTTTCTCTTCTGCAGAACACAAAAGAAGATATTTTGAAGAGTGTGACTGCCATCTATTTACTTGCTTTGGTTTTGTACCCAAACAATAGAAGTAAAAAGGTGCACCCACTGTTTGGTTACATTCTTCTATTTATCTCCTTTAGTGTTCTGCAGAGGAAAGAAAGTCTTACAGGTTTAAATTATTATTTTTGATTTCACTTTCTTCTGCAGAACGCAAAAGAACATATTTTGGAGAATGTTGGTGGCATCCATTCACTTGCAATTGTTTTATGTCCACGCAATAGAAGTGAATAGGTGCACCCACTGTTTCGTTACATTCTTCAATTTATCTCCATTTGTGTTCTGCGGAGGAAAGTAAGGCATACAGATTTGAATGATTATTTTTCATTTTCACAGGTTGGAACTTTCACTTTCTTCTGCAGAACACAAAAGAAGATGTTTTGAAGAATGTGGGTGGCATCCATTTACTTGCATTGGATTGTCCACTGTTCAGTTACATTCATCAAAATATCTCCTTTAGTGCTCTGCAGAGGAAAGAAAGTGACACAGGTTTAAATGTTTATGTTTGGATGAACTTTTCTTATAAATACTGTAATGTGCAGAGTGTTTAATCTGAGGATTTGCTTCAGATGTGCACCTTCTGTAGCTGTGGTGGTTCCTGACCATGAGGAGCTGAATTTAATCACATTACCATGTTCCAGACAGTGAAAGCCCGAGCCATTATGATTTATGACACAAGTATTAAATTAACCCTGCTCTGAATTCTCAAACTACAAGACATTTCCTGTGTTAATGCATGCAGTCTCTCTTTCAATCCCTTCTTTTACATCTCTTTCTTTCTATCTGTCAGTCACAGTCCCCCACAAACCTTATTCCCTATATTCCTCTGTCAGGTCTCTGTTAATATTTTACTCTCATTACCTGCAAAGCAACCCAATGGCTCAAAATGTGCGAGACATCAGTTTGTCGGCTGTTCTAATGGGAATTCTTAAGCTTAATATAGCCGGTGGTAGAACCGTTCATCACTGAGTTCATTTCTCACATGAAGGTGTAATTAAAAGCCTTTTCTTCGAGTCATCGTAAAGTCGCTGTATGTTTTTTAATTCTGTTTTAAATTTGGACCGTAAAACACACTTAAACATCAATTCATGATTCATGAGAAGTGAAGTACTATGCAAATGAACATATGTTATTAGACATGACCCATTAATTTCAATTGCACTTCATATGCAGGGTTTTATTATGTTCACACTCTGTTATGCCAGTGTAGTCTTCTTTGTTGAATAAGTATTGTTTTTTTGGTTAGTTGCTGCATGTTTCATTTTTAAATGCGTCTATCTTGCACATAGTCAAGATATCTGTTTAGACTGATACAGCTCTAAATAATCATTATTACTAAAGCACTTGTTTTTTTTAGTATCTTATCTTTTGATTTGTCATGACCAAACACTATTTTTTGCCTTTAAAATGTTTAAAAAACCACTAATATCTAAAGAAACATAATGAAATGGATCGTTCTTTAAAAGCGCGAATGGTTGTTAGTGAAACAAAAAAAGGTTATTTTATGTTATACAATTCTGAATTTTCTCCCCCAAAACCCCCATGAGAAACCACTTTTGATAAATAATGTTAACTTGACTCAATGGTTTATTTCTGCTATGAAGGTCGCGATTTTTTTATGCTTTGATTACAGTGTGCAATATGACGTGTTTATAGTTCCCATGGAAAAAAATATTTTTCACACAATTTTCTAATCTGTATACAGCTGTTTTCATGGTTATAAAATTGCTGATGATTTCCTTGTTCTGATAAAGTCCCTCGTTCAGAAATGCGTAACAAGTTCTGATTGGGCCAGTGGTTCCTGCGTTGTTATTCGACAGCAGCTTAGCGCACGTTGCCCGGAAAGATCAGGCCTTTAACCATAATGTGGAGATAAATGCACTCAGTGTTACCGAGCTGAAATCAGACCCGGAGAACATAGATTAAGAGGATCGAGCAGAACCTGTGCAAGCACGACTTTTGCATACACCTTAACATAGAACAATGATTTGTGTGGCTGCAGCTTAACTTTAGCCCTGTCAAAACCAGTGATTAAACAATAAGTAATACATATAATCAACAAATAATTTAAACTGATCATTTCAAACACCAACAATCGATGGTGTCCGGTTGAATTACTACACTTTTTAAAAGTTTTGTCGGATTAGTTTCAATTCTACCTTCTAATGAACAAAGCTAAACAGCATTGCCCTTTTATGTAAAAAGATACAGAAACCGTTAAACGCACCAACTTAAATAATAAAATACACTTCCTGCTAGTGGTCCATAAACAACACCTTCTCCAAACAAAGAGGGAACTACTCCAACTTTCAGCAATAATCCTTGTGTAAATCCATCGTTAAACTGATTGAGATTGTGGAAGCTGTCCTCAGTAAAATGTGCTGCAGATAGCGTTATGTATGGATTATAATATTCGGGAGCCGAGTTTAACATCAATTGTAATCGTTAGGGGAGGTTAGTCAAAAAACTGTTCTAGTGATCTCATTAAAGAAGGCCTATTAGACCGGCCTATCGATGTTGGAGACTTCGGTTAAGTGAATGATCTGGCTTGGCATTGAACTTTGAGCTTAATAATTTTACAGAAATTATTTATACTCCAACAACAACATTATGTTTAGTCTCAAACATGGGATCACAAAGAACAAGACCTTGAATACCATATTGTAAGTATTTGAGGATATTGGTATTCTAAGAATGTCATGAAGTTTCGCACACACAATACTTCGTTAGGGATAGACAGCCGCCATCACATGAGGGAATTCTGCTCTTTTGCAAAACAATTATGAAATACTCCAATAATTGTGCCTTGATGGTGTAATTTAATTCAATAGGAACAGCAGGACGGGTCTAAGATCTACTAGGGTTTGAGAGATTTAGATTGGACCGGAGCACTTAAACGCACATGCCCAACCATACATTATTTTATTAGAGCCGCTATGAAGTGGTGCTACAGTGAAATGAGGGCCCCCCATCGCTGCTTGCAGCTCTAATTGTACATTATTTTAATCCTTTCATTACAGATATTAAAGATTCTCTGATGCAGGCTTTGGCAAGTTACGTGTGTTACCCACAGTCCCTGCGAGCAGTCGAAAGAATCCCAGAGGAACAGTAAGTGATTTTATTACTATAGTAAATAAGAATAGTAAAAAAAAAACACACTACCAGACTAAATAGAGTTCAACCACAACAATATAACCAGTGGCCCAAAGGTAACTTCTGCTAGACTTCAGTAGGAAATTCAGTCCCTTTTGCTGATTATTACTGGTAACGAACCAAATATTTACTAAATGTATGTATTTAGGTTTCCAGTACTATTTTTAAGAATTGTTTTTAATACTCTGCAGAACTATTATTGTAACCGAACTGTGACAACACCCATTGTTTCTTTTGCGTGGCCACGAAACCAGTAAAATTTAATGGTTGCCAATTACCAACATTCTTCAGAATATTTTTTTTTAACTTTGACCTGCCTTTTTATTTTTCCTTATTTAATACTATTTATTACTTCTAACACTACTAACTCTGACTCTGAGTTTTATGGTATGATTGCCTACACATAATTATATCCTATATTGTGTTCGGAACTGTAATCTATAGCAATATGCATAAAATTGATGGACATTAAAAATATTCTATATGACATAGTCTCGTAAAAGGTTATTAGAGTTAACTGACACTGAAACTTACCCCAATATTACAATAATAATTTCCCCAAAATTAAAACTATTATAAACTGCTTCAAAACCAACTAAAATTAAATAATTCTTTTTAAAACTTTGCCCCACATGTTCTGTTTCTTTTTATTCAAAACAAATGTGTAATAAAGTTATATATGCTGTGATCTCTCTCAGGCGGGTTGCAATGATGAGAAACTTGCTGGCTCCATATGAACAGAGACCCTGGGCTCAAACCAACTGGATTCTGGTTCGTCTTTGGAGGGTATGCTTCTTCTTTCTTCATCTTCTCTTGAACTCCTATTATTTTACCACACACCACCATCCATCCGATTCTTTCTTTTTATCTTCTTTGCCTCTTCAACCCCTTCATATCATTAGATTCCGACTCAGCATAGGTGCATTATATCAAAGCCATTATGCCGGATATATCTGCTGCCGTTTTCATTCAACATTCTGTAATGCTTCTGGCAGACTAGACACTTCTATTGTTTTAAACATTTATACTGTTCTGGAAACAGGCCATGCTAAGGAAGTTTTAAAAAAACTTTTTTGGGACCAATTTTGTGCTCATTTCTCTAGTTCTACAGTTTGTGTTTAGTCTTGTATTTATGTATTTAAACAAAACTTAAGTATAGTAAGGTGCAAAGGTTCATTGTTTGCCAATATAATATTATGTTCAGTCCCGGCTAAATTTGAAAAACATGAATATGAAGACTGAATTTTTTTTGGGTTTCTGGTTCAGGGTTGCGGCTTTGGCTACAGATACACTCGTCTTCCTCACCTGCTGAAGACCAAACCCGAGGACGCCAACCTACCAAGCCTTCAAAGTGAGTCATATATGTTTATTACTCTTTTTATTAAAATAATTCTTGAAAATTTAAATACTCATACAGAAAATTATGTTCATATTATGTAATGAAACATCATAGAAGATGATTAAAGCATTAAAATAAAATTACAGAGCTCATAATACAAAATTTTACATATTTATTATATATTCAAACTATTGATTAACAACTGAAATTATTTTTATACTTCTTGTGTTTTTGTGTGATTTTATTAGTTTTTTCTTTGTAAATAAATGTGTGTGTGTTTGGTCAAATGAAACAGTATTTAATACCACATGCAGAGACTGATTTAAATTTTCAATATCAAAACAAACAAACCCTTGAATCATTTATAATCCAAAGCTGTTTACAAAATATAATTTAACAAAATAGTTGAGTGCATGTTACACTTCCTGAAAACTCCTTAAACAATGTTGGCTATCTTAAAAGCTTCTTAAGAAGTGGTTTGGTAATAAAAAATGTGGCAGTGTGTATCACACAAGTTAAGAAAATCTATATTTATTTAATTAGGAATTTCTTAAAACATTTACATGGTTTACTTACTCTAATGTACTGTAGTTACGTGCATTCTGTTTGTACTCTGCACAAGGATGAGTTTTGGCATGTTTACAATTTTATAAAAAAAACTTGTGCGACTTTACAAAAGTATAAAAAACTTTGTTTTCTTTCGAGATTTTCAATTTTCCTTGATTTCTTTGTGGTTAGAGTGCAGATCTGATGATGCTTTGATAAGATAGCTGGTGTGTTCTAGCTGTTCTCCTGGAATCTTCAGCTTCCTTTGACATTATCAGGACGCCTAGATCGATAATGTTGTACGCTCTGTACAGATGCAGGGGTTACTTGGGCAGTTTTGACATTACATCGTTGTAAAATGTGTCCTAGCTTTAAAGTCATTCAACTTGAAACCGACCCACACATGTAGACAGTGGGCAAGGGTATGGCCTGTTGTCCTTTTTCTCCCAACAGCCTGTTAGATCAATTTTAAGTGACAGTAATTAAGGTCAGTTGTGTTGTATTGAATGGCAATAATTCCAAATTAATCACTTGTTTTTTTTATTGCCGTATCACTTTCTTACAAAAGAGTTGCTCTCTCGCACCTTCTCTGCATCGGTTCCTCGATGGTTGAACGATCTGGCTTGTATAACACATTTGGAAGACTCTTGCCTTAACTACTCGCTTTTTATATAAGTTTTTTTAACCTTTTCTATCCTCCTTCCTTTTTGCCTAAATGTCAATGTAAATGTGAGTATGGTAAAACCCAAACTGACTATATATTTAATGTCATGTCTAATTTTGAAAACAGGAAGCACTGGTGATATTTGACATTTGACATTTTTATATTGTCATTTGACTGACATGTAAATTCATATAGCTTTTGTTTTGTTTTTACATTGCGAAATTTGGGGTTGTGCAGAAAAATTCTCTTACCACATGAATTTGAATTCCGAAAGTAGTTTTAAATTTAAATTATTTATATATCAACACTCTCTATTTCACTCCTCATGTGTCCTGATTTCTTTTATACCGCCACTGCCTTGAGGCAAAGAACTGTGGGAGCTGTCAGAGGTGTCTCATTCATTTCATTTCATCCTCTGAAACACGGCGAATCAAGAGGTACTGAAGGGCACAAATGTGTGTTTCTGTTAAACATGTCTGAAAAGAAGGGCGCTGGTTGATTACTTCTTCACGGCCTTCTGCTTTATACCGCATATACAAAAAAGCATATGTTCTTTTTTATTATATCGAAGGGATACTCCAGGCAGAAATGACAATTCTGTCATTAATTACTGTCGTTCCAAACATGCATGACTTTCTTTACAGGACACGAAAGAAGATATTTTGAATAGTGTTTGCTATTCATGTCTATTGTATCAATCCAATGCAAGCAAATAGGTTGCAGTGATTAACAGTCTTTTAAAATATCTTTGTTCTGTGCAAGAAAGAAAGTCGTACAGGTTTAGAATGAATCGTCTGTGTTATTAAATCATTTCCCCCTAACATTTTTACACAACAAAAAGGACAATCTTGCCGTGACACTTTACGTGCCGCTTGACTTCTTTCCCTGGTCTGATGATTCTAATTCCATCTCTCTTCACTCTCATTTGCATGATGTCCAGGGGATTTGTCAGTCGCTAGTTTTCAAAGTAAGTTTGCTTTCTCATTGCTTCTTGTTTTCACCTTCCCTTGACCCTGGTCCTCGGTGTAACACAATCCTGTGTGTACAGTTTGTTCTGCTGTATTCGTATGGATTGATGTGAGAGTCGACCGCCTTACAGCAGATAGACTCACAGTTAGGATTGTGTTCTTTTACCCCTAAACTAGTTTTCCCTTACGTTTTAAGATAGTTTTAGTGGCCTTTACGAAGATGTAGTGGTTTCATTTAGTCTTGTTTGTTCCTTCAGTTTTTGGCTTTTCCTTCATAATTGTTTCTCATTACAGTGTGATATGATTATGGACCTCGGTGAATGCTGTATAGAATCAGTTAAAGCACTCTTACTCCATAGCACTCTTACTGCCTAGATAACGAACTTGTAGTTGTTTTATTTAACTAGAAAAATTTGTGCATAAATTCTTTCTGGCTGAGACCCGATGGGGTCAGTAATACAAATGACTAAAATTGAACCGTAGTAATAATGATATTTTAACAGAAACTATTTTCTTGGGGATTATGTCGTAAAAACTATTTTTAATAAATTACTAAAGATTTCTCAAAGGCATGATCATTCTTTATGGATTTCTATGTTCTTGTAAACAAAGATAAAGATATTTGGAAGAATGTTTGTGACCAAGAGTTCTCGTACCTTATTGACTACCATAGTAGGAAAATTACTTAATTTTTTGTCACCTAGAACACGGAATAAGATATTTTGAAAAATGCATGACAATAAAAGTTCTGGGGTAAAAACTTTTGGGTTACAAGCATTCGTGCTTGTTTCTTTCAGTGTGTTTATTAGAATAAAGTATTTATACTGGGTTGGAACAACTAAACAGTGTGTTATTCATGACAGGATTTTTATTTACGGGTGAACAATCCCGTTAATGGTTGAATTTGTAATTTTACGAAGGAAATATACCAACCAAAATGTTATGATATTATTTAGATGGTTTAACCATACAAACGTTCCTTTTTGTTTATTGGTCGCTTGTCTTTAAATATAAGAATTCATTTTATATAAGTTTCATGTTTATATTAATTTATTTTCATATTTTATTGTACATTCATTGTATAAAATAAAACTACCTAAAATTAAGTAATATTTTTTCAAGGGCAAAACATGATATTTTTATTATCGTTGGATTAGTTTGTGAAATACGTAAAAATGGGACGGGGGTTTTCTGTCATCCAAAGGTGTGAAATAATAGGTGTCAATGAGTTCTTGGCACACATTTCGCTTGGAATTTTTAAATAATGTGTATTTGCTGCAATTGTGCCACCTAATTCGCGGCATTCGCAGCTCCTGCTGCAAGTCTATTTGTGTCAATGCATCGACTCTGCATGTGATTTGCTGCTGCTAATAGTTTTATTCGCATTTGGTGTTAACACATCATAATAGTAGGCATTCTGTTGAAAAAGCCTTATAAGAATGTTTGTTATTGATTTAATGTACATTTAATAAATTATTAGAATCAATAATTAGTCAATAATTGTAATACATTTTTTAAATTGTTAAATTATGAAAAAAATACACTCTAACAATGAGTTGTGTTTTGGATTTTCTGTAGACAGAATGTTGTTTATTATTAAAAAATTCAAAGGTTTCATGTGTGTTATGTAAATTGCATTGTGAATATGTAAATATGATTAGCATAAAGAAACACAGTACACTTGTCTCTTTCTCATGATAACTGTGGGCCGAGCTAATGAGGAACTGTGGGAAAGGGATGGCAGATACAAACAAAATCTATAATCAGGAATTTAGTAGATCCTAGTACACATCTTAATGATTTTTATTTTTAATAATGTAGCATAGTATAAATTACTATAACAATACAATATAAAAATCACAATACCTTTGAGTTGTAGGAGTAAAGAGAGTTTGAGCATTTTTTTATCAGAAAGTCACAATCTCCCATCCAGTCATCTCAAAATTCATCTTCAAAGTATCATTAAATCTTTAAACAAGACTATCTTATTTGACTAATTGTATCTGTTTATTTAGTATGTATGTGGGCATTAAAAGAATAGTTGAATCATTTCAAACCCGTATGGCTAACTTCCTTTTGCAGAACGCAAAGAAGATATTTTGAAGAATGTTGGCGTCTTTTATGAACACATAACCAGCGCAAACATTCCATTTTCAAAACATCTGGTTCTGTAGAAAGTCAAACTTAACATTTTTCAGAATTTAGTTATTCACAATCATTCTCATTGAAATTATTTAAAGCTACATGTTTTTACTTAGCTTCTCTCAGTGCGTTATGGGATTCCCTTCTTTATAAGAGATATGTGCTGGATTACTATGCAAGCAAATGCAAGTCTTCTAGAAAAAAAACGTACGTTTGTACAACAGCCGTCCCATGTGCATTACTATACCCATGATGCTTCGGAATACCGCCTTCAGCGGTTGCTGGCAATGTTTCAGAACATCTCCGGTAAATGGGATTAGTTTCCTGCTGGATCTCCTCAAGTATAGAAAATTCAGTGCCGTGCCGTAAATAACGCAAATGTCCTTCACTTTAACAGCTTTTGTATATTTCTCCCGCTTTCGTTTTACTGTATATATCCATGGGCCTTGGCCTTTGTCCCATAAGCCTCTGTTTTTCCTACCTTCCACTTAGAAATAAGCAACGACAGACATTTAATTAAACGTAAAGGTTGCGTCTGGATGCGAGACCCGCACCTCAGCATCTAATGACTGGCTTCATTTAGAGCTTTATTGTCATTGCCTGCTCTTGCTTTTAGCACAGCGCTCTCAGGCTCTCGGCATGTTTGCCATCGCTGTGCTCTTCCAGATAAGCTATTAAATTACCCAGTGTTCTCTTTGTGTACGTGAAATGAGAGAGTGCCCTTTATGTGTTCACCAGACGCGGCAGATAGCGGTAATAAAAGAGACGGGGTGACGTCTTCCCATCAGCCCTCTATTTGGTCATAATTTGTGTTATACGCGTTATCATTCGGTTCTATCGAGATTCACAGAGGCCATTGTTTCTTATAGGGTCAACATGTTGATCTTTTTTTTATAAAATTTTACATTGTTTTTTAGCTATTGCCCAGTTTAAAAGGACTTATAAGTGCAATCAAGGATTCTTTTTTGAAGGATTAGGAAGCAATGCTTAAAAGTCTTCATCTTGAAACACTAAAGATGCCTACTGTATCTGCAGACTTCCTTACACACTTACCATATGTAACACACTTGTGACTTTAGTAAATTAAATGTGTGAATATATTTTTTTTCTGTTCTACAGAGCCCTGCCCCTCACTTCTGCTTCAGAAACACATGGCTGACCTCCTAAGTCAAGACAAAGACATGGCTGCCAGCTTCCTCAACAGTGTCTTGAACCAGCTTAACTGGGCTTTCTCAGAGTTCATCGGCATGATACAAGAGGTACAATTTTCAAAGCGACTAAAAAACAAATTTTATTTCCATCTTTAGAGATATATAATCCTAATAGTTTAACATATGTTGTTTATATGTTATTTATATGTTGTTCAGATGTTATTAAGATGATGGTCAGTTGTTATTTTGATGTTGTGGAGATGATGGGGAGATGAGGTGGAGATGAGGTGGAGATGAGGTGGAGATGAGGTGGAGATGAGGTGGAGATGAAGTGGAGATGATGGGGAGATGAGGTGGAGATGAGGTGGAGATGAGGTGGAGATGAGGTGGAGATGAGGTGGAGATGAAGTGGAGATGATGGGGAGATGAGGTGGAGATGAGGTGGAGATGATGGGGAGATGTTGTGGAGATGATGGGGAGATGTTGTGGAGATGATGTAGAGATGATGTGGAGATGTTGTGGAGATGATGTGGATATGATGTGGAGATGTTGTGCAGATGATGTGGAGATGTTGTGCAGATGACGTGCAGATGACGTTCAGTGGTTATTTGAATGGTGTTGAGATGATGTTCAGTTGATATATAAATGGTGTTGGGATGATGTTGGGTTGATGTTCAGTTGATATTTGAATGATGTTTAGTTGATAGTCGATTAGATCATATTCTATTATTGTTGAGACCTTGTACATGTTGTTGCTATGACAGATGTTGATCAGATGTTTAGATGTTACAGCAAACACCTTTCCCTAAAACATCTTTCTGTTACTACCAAATTAAAGGGTTGCCTACCTAATGACTCTAGCTGTATTGTGTTGGTTGAAAAAAGACAACTCGCACATTAATTCACCTTAGCTGGCTTTGAACATCAAACTTAATTGTTTTAACAGAGAAATTATAAGTCCGCAATTGGTCACACAAATTGTATCTTGATCAGAGCTTGTATATTGCTCATTTTATGAACGAAATCGTGAATCGTTATTTATAATTTTATTTCCATCTTTCCATTTTTAAATTACTTTAGAAATAAACATTTATACATCAGCATTTAGAATAAACCCTTCAGTAGTGAGCAGCAGTAGTGTTTTCTTCAGAAAACATCCCCAATAATGTAACAGCTTTGTTGCAGATGATGTGCAGTACAGTAGTTGCATGGATCTGCTCCATTTCACTACACGTGGGTTTGTGATGCATCAGCGAATTGCAATATCCACCTCAGCAATTAAACAAGGCCATAAAGATCCTGAGATTGCAGAAGTGCACACAGACACACAATTTCATTAGTTACAGTTCCTGCAAAAATTAATATTGCTTACCCATTCGAATTTGAGGAATGTTCACCCTAAACCTCTATCATAGAGATCATAAATGAAGACAACATTTCTTAAAAAGAATAAAATTGATTATACTTGCTATTTATTTAATCTTTTTTGTTTACATTTATTTTGTTTTACTCATTTTTTTTTAAAACAGCGCTTAATAATTTAACTAACTTTTAGATGGTTTAAAGTCTCTCATAAAACTGTGCTGTAATCAAAGTATCCGTGAAATTGTGAAATATTTTTGAGCAGAAAAAAACTGCAGAAAAAAGTTGCATGTTTTTATGTTATTTACATCCAAATTTAAAGTTATCAGTCTATTTTCCATAATCTTAACATTTATACCGCATTTCATAATTTATGAACTTTAAATATTTTTTTTAACTTTTAAGCAATTTGGTTGATTTTGATAAGAAATAAAACTTGTTGTTTACTAATAAGGCAATATTTTTATTTTCATAGAGGCTTTGCCAAAAAACCTTAAGTTGAATTGATTATAAACTCTACTTTATTTATACAACTATAATGTATAAAGCTTAATCAATATATTACTATAAAACCTTAAAACGACAATACCAATGTTGATAACAAATCCCAAAGAGCGATTTACAGTCCTACTTTAGAATAACTCCATTGCCTTTACGTCCTATCATATCCATCTGTCAAGACGCAACTTGCCGAATATTTTACGTTTATAATCAAGATGCGAGCTTCATAGTTCCTGGCGCTGTTTGGTTACCAACGTTTTTCAAAATATCTTCTCTTGTGTTCTGCTTGAGAAATTAGTAATCGTCTTGAGTTTGCAACGGTAGGTTTGTAATGAGGTTGACACAATATTTATTTATGAATGCCAAACCAAAGCCTTAAACCCCAGCTGACCTTATTCGCTGTTCTGTGTCACCTTGCAAGAGCTGGTATTTCCTTGACGAAATGAAAATCAGGTTAATCTCGCTCTGTTCACCTCCTTCAGAACGTGTCCAGCTGCACACTAATTTTAAGAGTTTGGACAGCATGGAAACAACCTTTCGGAGAAAGTGGAACACCATTAGTGGGGTCATTACTAAACACAGGCTCCTGAGGCTCAGGGGAAGATCCAGAGGGAAGTAAAACCTCATCCATAATGGCAGTGAAGCAAACCTCAGACGTCAAAGCACTTTCCCACCGAGCTTCCTCCTCGACTGGTAAATCAATGCCTTTCAGGAGAGGTGAGGGAGAGAAATCATGCTCAAGGCGGGCTTTGATTCGCTTACTCTCTCTATCTCTCTCTCTCTCTCTCTCTCTCTCTCTCTCTCTGTCTCTCTCTCTCGCTTGGAGGTCGGCAGAATCTTAAGAGCGGCTTTCATCTGTGATAATCCTTGAAATTAGGAACGTTCTCCAGGGATGATTGTGATGTGTCGGGATGCTCTCTGCTATCTTGCAAGTGCTTAATAAGAGTCTCTGAATATGGAGGTGTTCAAGGTTTTCCCCCAAAGAAATGAATGTGAATGTTCAAATATGAACTTAAGTACAGTGTCCATTAACCAATAAACTAAAACATCAAACACGAACAATTTTTATTAAATTAAGTATTTTTGAAAACCATTATGAGTCGCATGGCTTTCTTTCATTTGGCGTCTCTTTGCTTTTTTCAGATACAGCAAGCAGCAGAGCGACCAGAGAGGAATTTCGTAGACACGCGGCAGCTGAAAGTGTGCGCGACATGCTTTGACCTGTCCGTCAGTCTGCTGCGAGTTCTGGAAATGACCATCACTCTTGTACCTCAGATATTCCTGGACTGGTCCCGCCCCTCCGCTGAGCTGCTGCTCCGCCGATTGGCTCAGGTCAGTGATTGACAGTGGAGATTTTAAAACACTGCTATAGATGGTTTTAAAGCAACAACATATTTAATACAATTATTTAACAATAAAATAACAAAAAACACACTCTATTTTAGTACAAAATACAATACATTTAAAATAATTGTATAATTTATACAATTGTTATAATAAATTCACACTAATTATATACTTTGATATAATCAATTCACAATACAAAATATACAATCAAATTGCTGTGTTTGCTTGTAGGGGATGTATCACACAAAGGTTCTATCACTCTTAAGTTAACCTTAAATGCCTGTAGTGTAGAATTGTGTAATAATGTAGAAAATAATGAAGTTCCATCACATTTACAGAACACACCTCTTGGTTTTTAACAATTGGACCAAGTTAAACGTGAGAACATGTTAAACAGTCGAAAGCACTTTTAATACATAAACCCTTTCACAAAACATGACATGGTACTTGGTTCCAAATCCCTTGTCGGCAATCACAGAGGTCAGATGTTTCTTGTAGTTGGCCACCAGGTTTGCAAACATCTCACTCCTCTTGGCAGATACTCCTCAACTTATTGAGGTTTTGAGGCTGATGTTTGGCAACTCGAACTTTCAGCTCCCCCCAAAGATTTTTTCTATTGGATTAAGGTCTGGAAACTGCAGAAGCTTTATGTGCTTATTCCTGAGCCACTTGTTAGGTTTCTTGACCAAGTGTTTTGGGTCATTGTCATGCTGGAAAATCCATCCACAACCCATCTTAAATGCCCTGGTTGAGAAAAAAAAGCTTCTCCTCTAAGATTTGATGGTACATGGCCCCGACCATTGTCCTTTTATGCGTTGTAGTTATCCTGTCCCCTTGGCAGAAAAACACCCCAGAAGCAGAATGTTTCCACATCCATGTTGGACAGCTGTATTGGTGTTCTTGGGGTCATATGCAGCATTCTTCCTCCTCCAAACAAGACATTTGATTTTATGCCAAAGAGCTGGACTTTGGTCTCATCTGACCCTCCTTTGAATCATTCACATGTTTAGTGGCAAACTTCCGACATGGCTTTTATTGGTGAATAGTCCCAGCTACTTTGAGGCCATTGACAAGATCCTTCAGTGTAGTTCTGGGGTGATTACTCACCGTTCTCATGATCATTGAATCTCCACTCTGTGAGAACATTGAGCTCCAGACCGAGGGAGATTGAATGTTGTGTTGGGGTTCTGCAACACTGCAACTGTTGTCACCTTCTCATCAAGCTGCTTGGCAATAGTCTTGTAGCCCATTCCAGGCTTGTGTAGGTCTACAATCTTGTCCCTAACATCCTTGATCAGCACTTAGGTCTTGGCCATGGTGGAGACTTTTCAATCTGACTGTTTGATTGAATCCGTGGACATGTTTCTTTTATACGAATAACACATGGTGATTAGCAGCACTACCTTTACAAGACTGCTTCTTATCTCAACTTGCTATCATTATGAAGACACGTGGTCACCAGAATCCTGCAGATTTATAGCGTGTCAAATACATATTTCACTAATTTGAATGAAAATCAGTTTCTAACTTTTTTTGCATGCATTTTTCTTGATTTTTGTGGTTGTTAATTTGTCTTACACTTGTTAAATGGAGAATCAAATACTGTTTTACTTCACTGTACGTCCTTAAAAAAGGCTGTAAAATCTAAACCTAATATACTCCTGTTTGCTGTGAGCTTATCAGTTTGAGCGCCAATGAAATTTTCAGTTAAGCTGTAATGCGTACACCTTGCTGCCATTACAATTCCTGCAACACGTTTCATAAGCAGATTTATGAGGAAGTGTGAGTTAATAAACTTGTTGTTGTCCTGTTGTGTTACTATGCGAATAACCCTTTCCCAGATAAAGCACACAGGGTAAAAGAGTAGAAAAGGTGTTCTGGTGGGTGGTTGGTAACAGAGGTCGCATTAACCGATAATTCACCATCAGTGACAGATTGTTTTACCAGTGGCGGAAACCTGAAGACCGTCCGTCAATTTGACAGATTATAATGACCACTTTCTTTCAACCGAATGTGATTGAGAGCAGATGAAAGTACCACTCCTCCGCTTGAATGTACGAGGAATGTCCCATTCGATACTTATTGCACTTTGTCCGATTTGGGAAACCCATATATCCTTGTTTCATTATCATTTTAAAACTAAACTAATCTCTTTGCTGGATTTACGTAAAAGAAGAAGAGACAAGTGGTTCTACTTAAATATATTGAGTCGTTTCTACAAATAACAATTTAGTTGTATAAACAAATCCATTTCAAGTAAAGTTGACAATCTTTTTTATATAAATCCAAACTTTTCTATGTAATTTTTCATGACTTCAAATGAAAATGCACATTCCTCATTTGCACACACGCATAAATATCTATCTAAACTAGGGTAATTTTATACATGTATACACTGAAAACTGAAAAACAAACCTGTGGGCACAACGGTCCACATGAGTCTTTGAAGAGAATATATTCATCCCCCCCAAACATGCTTGACTCACATGTTTCCCCGTTAACAACACCATCAATTCTTTTTTCTTATGAAAATTGATGGACACCAGGATAAGGATTGTACTAGATGATCGTCATGTAGCACATTTATTGCTGTCAGTGTGAAATAAATGTGATTTGTCTGGCTGTTAATTTATTTTCGCTTCAAAAGTGAGACCCACTATATCCTTCCTCGATAGATAAAAATTGTGAAGTGGACACTACGAGACTATTTAAAGCACAATCCTAAAAATTTGAATTTTATTGTGAATTAATTGTATTTAACGCAATTAATACACACTGATATCTACATTTATTCTTTTGGCAAAACATCTTACCAGTATAATGTAGTGGGCAATTGTAATTGCATATCAAAGAGCACTTCAGTCATTTTCTGCTGGCATCGGGATTCAATCCCACAACCTTCTGCTTACAAGAAATCAACAAAAGATTTTTACAATTCATTCTTACTGATTAAAACTAAACAACATGTTTATTTAATACAATTATTATACAAAAAAGCAAGACACCTTTTATTTTAATACAATTTATATACAATAAAATTCCACAAAAGTTTATTTATAAAATGACTATCCACATATACAATTATTATGGTCATGAAACCACCAAGACATTTCTCTGTACACTTGTTTTGAGCGTTCATTTTGGATGAACTTTCCATTTAAATGTTGCAGTGAATTCACATAATATTGTTTATATGATCAAGTACAAATATGCAAGCTTGAATCAACATTTTGTGTTGTTTTCCACAGCTCCTGAACCAAGTGTTAAATCGAGTCACAGCTGAAAAAAACCTGTTTGACAGAGTGGTCAACTTGCGCCTTCCAGGTAATGCTTCTTTCGTTTTGTATCAAATTATCCTAGAAAAATGCAAAATGTTTAAAGCATCACACAGAAGTGCATGCTTTAGTATGCACTTGAACGCAATTATACTTCTCAAGTGCATAGTGCGCCAGACCCATCAGCTGCTCGGCTTTGTCTTTGATCATTTCCCCTGCGGCCTGAACCGAGCTTTGTTGTAACCTGAACAGCTGAATCGCCATTCGTCATCTTTTTCTGGATCCTGTTTTAGGCCCAAGAACAAAACAATAAAATAATTGAATATGCATTTTGCAAAGTGCAGGATATCACCCAGTTTGAAAAGTAAGCCCGCCCAGTAAGGGAACGACATCAAGAGATTAGATGGCGGGTTAGTGGGAAACCATAATCCAATTCTGCTGAAGGATATTGAGACTGTTCTCATTGCAGGAGGGCCAATTTCCCCCCCTGTGACACTGTACACTATTAAATCTATAATGCATGAGGTTGGGTCACGCTGTTAGCCTGAACTTCACCCCCGGAGGGATTCACAGAAGACGGGGGCCTAAGCTGTAGTCGATTCGATGGAGAGGCTGTTATTAGACCTATTATGGACGCATTGTGACCCGTGTCACTGTGGGATCGAATACGGAACATATTGTACTGTTTGGACTTAAATGGATTGACATTTTTGCACTGCAAATTATTTTTCCTCATATTTTTAATACGTGCTTGTAATTTAAAAACAAATTTTCAAGGCATGCTTGAAACGGAACAAAAGAATTATTGTCAGACTCTGCCTCAACTGTACTGACCGGCACTTTAGAAATGCGTTTTGTGGTTCAAAATTTGAAATTCAAGTCTGATATTTCCTTGACAAAAAGTTTAAATTTCAATTGATAAATACGCCAAATATTTTGTGGAGGTACACGAATCCCAGGCTGTAATTAAATTGCATTGTGGACTAAAGAGAAATTCTAAATAAATATATATTAAATGTTGTATCAAATTGTTCCTTTCTATTTTTATATTTCCCATAAGCAGTTTTATAACAATACTTAGTGTAATAAGTTGGTAACCCCACCGAACTGGCACCCAAGACAAGAGGGTGAATAAATGTCTCAATTGTTCTTGTTTGGTGAACTATAACTTTTAAAACAGTAAATTGTGTCTTGTTTTTACAGAATGTAATAATGTAAGAATCATAATGAAAGCCAATTTGTATTTACCTGGAAACTCTAATTTTCCATCCAGGTCTGGAGAGTGTTGACCATTACCCCATCCTGGTAGCTGTTACGGGGATTTTGGTGCGCATTCTTGTGGACTCAGACAAACAAGGGTAGGTCGATGTTTTTTTTTTTAATTAAAGCTTTAGTTTTATGTTATTTGCTGGTGAAATCTAGAGTAAAGCAGCCTTTATTATACATTTCATACATCGCTTAATGGTTTTCTTGGTTACACTTGCATCCTTTCAGAAGTCCCAGTTGTATAAGACTCTTGACATGTTGTTGCCTGAAGGTGATATTGGAAGTTATTCTCTTGATGATTGTGGTTTATATAATAAGTGCAGCTCTATATGTCTGAAAGCTCCGGCCATCTGGAGACTCTGGAGATAGATTTCTGCATCATACGCTAAATAGAACTAGACATGTTTCTACCATCTCACAGTATATACCAGTACAATTTTTATATTGTCTGTGTGGGTTTATCTATGGAGGTCACAGCGACTTTCCAAGACGGTTGTCTGGGACTTTGTCTGGTTTGAAAGATATTTTTGGATTCTTTTTTAAGAACCCATTCGTTCCTAGCAAACTGGCACATGGCAGAGGTTGTGTTGGCACGGGAGTCAGGTGACTTTGGTCTGATCTCCAGAAGTAATCGACATTTAATTGTGTTATCTGTTGCCTGGGGAAGTCTGACACATACTACCTCCCTGTGGTTTGCATGCGGCCTGAAAAGAGGGTCAGAGCAACAGGTTTCCAGGACAGAAGATGTCCAGTGGGAAGGTGAGGGATAATAACAGATGAAATTAGATTTCTAAAAGAGAAAAATAAAGGAAAAACGGGGCTCTAGTTTGGAAATTAGTTTTAAAGCCAGATTTGTCTTGTCGTCGGCACTTGAAGTGTCAATTCCATTGGGATTATGCTTTTCTTAGCATATTTTTCTCCGATATTATTGTTACAATGTGTGGCTTTGAAGAAGTACAAACAGTGAATATACAGTATGAAGCACAATATTTTTATTTCTAAACCTTCAAAACCTTTTACTTTGTATTACATAAAAATATAATGTGCAGAATTGGCATTTGTATAAGTTATATGTGATAAAATAAAGACCCGTCTTTGGAAATAAGGGTCGAAAATGCTCTCCATAATTTTTTGTTTATTTAGAGCCTGAACCTCTCTGATGAAGTGGATGTCTTTTATGACATCGAATTTGATGTTCCCAAGTTTGTAATCTGTAGCGTACTTTGGAATAGTTTGGAACTTTGCCTTGAACTTCTAAGATGCATGGAGGGGTTTGCTAATAGCATTTCTCTGAAATGATAATTATTTTTTTCCTGGAAGATTCAGATAAGCGTCTGTCTGTCATTGAATGCATCCTAATGAGACATCTTTCCTCTTTTCTGTGTTTAGTAGCATTGAGCAGATGTTGAACGCTTTAGGCTGATGTTGAAACCTTCTCTCTATCAGCACATATCTGGAGTGATTCAGTGTGTTAGAAAGTACAAGAGAAATCAGACTAGATGGAAATGTTGCATTAGTAGATATTGAAGCATTTTGAGTGCTTTGAGAATTGCATCCTATTAGGGTTTTCTATTATTATTTAAAAGTGAAATAATTGTTTCTTGTAGTTTTGTGTAGCTTCGTGTACCTTTGGTTAGTTTCGTGTAGCTCCGTATAGTTTTGTTTTCTGTAGTTAAACTTGGTTTGTAATAGTGATGAGTATTTCAGATATGTTTTATAGTAACAGCCGAAATTCATAGTACGTTTGGGAGTGCTTTCCTTGCTTACCATAGCGATATGTGTATGTGCACGGATTAATGATTTCAGCCACTTGCTATAGCTCCGATATTATTAATATTTCGAATAAAGCACCTGCCGGGACGCAAAAAAAATGTTCTGCTCTGTTTACACATTTTTTATACTTAGAAATGACTACATTTAATATATTTGTAAATAAGTACATTCACTGTTTATATTGTGTGTATGTAAGTAAAACAATTAAGAAAACTTCAATAACCAAAAAACTCACCAACAATATTGAGAGAGACATTATAAATATATATTTTTTAAATAAATAATTATTTTTTTCATAACGTTAACTTAAAAAATATCTGTAAATAAAAGTCAAATAAAATCTGCTAATCATATACATGTATTAAATAACATAAAAGGAGATATAATAATAATAATCCACCAAAAAAATGTATTTGTGTTCCAGTGATAAGTAATAATTTTAAGGTTTATTAAATGTTTTAATATTAGTTAAAAAGCAAATGTTTAGGAAAGATCTTGGTCATTCATATGAACAGATACAACTTTTGATTTTAAAATGGTTAATGTATTGGTAAAGCAACACAAGCAATAAAAAATTTAAAAGTGTACCTTATTTTCTAGTCTCTTGTCTTGTCTATTAACTACCCATGCCTTAATATTATGGCAGTTTTTTCTAGTGGTATTGAAAACGGTATACATTATTGATAGTTAGAAACTCCATTTTTGTGACAACACTAATAGTGAATACAGTCAGAGATCGTTTACATGTATGCAATTCCTTTAATTTAGTGGAATTTTGGAATTTTGGTTTATTTTTGCTTCGCTTCACTTATTTGGTTTTTATTATCAATTTCACAGGCTCATTTCAATACCTTTAATTGGTTAAATATTTTCCATTCTGATAGTGACTATATTATACTTATATTGTATTTAAAATCTAAACGTGTTTTATAATTTATATTTTTATTATATTTTTATTTACAGTTGGTTGCATTGAAAGTTTAAATATAAAGTAATTATTAATAGGCACAAATTTTATTTTTACAATAAGCGGATTTAAGCAATCAAAAGTTTAAAATATTATCAAAATGTATTTGTTAAACCCTCGTTCACCTTGACTTGTGTATTTATCTTATGACCAGTCCAGAACAATACGGTAGAATATCACTTTTGATCAACACATGATGATTAATATTGATAAAAATCTCCCTGAAATATGACCGTTCTCATTCCTGTGTTATTGCTTTCATATAAACCACGATAAAGGATCTGAAAAATTGCGTTCTGCTCTACAGTTTACGTCCTGGTACCGTCCACGGCCAGCCTACGTCCCATAATGCACCTCTCCGCTGAACTGTGGCGCTTTCTTATCTTTTCAGGATGACCTAGCATCTCTCTCCAGTAAGCTGAGATAAGACGTGATCTTTCCTTTTTAATGCCATGCTACCTCTGCGCTTCGGTTTCATAAGATCTTTCATGAGGTCACCGTAAGCCTGTAAACACACATTGAGACGGGCAGGTCACTTGTGTTTACATGTGAACACAAAAGTCTCTCTCCTCACAAGATGACATTTACAAACCACTACGGTCGCATCACACCTCGGGTAAAAGCATTTTTTCACTGAGAGTGCATATAAATGTGCCATACTTTTTTTATAGTTTAATATTTGTTGTATATTTTCATGGGGAAAAATGCCAACGTGGTTGTGGGTCGATTAAGGAAACCGTTGGATGCCCCAGATGTGTGAATGTCTTCATTCAGAGGTCTGGAAATAGACAAAAAACACCTTTGGCATCAACAGACAGAACAAGCTGATCTGATGCTAAATGTGGCCTTTGATATGCACAAATCCGTTAATGAGAAAATAATTGGTGTGACACCTGCCACCTTCCTGTTTTCGGGTTTCCTGCAGGAATCTGTTGGTGTCATGCTGGTATTATTCTCAGAAAACCCAGACATCAGTTAAATGGACGGCGGGGTAATTCATTTGTATGCCTCCCTCGCACCTTTTGATGTGACCATCGTAAGCTATTTGGATGTTTTGGTTCACAAATTTGATTTCAAGCTTGAAATTAAGAGGAACCATTCTCGAACAGGTATGGCTTGAAGTTTTGGAGCCATGTTAAAGCGGTTTTATTTATAGTAGTATTAAGCTTCAAGGCCTTCATCCTGTAGAATTGAATATGCGCTCTTAAATTGCGTCTGCGAAGGTTTTTTTGTTCGCATAAGTTGATGACGGTGAACGGACAAGAAACAATACTTCTACGTCATTGAATCTTACTTCCTTTTTGTGTAAGGTTTTTAAACGTTTGACTGCGGTTAATATCAAGGTTCAGGTTTTATTGTTGTTTATATGTAAACGAGGTGTTTTTAAATATGTTTTGTGAAATTGAACGGGGGCAGAGCTCATTTGCATATTTATGTATTTTCACATACTTAATGAAGCTGAGGTGTAGAAAAATGTGTCATTTTGTTTGTCAAATATTGTCTTGAAGCAATAGAGATCAACCACAGGTGGACTTTAAATCGTTCAGCCTTATTGTAGTGTGTACTTTTTTAATATTTGCGCATTTATAACCATACATGTATTTGACTAACACTTGTTCTGAGAATGAATGGTACTGAAAGCACAACATGCCGCATTATACTTCGAATAATTCTATTTAAAGGAAGTCTGAGAAGCGTCTGTTGCTTCGTTTTATCGACATTTATCTTACAGACACTTACATTTGACATCAATTGCATTATTTGACATTGTCAATTAATGCTTGTCAATAATACATCACGACGGAGCTCGGCGCCAACCAAGCCTTTCAGAGACCTTCACTACGAGGTCTTTTATCCAAGCTCTGGGATCTTTAAATCATCTCTTCACATCTCCTGTCATCTCCTCACAGATTGCCTGTGATTTTCCACAAGAACCAAAAAGCTTTGCGGGACCCGTGCCAAGTTCAGCATCTATCCGCTCTCAGTGCGGAGCAGAGAAACCACATTGAGTCACATCCAGATACAAGAAACGCTCAGATCATTTGTATGCTGTTTGCTTTTATTCGGAGTAAACAGAAACGTTGATATTGCGTTTTAAATGCGCTGCTGTGTTGTCACAAGTGTGTTGTTTAGTTGCTATTTTGTGGCTTGGTGGATTTCTGCATGACAAAAATGTTCACCCTCATCGCTGTTATATGCAGGTTTAGAAATGCCTCTCCTCCCATCGTCAGTTAACTTCTCATCATCCATTTTCATCAAGTTCATCAGGTGAAAATTAGTCTACAAATATAACAGCACACCTCTCTTCACCAGGCCACACGCTTTGAGGAACCAGTCATTCTTGAGGCATAAATGTTGCAGGACTAGGCTTGTTCAAATCTCTAACCCAATATATAGGGATGAAGCTTCAACCCCAAACCATCTATATACCATGCTGGCGATAAAAGAAAAATAACGGATGACATCACAATACGAACTGCCGTTTTTTTGATGGACAATGCAGGAAAACGCATTTAATGAGCTTCACATGGTATCTTGTCCTTCATAGGTCATGTGAAACGGTGGTCGCGAGGACATTAAACATCCCAGAGATCTTTATTTAAAGATTTACCGCGATTTCGACCTTGGTCTTAGGATGAATGTTCCCACAGCGGTCCTTTCGAATGTCTTCTGATAATCTCTTCACACTAATGAATTACCTACATGTCACTTTCGTTCCAACCCTAAATTGCTGTGTGGTGATGGACAGCCGTAGTATTTTACAAATGTTGAAGTCGGTGGAAGTTCACAAGTTCTAATTTGATCACATTTTGAAGTTCAGTTACTAGTTGTCACAACAGTCTGGGGTATTATCATTCTATTTCTGCACATGACACATAGGATGAGGCAATATGGTGCTGCGCGATAACCATATTTATAGACTATCACGACGTTCCAACTTATTATGCAGATTACATTTCAATAGAATTTAAGTACAAATAAACCCTCCTAAAATAAAACACGTTGTTTGTTTTACTTTTCAAATTTTTAGGTAAACTGATATCAATTTTACTGGTTTGTCTGTCGTTTGCCAGTTCTGTTTGGTAAAACGGAAGATTCATCTAATGAGGTTTTCTACATTATTCATGCATTATGACTAAGAAATTAAAAGTTAATAATGCAATGTGTTGCAAAAGTCATCATAACAAATAATGGTTTGCGAAATATTTATAGAGATTATAAATACAGAAATATAAATACAAACGTTTCACGAATGAGGCCCTCTGTAAGTACAATAGACATTCAGTTTACTTCTATGTTGAGCTTTGACGATGCAATTCAAAATAAACTTTTTAAAGTGACTGTGTATAGCAAAAGAAAATCATTATAATTATGGAACATTAACATTATCACCTCTTAGTGTAGTGAGAGTATCTGTTTTGACGGCCTCGTGTGGAGCGCACATGCATAAGTGATTCATTGAAACGCAGCGGCGGGATTCGATAAAACAGCCAAATGTGTGTCAGTTTGCCGTGTTTTAATGAACCCATTTCTCCTTTACCCCGCTTGCAAAAATAAGAGAAGACAAAGCAAAGCAGTGTTTGTGCTGGCATTATCCTCCATTAGGCGAAGTGATAGACATATGCTTCTCTGCAGCTGCTTCAACAACAGAATACAAAAGCCAGTAAGACTTAAGGATAGACAACATACACTTACATACAAAAGATGCAAAAAGATCCTGATTGCAAATATTACGACAGGGTATTAACAATAAAGCCCGCAGATGGATGAACATTTGAGAAACTTGCCACCTATTTGTACGATCATACCAAACACGCTTTTAACGTATGGAAACTCAAGAAACGTTGAGCTGCTTATTTGTTGACTGTAAGAAAAAAGCAGCGTGCTGCGTTTTTAAAGTCACTAGACAACTAAATACACTGTCCCGTCAATCAAGAGTCTTAACGCGAGTGTTTTGCTGTTAACTGTCATATTTGCAAAATCATAAAAAATGTTCAGAGGGTTCTTGTTCTGATCTTGCTCGATTAACCCTCAAGATCCACAACAAGTCTCTCCTCCACAACTGCGGTCTGCGGACACTTCAAGAGACTGAAAGTTCAGTCACTGCATCGGAAGCTCTGCCCCTGCATTCTTTCCATTGGACAATAAGGTTTGGATAAAAAGCGTCAGCCAAAATGAATAATTGTTCCAGCTAAAAAAATGAATAATTGTATTCATGCTGAAATTGTATTTATTATTTGCCATAACTTTCTCGTGCGAGCACAGCTCAGGGATGCATAACAACGCAGAGGCCATGACAGGCCAAGTACCAAATCATTTCGAAAGAGTGGATGGTTTTTTATACAAAATATTTATTCGAACACATGTGAAGGTAACCATGGCCCTAGTAATGCCCCAGTTTAATTCCCTAAATGCCCCAGTTTTAATTCCCTAAATTTAATGTGGAAGTTAACACTTAGGTTGAAGTAATCAAAGCAGAAGCTTTACAATCAATATTATATTTTAAACAAATATATTGACTTGAAAGATCTATTTGTGTTAAGTATAACTTACTAAAGAAAATTAAATTATGGTTAGTTATTCATTAATTTAATGAGTTAAAGCAAAGCTATTTATGGAAGTCATTCCTCTTGCGTTTTTTCATCGGATCAGTGCATCTGTTTTGGTCAAAGCATGACCACTGTACCTCAATGTCGTATATATTTTTTTGTAATGCTATCATAACTCACACTTAGGTGGCGTATTTCCAACCAACAATCAAATCTGATATTATCTGTATCATGTCTTTGTTTCTTAAGCTTAAATTGCGCTAAACATTTTAAGCCTCATTTTGGAAGGTTGTGCATGAGCACATGATGGCGATTGCCCCCCAAGAGAATCATCAGTTTATTGAAGATCAGCTTCTTTATTTAAAGGCAGAACTTCCTTCATTAAAGCTGGCATAATGAGAGTTACATCCCTCTCCATTTATATTGATGTCAGCGGCATAAATGGTCTTTGGTTAAAGTAATAGAAAAAACATGTTAACGAGAATTATCGACCATATCATTTTTTGTTGTTTTCATTGCATACCATTCCTATTACAGTTCCGCACAAATTCCGCAAAAAAACTGATTTATATACAATAGTACACACAATTTATAGTTCCACAGAACAAAATTTTACAAAATGTTACAATTTATTCCAATTTCCATTTGATTGTACAATTTTGCACAAATTCATAAAAAATTTTTTAAACCTTTTTACCTTTATTCCAAATAACATATGATTGTAAATACTATTTAAAATTCTACCAAAATTCAACACAAAATTGTTAAAATACTTTACCTAAATTCAGTCATGTTTTCATATATTCTTATTGTCTTAATTTCTTATTCTATTGTCTTAATTTATCTTTTTTTATTTAATTGCCACCTAAAAATTCTTAAATATGTTGACGATGCACAAAAGTTTTGCATCGTTTTTTAAGTCCTAAGTATCTAAGCTCAGGATGGTTCTAGATCGGTTCTCCTGAACTGTGGACTCTAATGTAGTCTTAAAACAACATTTTGACGATGTGCTCCTCCGGTGAAATATATTCACTTTAATGACAAAAACACATGCCTCCCCAATCTCTTGCTTAAGAAAACTTTAATTGAGATGATTTCCTTTCATGGTTGTTGGCTAAAGGGCTTCAGAAACAGCTGGCAGTTCTGTACTAATTAGGTTGTGATGGTGTAACGGGCTTTGGTAGCTTTAGGGGACGCGGTGGATGCAGTTAAGGGACAGGAGGTATAACCGTGAGTGTCTTTTCAACACCCCTGAGTAGGACCTGCTGATAACTGTCTGACCGCAGGTTCAACCATTAACTATTGCTTCGTCCGTCTAATCAATCACACTCACAACAACAGAGAAACCTTTGTGTTTTTAACCAATTGTAATAACGTTGTGTATTGTTGTACTGTGGTTTTCTCTGATGTGCTTTCTTTAGAACCTGATACCAGGGTAGTGGTGGTTCTGTAGTTATGGTGATACCTTGGGTAGTTCTGGACATTTACCATGGCACTACCATAGTATTGCTCTGATGTTGGACTTCGTAAAGTGCATGGTTCAGGCTTTCTGAATTCTGTATCGCCCCCTTTTTAAGAATGTAGGTAAAAACCTGGTATGTCTTCTCATAAGAAGATCTTCAACCGTTATTTTTCAGAAACCAGCATGTACTTCAAACCGGCTTTCTTCATTATATTTGTAAAGACGTCATCTGACGGCACCGAGCTCTCGGCTCGATTCGCTTCATTTAGGTGAATAGCTTTTTATGTTGATGGTTTCATTCTTATCCTTGAGCTCTGATTGCATTTCAAATGCGTGTGCTTATTAGGCTTCATTTCAATAAATTTGAAATCCAATGACTGCGTTTGTGGCTAAGCAACGAATAATGCACAATGTTTGACCACAGTTAATAAACATGGGTTCATCTATTCACTTGGTGTATCTTGTTGTTCATCGTTACGATAATGTACTAATTGACATTCTTGTTAATATTGCACTGCAAAAAAAAAGTTTTATGGTGTTTCATTAGAATTTATTGTAAGGGTAGTGCTCAAGATTAAATAAACACACAATAATAGGCTCATGATACAAAAGCATCATATATTTTATGCCGAATTTTAAACAGGAACCTCATTTTTTAATCAGAATTCGTTTTACAACTTTAGAATTTTAAACTCTAAGAATGTCTGTCCACCAAGGTGTTTCTGTCAGCAATTGGCATGCGTTTTAGTTGCTTCACAAGCAAACGCTATGTGTTTCCAAAACTAATTAATGCATGTTTAGTTGCATGCCTGGTATTTTTATTTACACTTAGTAATCAGTTTACCTTGGCTGAAAACCCTGCCATCACCGTAAACCCCTCAGTGGATCTGAACTTAGAATAAGCATACGTGGCAGCAAAAGTAATAAATCAATAAATCCAACACATAAAATATGCATAAACATTTGTATGTCATCCCAGGGTAGATGCTGCAAGCAATTTAACAAATGTCAAATAAAAATCAATGGAATTTGGAGTTACATTTAAGCACAATACTTAATTCACAACGGATGCGATTTGAACTATTCGTGAAACTAAATCAATACAAAGTCAAGGACACCATTAGATCAAACAGGTTCAGAAACCCAGTCATATCTTCTGTTGGAATCTGAAAATATACATAAAGTGCTCATTGACACCCAACGTTTGACACATCTGGGCGTTTAAAGAGTTTTAGTTTTTTGTGTCACTACCGATTAAACAATATAATTTGCAATTATTGTATTTGGACCGTTACAATCCATTGTGTCACAATAATACCTACTAACCATTTACGTTGTTAAATTATATAACGTTGTAAAATCGAATTATGCTTATTAAAGTCGGGGTAGCTGTTTTTTAAAAACTGTTTAAAAAACACAAAAGTTAACACACCCTTTCTGATATTGCTCCGACCTCAAATATCATCAGTCTTTCTTCCATCTAAAGTCTGCTTGCTTTCTTCCCTTATGTCAATGTAAATGGAGACGCCTCTTACTACTGATTGGCCACAAGTTTGTTTTGGTACTTGGCCCCACCCAGTTTTTTAAAACCTTTTGCAAAATCGTTACCCCGCCTTTAAAGGTACGGTACAAGCTTTGGCTGTGATTTACAAAAAAAATTAATGGTTCATTATGCATTAAGAATAGTGTAAACTGCGATATATGATGTGCGTATGTTTAAAAGACATGTTTCAACAAATGGCTAAAAAAACCTGTTAGAAAATGTAATGTCTTGCTCTGCAAACTGTAATAGGTTCTTATGCGTTAGGCTTAAATATCGACTTTGCAGCAAGCACCTGTGAGAACACTAGTAAACAGATTGATGAGAATAAACACCTTCAAGGGTTTTACTTAAACCAAATCAATCACAAACTCTTTTCTTGTGATCAGCATGCTAATGCCATACTTTAATGGTGCATTAATTCAAGCTTTATGGACTTTAATGGTTCATGTGTTTGTAATTTGCACTTTTGCTGTCTTACATCACATAACAGAACCTGTGCATGTTTGGAAATTTTGGTCTTTTGTTGACGCCATAGTTATTGAATGACGCAGTTGTTAACATTCACCGGCGGATTTTAAGATTGATCCCTATTGCAGTGACAATTCATCACCATTGATTCTTCTCAATGTTGCAAACGCTTTTCTTGAGCTCCGGTTGATTGTGTGAATTGACACATCTGCAATCTCATCTACCCTTCCTGTGTCACGCCCGGTGTATGGATTCACTTTCCTTGATCGCAGCTGTCTATAAGAATATAAAGACGTTTTACTGTTCGGTCATGAGTTTCTGTATTTGTTTGACTACAGTCTTCAAAGGACTTTCAGACTGGACTCCATAAAGTTCTCCTTGGGTGTACCTGAATGTGTCCCCAGATGCAAGATCAGGCTCGTATCATCCATCTACAGAGGATAAATGGCTTTGGGTTCAAGTTTAGGATCACTTACTATTCTTTGGTTATGATTTTTGTTTTTTCCACCTTTAAGAATGATAGTAAAATCATCATCACATAAGTGACGCAAAAACATCACGGGACGAGAAGTGCTTTTGCGCATTCATTTCCTTAAAAAGTAGGTGACCATGAATCTTCACGCATATTTCACGCAAGTTGAATTATTTCGGAAAACATGTAAGTCCACATTCCCAGCAATCGCACCGCCTATGTGCTTCAAGAGTTTTACTTTGCGATAAAATCCCTTAATTTGCATTTGGCGTAAACACAGCATTGAGGTCGCTTATCAGCTCCTTTTAAGAAATGGATGGGTTGGAATAATTATATTTTTTATCTTAAAAAAGTAATTAAAAAAATTAAAGCATAAACATTAGACAATATTGTCAAGAGCACTTCTGAATGGTAATAAATATGGTCTGAGTTTTGAAACCCAATTTTAGTTAAAGCACTAAACTCTCTACTGTTTCCTCATCATGGATGACGAAGAACACTACCATAAGACGATAGAGTTGAACTGGTTTTGAATTTGCAAGTTGGAAAAACTCATAATGTCAATGCATTGTCCTTAATCCATTTGAGATTTAATATTTCACGAAAAATCTTAGCTTTGTCTTCAAAAACTTTTGCATATTTAAGACACCCACCCACATTCAAAATGGGATGGAAGAACAAATGAGAGAGAATAAAATGTTCAAGCGGAAGCTCTGTTCTCATTGTATATTGTTTTGTTTTTATCGTTGGTGGGTAAATAAAAATAACTTTATTCAAACTGAAAGACACAAAAAATATATAAAACTAAGGAGTACTACAAATTGTATAATTGTAAACTTTACTTCCGATTTACTCTTGCCTGTCTTTTGAATCACAAGTAGGTTTCAAGGCTTCTGTGAAATTTTGGAGAGTTTGTTTGTATCATAAATAAAGAGAACACACAGCTGCAGTGCGAGTGAGTTGATTCTCTTTATTGGCTACATCATTTTTCACCTCCAAGTCACTGCCATGCTGTCCTATAATTCCAACAGTGCAGCATTACAAATAAATCTCCCATTCCTATTCAGAACACAACCTTATACTCAAAAGATGGAGGGATTCATATTGTCATCTACTCTACATTACTTTCATTCCTTATTGCTTGAGACAAAGAGTATAGAAAGATAAATGTGGCATTCATAAACATAATTATTTGCATTTAGGTTGTTTCATGGAGTATTTGTCTTTTCTGTCGATACACAAAGCATGGACAGAGTTTTTTTTTTAGATAAAAAGTCTTCCTTTTGGTGGCTGGTGACGTTTTTCACAGGAGCGGTGCCGGAGGTTAAGGCCTGAGATGTATTTGTTGTTTTATTTGCAGAGATTATTGTGGCCATGTTCGAGTGGTCCATACATCAGGAGCCGGCTGCTGAGTGACTGTTGGGTTGGATGGATTCATCTTCTGAGGGAAAAGAAAATGAGAGAGAGAGAGAGAGAGAGAGAGAGAGAGAGAGAGAGAGAGAGAGAGAGAGAGAGAGAGAGAGAGAGAGAGAGAGAGAGAGAGAGAGAGAGAGAGAGAGAGAGAGAGAGCATAAGAGGAAAATTCGATATAGATTGCTTTTGCTCAAAGTTGTACTTCTGGCACTTGATGCATTCAGCAATACAGGTTTCTTGTCTTTAGTTAGATTGTTGACTCGTTGTTTAAGGAATAGTTGTCTGAAATGAAAATTCCGCAATAGGATAGGATGAACTCTGAATCTTTTTTATTTCCAAACGCCCAATCTAAATAGGAAATTACATAATTAACTTAAAATATTCTTTATCATTTTAAATCTGAATTTGGGACATTTGGTTTCTTTAGCCTGTTCTACTATTTGTACCTCTACAGGTATTTAAACAATATATGTTGTTGTACTATTTTGTACATGTTATTTTACCCTAAGGATAGTTTAATTATTTTATCTTAAAGGTACAGTTACATGTTCTTTCCCCTTATATTTAATGGTATGTGATAGGGTGCAAAAATATGACCAAAAAAGGTACACTAGCAGTCAAAAGTTTTGGGACAGTCATTGAACTGTAATATTCCTATTTTTCCAAATATTAGAACATTTATAAACTCATAAAAGATTAAACAAAGGAATGATGGTATACCTGCAAAATTTTTACTTAAAAATATTTTCAGTGTATTGTGACTATAATTCCTGCCATTTTATCAATCAGCTTCTTAAGGTTTCACCTTAAGATGCTTTTTTACATTTTAGAAGTTTAAAGTACTTCCCTTCTGTTTTGCGCTCTTATTGACGGATATTTCTTTCATATTCAGTCAAAGTCATCCATTATAAAAACATTTCTCACTGTAGAAATGTTCATTTTTCATGTTACTAAATTATTATGTAAAAGATATTATAAATAATTTGGTTATTAAACTAATTTCAGACATTTTTTCACACACCTTCAGATCATACCTTTTCTAAAATAATGACCCAAAATGTTTATCTGTAGTTTGCGAGGTTTCATGTAATCTATACCAATAGGGGTACACACAAGATCCAATTATTATAAATGCTTCTTCTTCAAAACTAAAAACATATAAAACATGTATAACAGACATAAATGTGCATTGTGTAAAAGGAACAAAACAGTATTGGATTAAAGCCTATTACTTAAAATGGATGCCCAGGAACCATAGGTGGCACATCTGAGCTTTATTAAACAGGCATCTGTCTTCCCAAGAACATTTTAACACAAAGCATCACAACCCTGTTGCTCTGTCATTCATTTGCATGTGTGTATTTGTGCCCATCTGACTCGCTTTGGGAAGAAGTCAAAACCACAGAGCGTTTTTCAATTGCCTAGAACGCCGACAAGATTAGCCTCAAGCCTTAAAATGAATAAGAATGCGGAATATTGTTTATAACTTTACAAAATAAACTTTTATAGTTCTGAGCACCTCAGATGCAGTTAAGGCCTTGTCCAAGATTTGAGAACATCACCTTCTGATGCATAGGGACACGCTGTGATAAAAGCGCTAAAAATATACTTTCATTTCACCTCGCAGTGTCTAAAAATAAAAAATGTTGGTATGGTTATGGCGATAAGAAACCAGTGTTATTGCAATAAAAGGAGGTGTCAGCATTCTGGGATTCTTCCCAGCACTGTGAGAGTTGCGCCGCGGGTGACCGACGTTCCCCATCTGTAAGTACCGTTTTATTGCAGTCAAATAGAGCTCTTGAAATGTGGAATTGCTTTCCTGTTAAAGCATCCACTTGTGAATAAAAATATTTTTTCTGTCTTTAACTCAAGTGTAAGAGAGAATCATTGCAGTCTTGGCCCTAAATAGTTTGACATAACACAAGGGGGTAGTTCACCCAAAAATGGAACATTTGGATCAGAAGACTCCTGTCTTCTTCTATGAAACGCAATAGAAGATATCCTGAAAAATGTCTTTGTGGTTTTGGGTTAGATAGTGTTGTCCAGTTGTTTCATCATCATCATTCTTCAAAGTATGTTCTTTCGTGTTCTGATTTTCATTTCCGTGCGAACTTTCCCTTGAAATAAATCAAGAAATGGTTTTGATGACCGTAAAACCAAGTTCATCTTCTTTTGAAACTCACTGTGTTGAACAAGCAAACATTTCCTATGAGGCTGGATGAGGTGTGTTCACCTGCTGTTGTCATTTAGCGATGGCAGGTGCATCCATGTGCATAGGTTTATCTTGTTTTATCATTAATCAGTCATAGCAAACATTGCAGAGAAGGCCGATTAAATACACAAACTGCACACATGTGTGCTGTTGTCGACTGAATTCTCTTCAAACTGTTATGGTCAAGTGCAATGGCATATAATCATAAGTCTCTTGTTTTGGGTTCCTTGTGTAATGCTTAATGGCCTGTGCAGAATGGTGAACTTGATTTAAAAATCATTCTTCCTTTTTACAGACCTATCTCGAATCGTATAATTGTATAATTATGAATTATATTATTTTATTGTTATTTATTAATAAGCTTCAAACTGCCTCTCGGATTATAAACTTGATTTTACGTGTCCATTCCGGTATCGTCTTAACAGAAATCAGTTATCTTAACCAACATAAAAAAGCCACAATTGTTGTTATCCATTAACTGCCGTGATGTGTCCTCTTTTATATTTTTGATATCTTTTTCATTCTTTTTGGTTCTCAAATCTGATTGGCCGAGACCCACGCCTTAATCACCAGTATCGCAATGGGAAACGCTTCATGCTTAGTAGAGTTTGTGCCACTCTGCCACTAAGCATCCAAACGAGTGGTTTATGACTCAACATATACACACACACAGAGAGAACGAGGACTTGCTGCTGGTGGTAAGTGTGTATTCATGTTAAAAAAACTACGAAAGTGCCCTAGTGCATCCGAAATATCTTTTTAACAGTCTTTATCACTTTTCAACATAATTTTGGGCTGGAATTTGTGTGGAAGTTTATTTAAGTTTATTTATTTTAAAAAAATTGGCTGTGAATGTCTTGTATGCTCTGCCTCAAAGCCATTCAGATATACGGCCATATCACACTCCTACTTAACCTATATTGCATAATGCATTATTGAATGTTTCCATTTGATTCTAACAAAATAACAAATTATTCTAAAATGTGTTAAGTTATTTCATTTGTAAAGTTAGATTTATATACCAAATTAGTATCCTAAAGTATCATATTGAATATACTACCGTTTCACTCATATAATCAAGCATTAATCGTAATTTTCATACCTGCTTTTTAATACTATTTTTAATGCTTTTTAATAATGCTCAAAAGGGTAAGAAATCTCTCTCTCGAACGTTCCCTGCTTCAGTTCCTCGATGGTGGAACGATCTGCCTCTGGCTTCACGCTTGTCAGACTCGGTCTCTATCTTTAAAAAACACCTAAAAACTCATCTTTTCCGGCTACATCTAACTCACTACTTTTCTAACCTACTCACTCTATCAAAAAATAAATAAATAAATAAATTTATATATATACTTTTTGTAACTTCTCTCTCTGTGTAACTTGGTAGCATTGTTGTAGCACTTGTTGACCTGATGTTGTATCGGCTATTTACCGCTTCATTGTCTCCTCGACTATTGTAAGTCGCTTTGGATAAAAGCGTCTGCTAAATGACTAAATGTAAATGTAATACTTTAGAAAAAGGTATCCATATATTTATTTTGTAAAAAAGTATATATTGTGTCCCTGCACAAACATTGGCAGGCCATGTACTGGCTGACGTTATCATGTTGTCTGGAGTTAACCCTGCAAACGTCCAACTGTTTTGGTAGTCATGTGATTTATTTGCAATCTGTTTGATAGCGGTGCTAATATGGTAATGGCCTTTGAACGTTTCTTCAGATTTAATTGCTTCTGCGCTCCGTGCAGCACTCGCAGCAGTAAGTCATGGTAAGTTTGCCCTGGACGGCTTCATCAAATACAAGCACTGTGGATAATGACGGCTGAGAGACCTCATTTACAATGCCTGCTGATTAACTTAAGCGGACTCAAGGTTCTGACTTCATCCTCTTAGCTTTAAAAAGTGAAAACTATATGCTTAAAAAAAATATTTTATATATATTTTATATATTAGAAATATTAAGGACAGATGGGCTTTTATAATGATCGTGGGTATGGTGTCAGTAAGGGGGCAAAAAATCCAATAGACTTAACATTGCGCCCAATTTTACAGACCTCGAACTGAGGATTCCATAGATACATGTGCTTTACCACGTCTGTGGAGGCTGGCAGGCTCGTTGAAAGTAATAGGGTGTAAGATGTACCCCTGAGGTGTAGGGCCACCCGAAATTCCCTATTGATGGGCTGATAGGCTTCTAAAAAACGTCCCATATGCGATATCTTCACGCTACAGTGTCATAGAGACAAGAGGGTAGGCTCATTTAACTCAGGGAACCAATCACTATCCAATAATCACCTTAAAGCAATTAAGCCATGCCCATAGCCTAAAAAAACAAAAAAAACTTATCAACCATTTAGTGAGACATGGGGGTTGGTTCATTTTACATGTGACTTTATTATTCATTTAAATATAGCAAGCCATGCCCATAGCAACCAAACACACTGGCTTAGAAACCATTTAGCGAGACTAATATTTCTGAATATTAGCAGAAGACTTTGTTTCTGCATAGAACGCATATTTATACAGGTTTGCTTATTTCAGGCCTGTCTTGGAAAATCCTCACCCTAACTGCCCAGTTCAGAGATTTTCCCTTGCAAGCACCACTAACATACTATACCAATTGTACTCACTAATTTTTAATATATTTACAAATCCCCCCTCTATATATTAAAAAAAATACATCTAAAAATGTATACATTTATGTATCATAATTTATATTAAATCATATAAAAATTTATATATTTACATGTACATACACAAGTATTTTACTTAACAATTCATTTTAAGTGTTTGACTATTTTGATGTAAACTTTATTTATACATATTTTCAGCGGTTAAAGCTTAATATTTCTGGGTAAAAATACCAAATAAATAAAAAATGTTATAAAGGTTTTAAGCTATTTTTTAAACATTTTTAAACAAAAGAGTTGTTTTTTTACCGATGCTGCCTCACTTTACTTCGATTGACCATGTAGCTTTAAATAATGATGTATGAGTTTGACTTGATCTACCTCGCTTGATTTTTCAACACAAATGATATGCAGTAACTGCAAACCGTGATGGCGACCAATGGTAACTTTAATAACACTTTTTTAGTTTTATATTGGATCATGTTTTTGATTCATCATTTGGCAGTGCACCATGGACCGTGCTGTTTATTCTCTCATTAAAGAGCTGGTTGGATTTGGTCAAGGCAACTGAAGTTTCTGTGGAGAATATTAATGGGAGGAATATTTCCCGAATGCCACTGAACTTCTGATTTTTATAGCCTGGCCTAAATTCTTCAGCCATTTCCACTGCAGTGAGGTTACTTTATTGACATTCAACATCAATCTTGATAATGTTTCTCGTGGTGTGAGACTGTGAGTTGGTTTTAAAAGTAATTTGTCTTTGAGAGGGTTGACCTGCAAAGATATCTGTTCCTTAACCCCAATCTCTGTCGCCTTTCCACCTTCCGCTTTCTCTCGTGTGGATTAATTACAATTGTAATATGAATGGATCAAGCGAAAGCTTTGACTCCATCTATCACAAATGATCCATTTTATGTGAACCAGGAATGATATATATGTGTCTAGTTCCAAATGTGTATTCATTTCTATGTTTGGGTGCACAAAGAGACAGATATTTGGAAGAATGCTCATATCCAAACAGTCAATGGATCCCATTGACTACCTTAGTGTGAAAAATACTAAGGGACTTGGTTCTCCTTGCTCCTTCTATATATTATTATTATATTATAAAGTAATTTTTACTTACTATGGCAGTCAGAGAGGACCAATATCTTTTGTCAAAAGCATTCTTCCAAATATCTTTCTCTATGTTCATACTTAAATGTAATACTTTTTGTAGTTTAGTGTTTAAGCTTTTAACTATCCTTTTAGGACAGTATTGTAAGATTTGCTTCAGATGGAAGTGAAGTAAAGATTTTGAATTATAGGATTGGTTTTTATGCTGAAGTCAGAGAGTTCATTTATTGTTAATAAGGGTTGCCAGACATTTACTGTAAAGCTATACTTCAGATAGTCTGTCCTCTTTGAGCATGCCAGACTTCTCGCTATGATGTTAGAGCATTTAAATGTTTGGACAACAACACGTAATGCATTTGGTGTCAAATAATGTGTTATTTTATCAGCTTTTAACAGAACATTTATGGAAATAATATAATTTGCAATAACCTGAAAGCTGCATTCTGCTCCTTTTTCCTCTTATTGGCAACTCAATGTAAAATTACAGGTTGCGTTATTTACTTATTGTAATATGTTGTGTACGTTTAAGCTCAAAAAATATAAAAGTTGTTATTGAAATGCTTAATGTAGTGAACTGGGAAACGTATATTAATCTCCTCCTCCCAAATAAAGTCATATTTCTATACATTTCTTGCAGTCTATACAAGTCTGCATTGCCTTGAAAATTGTCAAAATGACCTGAAAATATTCTAGATTTATTTGGACCAGTTGCTGCGTATCTTTGAAATGGATGGGTTGAAAGATATGAAAGATGTTGTAAAGCATAATGATTTATTTTACACTTATCTCTGGGATGCCCTTATCCAACATTTTATCCTTTGGAAATAAATTTAAGTTTTATGTACAAGACTTATTTGAATTAAACAAGTGCCTTTGATAAAAAAGTCTTTGATACAAAGGTTCATTGCCGGGTTTTTAAGTTTCAGGCATGGTTTTAATGTGATTTTTAGATCGTTTTAAAAATATGATCAGGTCCTCTTAATGTTTGGGAATAGAGTCACGCTAATGAATTAGACATTCCTCATTTACATTTTCACAGCCTGTTTGCCAAAACTGTTGGGTTTCTCCTGCTGAGCGCTAATGATAGAAATCTCACAGAAAGACAGAAAATAAAAAAGCCCATGTAATGTGATTGTGATTGCATTATGAAAGACTAAATCTGTGTGCCTCTTTATTTTTGTTCTGGCTCGGCTCACAATCTTCTGAATTGAATCCTATATTGTGTGCAACAGTATTTATATAGAATAGATCTGTTCAAACAGAATCCAAAGGGATTAAATGATCAAAACGTCAAATTATTGCGTTTGCAAATAAATGTGCCTCTCAACGTTTGTTCTTCGAAGAACATGAAGTCTGTTTGCAAGCATGTTGCCAACAACCATTAATATTGATGTGAGTTACCATTTTCTTTAACAGTGGTAGTAACTGTACTTACAGTATTAGAGAACAATAACATTCAGTAAACATTACCAAGTAGCCCTCGCAATTTGACTGACGCCAATGTAAAAGTTGTTGCAAGATTACAAAAAGGGTCAGTTTTGATTTTTTGTCTCCATCTGTTACGCAGTCGTGGTTAAGAGAAGATATCTTGGAATCATTTACAGCCTGTGGCTTAAACAAACGCACATATTGGTCTTCCTACACAGCAGACTGAAAGTAAAGTGACCAGAAAGAAAATGAAGATCAAAAGATAGGCAGTTGTTCTTGTTTACGGGTGTATTGAATATAACATGATTCATATGTTTATGTGTGTTGGAATAGTGTTGAAATAGTTGAATTGTGCTAACGGTATATATTTTTTACATTTTAACTTTTTACAAAGAGTTATGAAGAAGCTTTACATAATTGTAAATTTGCAGAATTTTACGATTATAATTATGGATTTTTCACATAATTTTTTCACATGGCATGGTTCATCTGCTGGGGATATTTTGAAAACAGTGAAAGAATATCGATTAGAAAATCAAGAATAGAAAACTTACATAAGAAACGGTTACGCTGAAATTTCAGGTGCTCCAGCTTCCTGAATATTACTCTTTTGAATTTTTTGTTCAGAGTAATGTGAAAAAATTGGTGAATATCCAAGACAAGTATTAACTTCAGATAAAAAAACAGATTTTTTTTATAGTCATGATTTGGAAAACAGTAAAAAAACATGAATTTAAGAAAAAAACACTGTAAATGTGCAAGACAATTAAATAGAAGGGTGTTAGTTTAGTGTATTTTCCTGGCGCTCCAGCTGCCTTAAATAATAATAAAATTATATTTCTTTCTTACACTGTAATGTGAATAAAGAACCTTGTTTTATCCAAGACAATAGGTAATAACTACTTATTAAGAGTTTTTGTGCTCGAAATGTTTTTTTTCTTTAACTGGCCCATCTGCTGGAAACTTTTTTAAATTTCAAAAGAAATAATGTTAAAAAAAATATCTTATCATGGACATCGATTCCACAAGTGCCAGCAACCCTTTTTTTTCAGTTTTTTAACAGATATTGGCTTTGTTAGAGGGACCAACGCAGTTTCATGACAGTTTGCAAATATTTTGCAGATTGGATAATAGTTTTCGGGTTGACCGGGTTGAGAGTCAAAAGATATTTTGTTCAAATGACCCAGAGCTTATGTGTAAATGATAACTTATCAAGGAGTCCCAATTTTTACAAGATTACTTTTAAAATGAGTTTTCCAGGTAAAACATCAACATGTGTATTACCGTATTAATATTCCGCTTCTGTGCGTCAATGAGAATGTCAGATCGTGACAAGATCAATCTCAACATCAACGCTGCCAAATGTGACAGAAGCTCGGAGCCGTACATCATGCAGTCTGACATTAAAGGCCGTTGCCTTGGCTCTTACACAACATCTCAGCAGACTCACACGGTGCAAGCTGACAAAGAACATTCAGGAAGGGAATATCTCAACTGTGAATGATTTTTAGCATGTCCATGCAGATTAGGTTAAGACACAGAAACAGTGTAATGATAATGAACTGGTGATGATGATGGTGGTACTGGTGGTGGTATTAATGCTTTAATTCATAAAGCAGATGGTGCACAATAGTTGATATGCATTTATTCTGAGGGAGATGGGCTTCGGCTCAAGGGTAATGTACAATTGTAAAATTCACGTTGTGGCTGCACGTTTTTATTTCTGGGTCACAGTATATCACCCAATCGTCAGTGTGTTTAATATGCATCACTCTTTTCACTGAGCCTGAGATTGTAATGATAAGGTTTCTACATTGTCATTGTTTTTTTCTTGATGAGTTTCCTGGACTGGAATGCTTTCAACTTACCGGCATCAACATGCTGGTGTCTCCCAGTCTGATCTACAGTAACTTTACAGACTTTCAGAAATTTGCTGTGACACCATTAGTCAGCTATATTTCAGACCATTGTCATGCAAACATTGCCTTATTTTTGAAATAAGAAGCCATGCTATTAATGTCATGACTACTACACATGTGTCTGGTTGCCAGAAGCCTTTGACATATAAAACTTTATTAGACTTCACATGTTAGAATTCACTGAAATACATTTGAACACAGTGTTCCTTATTTGACAATAGAAACGCAGAAACGTTGGCACATACAGTTGGACCGAAGGCCTTGATATGACTTGACAATAAGAGAGCAGACATTAACCTCTGGGGTCGAAGCAAAAGGATTTATTAAGAAGCTGATAAAGAAGGAATTGTGTTGGGAAGGGGTGGTGGACAAAAGGGAAACATGGAATGCCTAGGAAAGGGGAAGATTATTCCAGTATGTAAACAAAACTTTCACAGATTCGGTTTCACCCAAGTAATAATCCCATTAGGGTTGTGTTATATCAACATCTTTTGAGAGCACATCCCTCTCAACTTTCAGTAGCTCAACATGGATTCATTTTCTTTTTCACAAGACAGGTATGGTTTACAACTAACAACCAAATGGTAATGAGAAACACGGGTACAATGGCATTAATCTTAAAAAATCAACATTCTAGAAGTTTGTAAAAAACTAGAAAATCGGTATGCACTTGTCTTTCTCTTTCAGATCCATCATGCTGTTTCTTAAGTAATAACATGGTTTACGTAGTGTTTAGTAAGATATAGGCTGTAGACAAGGCATTCATAGCTAAGGATCTATCAAGGCTCAAGGGGGTTAAAGGGAAAGCGATTTACCCTTCGAAGCATGTCAAACCAATCCTTCATTTTTTATCACTGTAGCTCAGTTGAGCCTTAAAGCTGATTAACAAGAACGCTCAGCTCCATCATATGCCTCCATCTTATTTAATCTTTTTCTCTCAGTGTGCTTATTTCCTATTGTGTTAGGTTCCCTGCCCTGGGCTCACCAAGCCTCTCCCTGATCTGTCCTGAGTAGCTGTGCAGTTGCATACTGCCACATTGTAGGAACCGTTTTCTCGTTCATGCAGTTCGTCTGGATAACAGTAAGCAGCCTCTATGGCACAATAGTGGTGTCTGAGAAGACGGAGGTGACAGAGTCGGCAACGCTCCTCGTCACCGTCAGCCTGGGATGATCGGGGGCCATTGCAGCCCGCGGCCTCCCATTCTGCGTCTCCTTGATGGGTTCCAGAAAGACCACATGCTTGTTGTTACTGACCTTGCGGCCGGGGCCCTCTGTGGTTGTGGGTGGCGTAGGAGTCATGATAGACGATTGGGCGCTGTATTCGTTGCCCAGACTTGGCGTGGCTAGTGGGGGCTGCTTGCGGCACCAGCATCTGCAAGGCGTCAAGTAGAGGTACATGAGAACAAGAACCAGGCTGACCACACAGCCCAACAGCGTTGTGAAGCCGGTGTTGAAAGGCTCTTCCTCGTGATGCTTTTCAACCACCGTAACGTTCACTTCTCGAGTCTCGTTGCGTGACTCCCGACGGTTTAGAGCCATGCACAAGTACACTCCGGAGTCATTCACCTGTGCTGACAGGATTTCCAAAGTTCCGTTTGCGTATATTCGCAGTTTGTTGTTACTACCAGGGGAAAAAAGATAGTCCTTTTGTGGGGACACCCACAAGAAGGTAACATGCTTTCCCACAAATGATGTTTTACAATCCAAAAGTAGCAAATCACCAGCATCTGCTTTCAGACTTTCAGTCTCCACGTGTGGTTTCAAAGTGCAGTTCTCAAAGTATCGCATATGTTGAAGAAACCGCACCGAGGCACGTGGCTCGCCGTAAAGCAAGCATGTGTGCTCCTCTCGGAAGTCTTTGACAGAATTGAAGCCTCGCTGCTCCCAGTGTTTAAACATACTATACATGGAGCACTCACAATGGAGGGTGTTGTTGTGCAGGAACAACCCTCGCTGTATTGATTCCTGCAGACCAAATATGTACTCCACTGGAAGGTTAGGCATACGGTTAGAGCTAAGATCCAGGATGACAAGGTTTGAGTTTTCCTGGACTGAAAAGAAGGGGAAGTCTGTCAACCTGTTATGGCTCAGGTAGGCCTTACGTAGGTTTGGCAAACCCTTCAGGGCATTGCTTTCCACCCTTACTATACGGTTGTTGTAAAGGAGTAACTCCTTGATTCTAACCAAGTCTTGAAAGTAGTGCTCCTCTACAACACTTAGCTGGTTGGATGAAAGGTCCAGATGGCGTATGCTACTTGTATTCCTGAAAGTTCCCGGAGTGAGCCTGCTCAGCTGGTTGTGGGATAACCGTAAGGTGTCCAGATTTGGTAAACCAGCGAAGCTGCCATCCTCCAGTTGTTTTAAGCAGTTGTGGTTGAAATCCAACGTTGCCACCATTACAGGCAACTCTACCGGAACATATTCGAGGCTGAGGTTGGTGCAGCTTAGGATGTCGGATGCGATCAAACAACCAGATGGGAGGTCTGCTCCGGCCAGCTGCAACAAGAAGGAGCTTAGCATCAGGGTTACGGCCACACCCGGAGCACACAGCATTGTGCCGTATCGGGTGAATAAGAGAGAACCCAGAGTTTCACGGATGGAGGTCCACACGCTGTTTGGCTCAGAGCTGGCGCCTGGGCTGGGAATCCCTATCATTAAAAATAGAACAAATCAAGAAGAGGATGGATAGATACATTTTTAAATTCAGTGCTTAACTTGCTTAGTTGTTCTGTGCTTTCTTAAATAACAGTGTTCAGGTTGCCTGAAGCATGAGATGCGCACGTGTTATTCTAATTGAATCACCTCGCTGTCAATTCAATCCAGCAACACATTACACAGTGAAATTTTATACTTACAAGTGCATAAAAGTTGCAGAGCATAACATTGATTTTACCTTAAGATTGGTTTCTCCAAATAGCTCTCTTAACCATTACGGCACTTGGATTTGTCTCAGGTAGAGAGGAAAGAAGAGCTCACTGAAAGAAAAAAGCTGGCGTATTTGCCCCATCCCCGAAGCTGATCCCAACCTTCCGTAAAACATCCTCTTGTGTTGTTTTTGTGACATTCGGGAGAAGCTATTTTCTATCGACTTAGCTTGCTTCAGCCGACTGGAAGATGCTTTTTGAGAAAGTCAGCATCCTGTCCATTTTAGTTAGGATAATCTTGCTCTCAGTCGAACAGTCACATCAAATGGACCCCGTCAAAGGGCTCCCGAAACAATATCCAGACCATGAAAAATCCGTAACATTTGCTTGAAGTTTCACAACTCACACACCCACCATGCTTGTTGGGTTTGAGCCACTTCTATTATCTGGTTGTTTTTGAAGCTTTCGGTGTCCACGTGGCATATGGAGAAACTTAGAGGATTAAGTACCTTAAGAGATTCTTTGGTGTTTGGCTGCTCGTGAGTTTGTTCTTTCTCAGCATCCGACTCTCCTTGTGTCGTATAGATCCATTCCTCTCTGACTCTCTCATGCGATGCTCGAGTGTGTACAACACTCCCTCTCTCAGTCTCTGTCTCTCTCTCTCTCTCTTTCTCCCTGCGCTCTATAAACAGACAGGCATGGAGTTTCGGAGGAGGGGCGTTGTGAAGGAGGGTTCTACGGTTTTCTGATTGGTTAAAGTTGAGATTATGAAAGGCAAGTGTTTGTCAGGGCCTCCCATGATGGTGGTGTTTTTTTTCATCCGTTGTGTTCCTGCAATTATTTATTTGCCTTCACTGGCAGCTCCTTGGCAGGTTGTGTTTGCTTTTGTTTTTATTTAAATATTTCATTGACCCGTGTCCTATAATGTTGATCTGAGTAAGCCCTTAATTGCTCGGATAAAGTACATTCTAATGTGAGAGAGGGGAATTCTGCTCACCGCAAGGGAAAGCTTGCTGGCAAGAATAGTTTTAATGTTTATTATAAGGATGAATTGTGTAATTTTCATTAGTAGGACAGCCAGGTCCCAGAAGTCAAAATCTGATTCATTACTTTCACGATGGGGAATTAATTTTTAACAGTAATTTAGAAAAGTTTGAATACAGTGCTGCTGTGAGCTCAGTCTTTAGGAATCAGTAGACTGTGTTTTTTGTTGAAGACGTCCTAGCATAGAACTACGTTAAGAAATAAGTCATTATAAAATGTACTCAAATTGTATTTCAAACCTGTATGACTTTCTTTCATCAGCAGAACACAAATGAAGAAGTGTTGGTAACCGCCACCCGTTCCCTTTCATTAGAAGAGAATAGGTGCCACTGATGATCGGTCACCCACATTCTTCAAAATGTCTTCTTTTGTGTTCTGCAAAAGAATTAAAGATTTTGACTTAATGGTGACACAATTGTCAGTTGTAGTTTATCATTTTATATTTCTGAAACAGGGCTGTCACTGAATGTGAGTTTTCTTCACAACCTGATTATTTTCTCTTTTCTGCCGAACAAACAATATTGATCCCCATTGACTTCCATTGAATGAACACACAACATATCTTAACATTTACCAAACAAAGAATCATATACAACATTTTTCCACCAACACTAACCACTAAACACTGCTACCAATAGTTTGGTGGTTACATTAACTCACATCAACTAAATTCTAGAGAGGAAATCAATTTTTATTTTCTGAGTGTTATCAATGAATAGTAAAAGGAATAGCACACCTCAAAATTAAAAGCGGTCCTTATATACTCCGCTTTGAGTTGTTCCAAACCTGTATATTCTTCTTCATTCTTATGAACATAAGGAAAAATATTAAGAAGAATGTGTACAACAAAACAGTTCATCAAGATAGTAACATATACTTAAAAAATGATTTTTGAAAAACAAACAGTTATAATAACATAAAAAATATTTTTTTAAAATAATTTTGATAAAAAATATTTCTCTAAGATTTACAAATATTTTTAAAGTTTATTTTATAAAAAAATATTTATTTAACAAATACATAAGTGTAATATACACCAATATTTTTGGTGAATTATAATCTTAATATTTAAGTAATTCTTATTTTTTTATATATATTTCAAGGCGAATTTCGAGGATAGAGAACTGGATGTACTCTATACTCCTGTGTTTGTGTACCTGGTTTTCAGTGAAGATGCATCTAGTACAGTCCATGCATAGTGACGTATAGCTTGAATGCACCGTATGTCACTTGGCGTAAAAGCATCGGCCTATTGAATGTAAAAAAGATGCAGTTCATTGAGTATTCATTATAGTAGTGTGCACACTATAAATCTGACATCACTCATACTCGCTCAAGCTCGTGGGCGTAATGCGTCCTTGAATGTGTTTTCATGGCTGTGAAAGACCTTTATATTCGATAAATATCTTTATATTTGTTATAGCCCATTCTGTACAAGTGTGTCAGCACCTGTGTGATAGACTTGGACTATGCTGTCATGGTTCATTTTCCTTGAACACATCGCTGTGGACCACATGGTTTTTGTGAGCATAGCTCCACGCTCTTAAGTCCTTGATACACAATTCATTACTTCTTATCATCTTCACCCATTTAGATCTAAAACTGTCCGGTTTTAGCAGGTTCCTTCGGTATTCGACTGAGTGTTTGGCAAAGATGGTCAAAATTGTTTACCGCCAACAGTCCCGTGAAATGACAATGTTCTTGAAAATTGGTTTGCTGGCTCTGAGCTTGCTTGTTGTTCAAAAACAATCCACCGAAAGTGTAGGAAACAGGCAGCGGGACAGGAAGTGGAACCTCGGGGTTAATAGCCTGGCCTGTCCCGTATACGTTTGCAGACAAGCATCAATTTGAGCCGGAAGTTGCTTTGCACCTTTTGATGACTCTGACCCGAGAAGCAGTCAAGCGACAAACTGCTTATTACGGCGTTCCCACTGACGTGTGTTCCGTGTACCCTCGGCATGACATATCCATCTGCTTTCAGAAACGCCTTTGAAAGCACTTTCTGACTCAGGCGTCATAAAGTTTGAGACTGATGCGTTGTGGATTGTGAGTTATTTCTTAAAACCATCTGGAAGATCCTTCGGCCTTGTCGTCAGGCATGGCAATACTGTGACAGTTTTCTAATGTTTTTTTTTTAAAGATTAGAAGTGATTTATGGTCAGTGGCCGGTCTTCTGACATGTTGTTTAATGTAAGCAGGTTGATAAGATGTTGGGAAGGACTTTGGGGGTCTGTCGATGTATTCAAGACATGCAGATACTTCTCAATGAATGGGTAGAGGACAAACTCTTGCACTGGAAAAAAATACTTAATGTGGTTTAGTTAATATCACAAAAATAAAAAGTTATAGCTTAATAACTTAATAACACTTAATAACGTAATAAAATCGTAATAATTTTTTTAAAGATGAGGATTTTTTCATTGACTAATGAATTGAAAATACAAATTTATACCTCTTAAATGTACAGATATTTAAAGATTATGTAATGAAAAATACATTTATCTAACAAATACATATTTCTTATATACACTGGTATTTTTGTTGAGTTCTAATAGAAATATCTAAGTTAAACAGATTAACTTATATTTTACTGACATATACACACAAATTAAACTGTAAACTTGCTTAGTTTCAAAGCTTTTAATTTATAAAAAAAAAACATTAAATAATGTTTTTTTTGTGAGTTTGGGCTCCCAAAAATAAAAACAAAAATGATCATTAACTAATCATTAACTAAATCATTAACTAATCCTCTAGTTGCTTTTATACGAATGTATACATTTATTTATTGATGAAGATATGAAGAAAAACATAAAACACCAAACAACACTAAACCCTAATGATTTCTTTATATGTCCCACTGAGCAACTAAAGCATTTCTTGAAATATCTTCTTTTTTGAACGCTTGTTCAAGAACACATTTTTTTACTGCAATCCCAAGAATTGTGGCAAAGCTGGTATGGCTCACCGAGCGGTTCAGTATGTCAATCTTTTCATCTTGGACAATTAGATGGGCCTTATTGTAGAGATTCAGCATGAATTCAAGTTTCTGAAAAGCAATCAACAGTATGGAATGTTTTTTCGGAATATGCCAAACAAAACAACTGCAGCCTGACAATTCATAAACATAGAAGTGAGACAAAACAAAATAAAAATTGAGGCAGACTGTTTGTGTTGTGCTGTACAAACACTCTCAAAAGACTTCATGCAGAGAGAAATGAAAAGAGAGATTTCTGAGGTTGCTTCTGAATTGGCAGTATTTGTCGCTTTCTCATGCTTGAGCAGAATAAAGTGTACTCTTGATTTCTGAATGTTAAAGGCTCTGGGGTCAGCAAAGAGTCAAACCTTTATAATATTTAAAGTGATAGTTTTACAGAAGTGAAAAATCTGTCTTTTGAAACCTGTATGAACTTCTTCAGCAGAACACAAAAGAAGATATTTTGAAGAATGTAATTTATACAACACACAAACATGAGCACAAACATGGCAATCCTAAAATGAGTAATTTAAATTTTAGATCTAAATTTGAAACTGTTATTTTGCTTGTATATCACCATCTCTTCTCAAAACGTAATAATGCAGTTAATAAACAGCACTTGTTTACTCATGTGGGTTCACTTGGGTGAAACTGAAATGCTTAAATATTATTATTATTATTATTAGCTTACCATCGCAAGATGAGGTAAGCAGATAGTTGTATCAAATATACATAAAGCTATGCGAAAAAGTGTGTCTGTTGTGTGGTGGGTTTTGTACATTGAATAAAAATCACATGACAATTTGTTACTATTTTTCAAGGTGACTAATTACTTAAACTGTACGATTTCATTTATCGGTTTGAGTGTGATTTTCTTTTGTGGCAATGATGGTATGAATTTAACACCTTGTTAAAAAAAAGTTACGAATTCCAGTGCGATCAGGCTGTCCTTAGATAGATAAATAGATGTAGAAGCAGTTAGAACCTGCTTTTATATGTCATACTGTGATATTAAACTAACTTTTGATGTTTTATAACAGTTTAAGTCTAAAGTAATGAATGTGGTTCTCGGTTTCTTACTATACAAATAAAAAAAAAGCTTACTATTACGACTTGAGGAGATGACCCTTAATCAAAAGTTCGCTAGATATAAGGTTAATGTAATGTTACGAAAGAAAGGTTAAAAGTGAAATAACTAAACGCTAAAATTCATAATACAAGGTCTGTTGTGTGGTCAGTCCCGTACATCGAAACAATCGCACGATGGTTCGAAACTATCTATGATTACTATGATTTACTTTTGTGGCGTTGATGGTTAGGTTCAAGGATCAGTTTTGATTTTTCGTAAATTTTTTGTACGATAGACATTAAGAGATATCTTACAAATTAGCCACCTTTTAGTTACGAATTGTTGAGTGATTTCAATCTAAGAAACGCACCACACAAAAGCCATAAATATCTTCTATCCTGAGTATAAACATTAATATAAAGCTGGAAGCAGGTACTTTTTATTTTAAACGTTCGTGTTCAAGGCCATATGTCACATTCACATTCATGTTCCCGTCTTTAGTTTGCTTTCGCAGTATAAATAAGCATAAAAAAACGGCTCAGACATCTCTCTGGTGTGTCCGTTTTTCTTTCATCATCACCCTACACACACAGCTGTGTTTCGCCGAAGGGCCCCGAGCACACCATGTGAGTTCCAGTAGATCTGTGGGCATATTTTCGAAGGATGTGAAGGAATCGTGAGCCATGTGTCACACACACACGCCTCACGATTCCCTCACATCTTTCATAAAAAGGGATATTGTGATGGAAGCCGTTCCAATAATCCTCCCCCGTGCTCAGCTGTCAGTCCCGCTGTGCCCCGAGAGCCAGGACTGAAGTGGAGACTCAGAATGGGGCGCCGTGAGTCAGTGTCTGTCTGTTGGGGGCCACAGGCTTCACAAATAACCTCTCCTGTTTACAGGCTCCTCTCGCTGAGAGACACCTGCTGTCCTACTGGGATGTTCTACTAACCGTGTTTTTTTGTCAGTTTGTAGTAAAGAGTGCTGGTTCTTATCATACACATTTTACTATACAATAGAGCCAGGCATTTATTTTATGAAATGTGTTTTGTGTACAAGAAAAAGGCGTTAGGTGTCCGGATGTGATATTTCAAAATACCTTCGAGGCCTGCCCAGTTACAGGTTGTGCGGCCACTGTTCTTGTGTTTGTGTGATTTGATTACCATACCTCTTTTGTTTTTGTTCGTTGTTGTGTGTACAAAAGTCATTGTGTTTGTGTACTCTATCGGTAACTTCGCATGACAGACGGCCTTGCCTTGTCAACACGGCAGCCTTCCGAGTGTGTTTGCGGTGCAAACATATTTGCTCAAGTGTTTGTCTCGCGGTATGTCCTTAATCGTTTGCCTTGCGATTGTGTATATTGTGCGATTGTTTTTGCCTTAAACACAAAATATATACAATCTTTTATTACATTATCACATTTGGTAGGAGCTTTGAGCCAAAGCCACTTGCATTGCATTATAATATGTTTCATTATTAGTATGTGTGATTCATCGGATTAAACCTTTGGCGTTGGTAGCGCCATGCTCTAACAATTGAGCTATATAGGAAGCTATGCGCATTTATAGTGTACGTAGACTTTTAACATTTTAAGAAATGTGTTATTTATAATTTTAAATATTAGTTGTAATATACATGTTATACATGGTAATATACACGTACATGTATTTCTGCTATAAATAATCCGTTAGAATAATAAATAAATCTTAGGCTGTGTTAAATAAAAAGTAATTTTAATATTTTGCTTAAGTAAATTACAAACAAAGTATATGGGAGACTGTAAGACAACAGGCCTTCAATGGCCTGGAGTCAGGCGAATGGGTTCACCGTCACAAAAAAATAGAAAAATTCCTACAAAATGATGGCGATACTCGCAGAGATGTTAGATGAAGAGATGATTTTATTTACAGTGATTAAGAGGTGTACCAGTCACAAAAATGAATGTAAACTTGAAGTAAAAATAACAAACAAATAAATCAGAGTAGTCTCTATAACCTCACAAACTTGTTACGCAAACTGCTTACGGCACCACAACTGCACGCTTGCTTGCCAGGTAAAACACTGACTTGAGGCCCTCTTTAAATAGGCCAAACCCCTCCCCCTCAGACACAACCAAAAGAAAAGAGGTTAGCCGCAAAATGGCAAGTATATACATTTTACACTCAAACATCGAATCAAAATCCCCAAGAGAACAATTCCATTGTCTCGTGTATATACAAAGAAAGACAATAATTACATATAAAAACAACAAGAAAACATATTACAAAATAAACACAAAAATCCCTTTGTCCCCTGTAAGACAAACTTTGGATTAGTCAGCTTTTGGTCGTTTGCCACTCCCCCCTGAGACTATATAGCCAGACAACTAGGAGGCGCTCTGGTTTGCCAGCCTAAGGAAGGTCACTTTATGACATCTCCTCCCCCCTCTCCAGGCCGCGGATTGACCGGGTACCGAGACAGGTAGTCGGCGATTTTGTTCTGGAGCCCAGGTCTATGTCGAACCTTGAATTGGTAAGGCTGTAGGGAGAGATACCATCTGGTGATCCGAGAGTTGTGGTCTTTCATCGTATGGATCCATGTTAAGGCTCTATGGTCCGTTTCTAGCAGAAATTCCCTTCCCAGCAAGTAGTACCTTAGGCTCTCCAATGCCCACTTTATTGCAAGGCCTTCCTTCTCTACTGTAGAGTATCGTGTTTCTCTTGGCAGCAACTTCCTGCTCAGGTAAGCAATGGGCCTTTCTTCACCGCCCTCCCCTTGAGCCAGGACTGCTCCGATGCCCACAGCCGAAGCATCCACCTGTACAACAAACTCCTTAGTGAAGTCAGGACTCTTGAGGACTGGTCCCGAACACATCTGTTCCTTCAAAAGGTTAAAAGCCGTTTCACATTCCTCTGTCCAGGTGATAGGGTTCTTCACACTTTTGCAGAGCAGATTGGTTAGTGGGACAGCAGTGGAGGAAAAGTTGGGGATAAAACGTCGATACCATCCCACTAGTCCCAGGAAAGACCGAAGTTCTTTCTTTGTCCTCGGTCTTGGACTGCGTCGAACAGCTTCTACTTTGTCTACTTGAGGTCTCAGTTCCCCATTTCCCAGGTGGTATCCAAGGTAATTGGTCTCAGATTTCGCCCACTCACATTTAGCCACATTTAAAGTTAAGCCTGCCATTTGAATTTTGCTCAGAGTCTGTGTAAGGTGCAGAATATGTTCTTCCCATGTCTTGCTGTATATTATAACGTCATCAAGATAAGCTGCTGACCAGTCTTCACAGCCTCTGAGGACTTGGTCCATTAGCCGTTGAAATGTTGCTGGTGCCCCATGCAGCCCGAATGGGAGAACAGTAAAATGAAATAACCCCAGTGGGGTCCGGAATGCTGTGTAAGGTCTAGACATCTCCTCCAGGGGTACTTGCCAATATCCTTTGCACAGATCCAAAGTGGTGATGTACTTTGCTTGGCCAATCCTCTCCAGGAGATCATCGATTCGTGGCATAGGGTAAGCATCAAATCTTGACTGTGCATTCAGTTTTCGAAAATCAATGCATATACGTAAGGTATTGTCTTTCTTCGGGACGATAACAATCGGACTACTCCACTCACTGTTGGAGGGTTCAATAACTCCCAACTCCAGCATTGTCTTGATTTCTGCCTTCAGGGGTGTTACCAACCTCTCAGGTACTCTGTACGGTCGCAATCGGGAAGGTGTTGGATCAAGCAGGTGGATTTTATGTTGTACCAGGTTGGTCCGCCCAGGCCTCTGACGAAACAATGAGGGGTACTGATCCAAGAGGTGACATAACTCCGCTTGCTTGGACTCTTCCAGATGAAGCAGTTCAATTCCTATGGGCTGTGCCATCTCTCTTATCATAAGCTCTGGTTGATCATCTTCCTGATCCCCTACGACCTGAATAAGCAGTGACATTTCAGGTTTACTTGGTGGTTCTTTCCACTCCTTCAGCAGGTTAATGTGATAGGTCTGTTTTGCTTTGCCTTTGTCCGGGTGGTGAATCTCATATGTTACTGGTCCCTTCTTGCGAACAACAGAGTAGGGACCTTGCCACTTCATCAGCAGTTTGTTCGTTGATGTTGGGAGCAGTAACAGTACCTTTTGACCAGGTTGCAGTTCTCGGGTTCTGGCATTCTTGTCATACCATATTTTCTGGCCCCTCTGTGCCTGTCGGAGGTTCTCCTGGGCCATCTCCATGTATTGCTCCAAGCGGTCCCTCATTTCAAGTACATACTGGACAATACCTTTCGCATGTGTTGTAATCCTTTCATTTGCACCTGCTTCCCACTTCGTTCGCAGGAGATCCAATGGCCCTTGGACTGGCCATCCATACAGGAGCTCAAATGGAGAAAACCCTGTGGATGCTTGTGGCACCTCCCTGTATGCAAACAGCAAGAATGGCAACCACTTATCCCACTTCTGACACCAATTGTAAGACAACAGGCCTTCAATGGCCTGGAGTCAGGCGAATGGGTTCACCGTCACAAAAAAATAGAAAAATTCCTACAAAATGATGGCGATACTCGCAGAGATGTTAGATGAAGAGATGATTTTATTTACAGTGATTAAGAGGTGTACCAGTCACAAAAATGAATGTAAACTTGAAGTAAAAATAACAAACAAATAAATCAGAGTAGTCTCTATAACCTCACAAACTTGTTACGCAAACTGCTTACGGCACCACAACTGCACGCTTGCTTGCCAGGTAAAACACTGACTTGAGGCCCTCTTTAAATAGGCCAAACCCCTCCCCCTCAGACACAACCAAAAGAAAAGAGGTTAGCCGCAAAATGGCAAGTATATACATTTTACACTCAAACATCGAATCAAAATCCCCAAGAGAACAATTCCATTGTCTCGTGTATATACAAAGAAAGACAATAATTACATATAAAAACAACAAGAAAACATATTACAAAATAAACACAAAAATCCCTTTGTCCCCTGTAAGACAAACTTTGGATTAGTCAGCTTTTGGTCGTTTGCCACTCCCCCCTGAGACTATATAGCCAGACAACTAGGAGGCGCTCTGGTTTGCCAGCCTAAGGAAGGTCACTTTATGACAGAGACAAAGATGCAAACTCGTGCCGGGCAACGCAAATTGTAGAGGGCAATTTTGCGCATGCGTAATATTCCGCACAAGTTAAAAAGGATTTAAGCAAAGAAATTTCAACTACTAACTCATTGATACCTTCTGTTTAAATGAATTTCCCTGAAATTCGTCCAACCAGTTAAAATTAATTTTTTTATCTTACCATTTACAAATAAATATAAAGTAATGCAACTTTTTTCAAAACTCATTTCTTTTAACTAAAATTGCTTGAAATATTAGAGAATAAATAAAAGTAGTATTCCATTATAGCTTAATGGCAATGATTTATAATATGAAGTAGTGACGATAACAATGACTTTTCTACTTATTCACACAGCAGCAGTGGTTGCTTTTATTTAAGTTTTAAACTCCTGTGGATTATTGAAAGAAGAAAGTTTCCCTTGCTTGCATCATAAAGAAATGTACGTGAGTGGGTGTAGGAGGTCCGGTTGGGAAAAACACATGAAAGATTCATGTGTGAGGGTTCAGATGCACGAAGCAGGTGTGCTTGGTGGCTTGAAGTGTTGGTTTGGGTGTAAATGTATAATCTGTATAACTAAAGCTTTATGAATTAAGCTGCTTTTTTTGGAGAATCCGGTGAAACCACAAACTGTTTATTTATACGAAAGTGTCTATTCCATACACCAGTGGAGTTGGCGTTGACCTGTCATATTACTTTTGTTTAGCGAGAAGATCTCTACCCTTCAAATGCCAGTACTAGGGATGTGCAGTTAATCAAAATCGATTTTCAATTTAATTGTGGCTTCCAGTAATAATAATAATAATAATAATAATAATAACAAAGACATAAAATCTATATCCAACCAATATTGCATATTCAAGGATTATCTCATTTCTGTTTTCACATTTAATTGTATTATTTTTGTGCAAATTTATTTAATAATGATTAATGAATATTGTTAATGTAAACTAATTTATAAAATAAACATTTTAATTATTATTATTAAAGTTATTAAATTTGGTTTTAAAATGAAATACTTTTTTAATGAATTGATACTGATGTTTCTCAAGTTGGTTCAGCAATCGTGTGAAAAAATCCTATTATAACAAAAAATTGGATTATAAATTCTGACATAGTCCAGCAGTAAGTAAAGCAATATTAGTATATTGTGGTTGGTCGTCAGAGTATTGCTTTGGAGTTTTTTTGCATTTACAGTAAGTGTTATGCGTTAATTGGCATAGTTCACCCAAAAATAAAAAACTAAACTGTCACTGGGAACCAGACAAAATTGGTCTTCATTGACCTCCATTGTATGGACATTTCTCAAAATATGTTCTTTGGCGTTCCGAAGAAGATTGATTTAAAATGAGAGTGAATAAATGATGTCAATGTTTTAATTCTTAGATTAATTCATTTAAAGGAAGTAGTAGTGTTAAGTAACACCTACACACATATACTGAAATCAGTCTACAGATTTTATCTACGGATTTTATCAAGAAACGTAATGTCTTCATGTGTTTTTCAGGATCTCACGGGCCGCCGCGGTGCTTCTGTCAGATCCTTGCTTCCAGCTTCGGTCCATCCAGTATCTTCTAGGAGAGGGAGAGGCCGGAGCCACGGCCGCCGACCACAAACACTTCTCTCTGCACACTTGTAAGTTTGAGCAGATGTGACACTCTTACAATACATGAATACTCAATTGAACAGAGAGGTCATTAAGTGATGTTATACAGCATCTTATTTTGGTGGAATGTAATCTTTTTTTGCATTCCACTTTGGTTTATTAATCCTCAAGACAAGGTATGATTCCTTCAGGTGTTTTTTCTATGTATTCAGCAACAAAGGTGGTCTTTCAGAGTGTTAGGAGACTATGCAGTCATATTTTAAGTACACATCCTCCTCCTCGGAATAGCTTTTTATATCCAGTGATGGGATAGTTATTGTGACTTAAAATAGCTTCCGCTCAGCCATAGCCCCAGCTCCCATTTCATCCGCTAAGAATAAATCCACACAATGACTAAGACAAATCATAATTATAATTGGATATTGTTTTACCTCTTTATTTGTTTTTTGCTCAGCAGACGAAATTGTGATTCAGCATCTTTTTGAAAAGCTTCATAAATTTCATATTTAAACTAAAAATAAAATATTTTAGCGAGTGTGTAAATGAATGATAGCCCTGTGTTGTTGTGAATTCTTTATTATCATGAGAAACACTTTAGACTTCCATTACCAAAAATCCGGAAGCATGAATGGTAAGCCTATAAGTCACAATGCCACGGTCATTAAATGCAACAGAATTTGATGAACTTGGACTACACATGGGTTGGAGTAGAAAAAGGGTTTAAGCATAAAAACTAATGTTAAATACTGTTTAAATCGTTCTTCGGAAAAATAGAAATGTTTATTGTTTAATTTAATTCCATTTTTGTTCCAATTTTAAAGGAAAAGATAAATAATTTTTTTTTGATTTACAGAAGATGGGCATTAAAACCTTGTCAGGCATATTTAAAAGACTTGATATTTTTACCTCGCATGGTAATTCATGATAATTTTATTTAAATTATTTTGCATTACTTTAAAAAATGAAAGGTTTTGCCAATTTTCAATAAGAATTTTTACTAATTTAAAGCTTAATAAAATGTAATTTTCCCCTTATTCCTTATATTATATTTAAATGTGTAAAAGTCAGAATAAATAAGTTGTTTATAAAACTTTTACACTAAATAACAGTATTTCCAAGTATTTAAACCAAATTTTAACAATTAATTTTGCAAATACAAGATGAAAAGTAGACGTTTTCCTTACATTTCATATGCTTCTTATTACCATTTAATAATTTTTGTTAATTTATATTGATGTGGATATCTAAACCTCTATGGTCTTGGGGTTTGAGATATTGCAACATGCTAAAAGAATGTTGATTACTTATGAAAAAATGATAATTATTATAATAAAAATTAATAATGTATGAGTATATATCACCCATCTGTACAGCAGTACTGATTGATCTCTCCAGCACTGGAGCTCAGATCTGTATTCTAACTAAAGAGACCATCAGTCTAAATCTACCAGTGCTGTACTGTAAGAGGACTTATTTGAATTATTTAAACTAAGTGGATGCATTTCTATCCTCACAATGGCCACACTTCTAAACTGCTCCACTTAAAGCGGGGGCCAGGCGTGACAGGAGGTCTTCAAGCGTGCCAGAACATCACTGAGAATATGTTTACTGTCTGTTTGCGCCGGGAACTGCATCTGATTAAAAAGTCAACTTTACAAGATTATTTTAGCCCTGGAAAGATCCAGTAATGGTTGGATACTTTTGTACTCAGCATGAAATTAATACAGCATAGGCCCAATTAATATTTCTACATTTGTTGGACTTGATGTGGTGGATTTCAGCTTTCGCCGTAATGATGCCTTGTGATTCAATCTGATAGGAACATTTCGTGGTCATATTTGCAAAATGTAAAAAAATCTGTTACTTAACTTGTGCACTACCGGTATAAAGTTTTAAGACACTTAATCACTTTTTTTGTTGTTGAAAAAACTAAGAAGAAATGAGGTCAAATTGTGAATATATGAATTAAAATAAGGTGGACTATATCAGTTGTGATAAATATAGTAAAACATGTTATATTGGTCATTTTTAGAGTAGTCACATTTTAAATCAAATTTTCTTAAGCAGCTTCTTAAGGTTTTACTTGAGATGCATAAAAATAATTTTTAAGTTGTTCACTTATCGGCTATTCTTGCTTCAAGAAGGTTTTAAAAAAAATTTTGTAAAGATTTTAGTAAAGATTTTACTAAAATCTTTTTGTAACATAAAATAACAGGGATATTTGAATTAAAGTTATATTTTGGAAGCTAGGGTGCCAGAAAAATACAAGGGAAAAGCATGTTTGTAATAATTCTTTTAAGCTTGCAGTCTATTTGTGTAATTTGACTTTTTCATTGTATGTCAAAAATATCATAGTAAAAAATACAGTAAAAACAGTAACTTTCAGGCTTATGGGGTGACAGTAAAATACAGTAAACAACTATTCTGTCATGTAAAATTGTATGTTATTCGTGTTATTTTGTGTTTATTTATATACATTTATTAATTTACCAGACTATTTTATCCGAAGCGACTTACAAGTATTATGCAGTTGCCAATTATCACCGCAGAGCAAACAGGGATAAGGTGTCTTACTCAAGGACACTTCAGTCCTTGTCTACCGACAAGCTCGCAATCCCGCAAGGAATTCGATTTTTTTCATATTTTTCATATTCATAATAACTTGTTTATTGTTTACCTCATAATATGGCTATTGTTATCACTGTAGTTAAAAATCATAATCAAGACAATACTTTTAAATGCATCAGCTTGGGCTCCTACACCCAAAATATGCAAGAAAACATAGTAGACTTCAGAAGTTTTAAACCAGGTACAGTCGCTTAAAACTTGAAATCAAATAACAATATTGTTGTATTAAGCAAAAGTTCCCACCCCCAGCAATTAACTGGCTGGGGTGAGTTGAAAAAAATCCTTTGCGCACTGGTTTGTCATGTTGTAATGAAGTCTATCTCTGACAAACCCTTCATTTAAACCAATTTGTTTTCACGCTGCGAAGCTCATTCCACTCAGCTCTGAGGGACGGCATGGTGTGAATCTCGTAGCTTACAAGGAAGAAGCTGGTCTCTCTCGTAGTCATGGAGACCGAGGGTCGCCATGGACACCATGTCTGGTCTCAGTTCCTGTCTGTCTCTCAGATGCCCCCTCACCATGCATTGTTTTTCCACCACTAAACTGGGTCACTGGTATCAGAGTCTGAAAGGAGATTGGTTGGCACTCCTTGAGTCTTTTTTAACCTGTTGATAAAGAAACCCGGGGGACAGAACAACAACATCTGAACCCAGATCAACATGACATAGTAATCCATGTGAACAGGGACACTTGTAGCCACAGGACTTGTTTTTTTTTAGGAAGGCGCTGCTAGACATAATGGGGTTGGATGCATTTGTCTTAGAAAACAGACTCAGGCTATGCTCCGAATTGTGTACTGCCTTACTATTCCTAATATTTTAACCGTTTTTAAAATGACATAAATACCCCAAATCCTAAATGCAAGAATACACAGTGAACTACCATTCCAAACTTTTAGAACACTCTTTCACTAACGCGTTCATATTTTTTTTATTTAACAAATAAAATAAACAAAGAAAACTGCAGGAATCAATGTATATATAATGGGGAAAAAACATGTTATACTGATCATCTTCAGTGAGGTATTCTTTTAACTTGAACTGGCGGAGAGGTTTTCTTACCATTTTTTCAAATTAACTTCTTAAGGTCTCACCCGAGTTCACGTCTATTCTGAGATCGTATTTGCTGTTATTCTTCATAATCCAGTCAAAGAAATTCATTTCGAAAACATTTTTATTAAATAAAATTATGAAATGAAGAAAACTTGAATGTAATAACATATATGTCAGTTTTCCTCATTTCAAATTGTTTGTTTATAACTTAAAATAATATAATTTTTTACATTAATAACTTTTGCTAAACTGTAAAAACTCCTCCTAAGTACACATATTTTGGCAACATACATTCATGTTTTGTACAACTGCAGTGTTTTCATCTCATATTTTAAAGTATCACAATAAAAAAATACATTAAATATAATTTTTTTCTGGCAGTTAGGGTGGCAGTAAAATTCAGTGAATTACTATTTTCTGGTGTAAAATAGCATATTTTAACTTGTAAGATATTTAAAAAATATATATTTCTTTTGACCGTTAATGGCAAAATTTGTTGATGTTAAAATGGCATCAGTCTGATTCGTTTTTTCATAAAAACATGCTAAATTATATTTATTATATAAAGTAAGGAAAGGAAACACAACTAATAAAAAATTTTCAATCCATTTTATTTTTGTTTTCCATCCCTGTAATGCGATTTCTTTCCTCAGTTCTCTATGAATCTACATTTGAAGGGCAGGTGTTGTCTGAATGGCATTAATGAGCTTGTGAGAATATGTCCAATGCCTCATTATCTCTAGTCTCTGCCAATCTCAGATGTCGTGTTATTAAATCAAAACTGCTAGCAGTGTCACAACTTACGAATGAAAGTGTTTTTCTTTTATAAATTATTCTCGGTAATGTACTTGGCCGAGCTTCCTCTCGCAAGTCTGAGCCTGCAGGGTGCTCCAAATTTGAAGGAAAAAAACTGTTGTTCTCGTGAAATTATTTATTTATTTGCTAACATATTGTGTGCAAAGTACAATGTAAGAATTATTGAAGCAGAAGTTGGCAAGGTTGATGCTGGCACAATTTCCAGAATCCTGGTGCTGATATTGTTATTGTGTTGTTCCCCTGGCGCTGAAAAGCTTTTTTGGATGAAGTGATTGTACAGTGACAAAATTCTTAGTTTAATCTTAATCAATTTAATTATACAGTGATTCATGTGACACATAAAAAAATAAATTTTTGAAGAATAACTGCTTTGTAATAAATTGTATTTGAAGGATCCAAATATAAATATTCTGAGATTTTTGGGGCACCATAGTAAAAAAAGTATATATTTTTTCTCCAGGACACAAAAAGGAAACCAAACTTTTCAAGGTCAAATTTGACTACCATTAGATTTTTTTAGTTTGATAAAGTAAACTCTATCCGAAAAACATGATTGCCAGATAGAAACCTGTATTTTTCAAGCAATCTTGTGTGCTCTTCAAAAAAAAAAGATGCTACTTACATTCGCTCTTTTGATCTTTCGAAACACTTAAGCATTCTCATTGCGCTTATTTCGTAGACCAAGAGCGTGCTTAAGTGTACACAAACACAGCCACACAGCTACCGTGTATATATAATGTACGACTCCTGAAGGCAGTTCAAATTCAGCGTGACCTTGGTAGGAGTATGAAGAAGAGATTAATGAGAGACGAAGAACCGTAGGTGGTCCACATTAACACTTCAAAGGGTATGTCCGTCTTGAAATGTTCAGGCCAAGCTGTACCGCATGTATTGTGAAGGATCTCATAAAAGGTCAAATACCGCAGGCCCTCTTCGCTACTTGTGCCCGTTGTGGCGACAGGCCCATCTCATTATCCCAGTGCTTCTGAAGAAGGTTACACATAGATGCTAATGGACGTAATGACATTAAGCTATGTTCCTATCGCAAAGCAGCAATTTAAACGCGATGCCCAATTGATCTGGCCGCGGGGTCTTGACATGGATCTTCCAGGCAAAGTCAAAGGACTAATTAATGTCTAGATGCCGTGAGAAAGATTCCCGGCTCTCTTCTGATCTTCAGCGTGTAGGAGGCTCGGTGGAAAACTGTGACGGAGCTACTTTTACTTCTAATGAAACATTTCACGCGAAAATGAAAAATTGGTACTAAATTTTCTTTCAGGTTGGGTTTGCCATGCCTTGCTAATGTTGTTTGCCTTAAAATCCTAAAGCGTGTCTCTTTTAAAAAGGCCAAAAGTTTCATTACCCAGCCTCATTTGAATGCATCTCATAAATATTCCTTGTAAATATCACTGCGGCATTATAATTCACAGGTGAAACGCACACCCCATCTGCTCGTGCTTCTGCAACAGATGTGGATGAGGGGGGCTTTTGCTGTCAAATCAATGAGGAGCTGATTGGTAACATTCAGGTTTAAGAGCCGCGCTTTTCAACAAGTTGCAGGCGTTCCCTACAGAAACACAAATACTACAAACCCAAATGGGTTTAAATAATTTGCCATGTTGTTGGATTTTAGCCATGAATTAAGGGCAACGGGTAAATCATAAACATCGTTCATTCCTCCCCAGTTAAGAAAAATCAATTGTGTATCATATTGTGTCCCCAACTTGGCATTGGCTAATGCTGTAACACACCCTCTTGTTATTTTTAACATGTTGTATTTCTTCTGCAAAAGTGATAAAAAATGTGGAAGTATGTTGGTAACCAAACAATGCACTTTATGATTGGTTTGCCAATACAATAGAAGTCCATAGGGACTGGCATTGTTCAGTTATCAGCACTCTTCTAAAGATCTCTTTTTGTGTTCATGCAAAATAAAAGTCATACAGGTTTAGCATGACAATAGGGTGAGTGAACAATGACAGAATTTTCATTTTATTAATAATTGTGTCCCACGGGATCAAGACTTTCCTGCTTCAAATTCAATAATATGGTAACTGAGCTATAGGAAGACATGTCTAAGTAAAAAATATTCCGTTCTAACTAGTTTGTACTCTTAATTCTCTTTGTTTTAGTACAGTTAAATGAACTTCTATTAAACTAAACATAATTTTTTAACATAGTGTTTACAATTTCTACTGTTGAGTTGATATTACTAAAAATTGTAACAATATATTATTGCATTGAAATAATATATTTTTTTATAAACCGAGTGGATTGTGTTTGTAGAAAACAATCTCACAACAAAAACGTAGCTATTTTACGAAGTGGCTAATATCGGCAACTTCCGGAAAATTCACATAATTTTTTAATCTCCATCAGACTTTCTAAGTTTAGATACTATACGAGCTAGAGTATCACAGCGCCAAGTGGTTTCAGGTGCTATGTTTATGATTGAAATCTACAAAATAAACCAAACTCTCTTCGAAGGTCAAATTTAAATGAGTATTGTAATTACAGTGGTATACTTTATTATACTGTACAGTGTTTTGTAGTATTAACCATAACAACTAATGAAATTAATTTACCCAAAAACGCTGTCTATAGGAATTGTAGGCCGGTAATGTTTTAAATGTTCAGCAAATTTGATTTATACAGCACTGTTTATAAAAAGAAGTTTTAGGCCAGTCGGTCTCGACAATTTTTTACTAAGCCAGTGAATCCTTTGCCTCGACTGATTCTTTCAAAATTAAAGCAAATTGTCAATTTTGTGAAATTATGTTAGTATGTTATCAGTCTAGTTGACGACTATTAGCTGGCTACAGTATAGCTTATCATACAGAACCAATATTTTTATACTTTTTACGCTAAATAAAATGAATATTAAAAACGCAGAAACATCAATCAGTAAATCTTTGTATAAACAAGTTAATTTGTATAAAATATATGCAATGAATTTGTATAACCTTCAGAGTTCCCTGTTACTTGGTGTATTTGAATAAAAGCGTCTGTCAAATGAATACATTTTACTGGACCCAACGTGACAGCTATAAACCTTTTTGTCACTCTTTACTCTCATTGAATAAACAAACCATGTTTCTTAAGAACATCTTTTTTACATTTTACTATCACTACTTGACACTTCATCATTAAGTAAAATGTTATTGACTGTCATTGCTGTTCAACCGTCCGAATCATTAGCTAGAACAGAGATGATTGGCAACGTCAGGGCCAATTTTGGCACTTGCAAACTAGACAAGCATGAAATTGCTGTGGGGAAAGTAGAAGCTGTGGGAAAAACGCGCCAGGCAGACCTCTGGCGCTTAGATGGAGACTAAAATTATCAAGCCGATCCCGGAGTCCCAGCGCATTCATGATAATTTCGTGTAAATGGGGTTGACAGTGTGTTGGGAGGGGTTTCACACAGTTTCATAAACCTTATGCCTGACACTTGAAATGGTGACGTTAATGCAGTTATTAAAGTCTTTTCATCTTTTTGAATTCCCTTTCAAAGCTGTTGAAGAAGATTTTGAGTGACGGTCGTATATACATTTTTTTGGCACTTGAATAATGGAGTAAAGGGCATAGTTTTACTATTATTTTCAAAATGAATCACTTTCGTATGAATCACAAATGAGGAGTGATGTAAACCAAGGTTATTTTGGTTTACTAAAATAAAAACTGTGAATAGGTTTTTATTGAAATCCAATCAAATATTGACCTAAAAATTATTACAAAGAATTAACTACACATAGTACTTATATGTTGCCTTATAACTAAAATAATTTTAAAGCACTTAAATTATTATAAAAACAAGAACTATAATAAAACTTATTTATACTCATATGAATTAAAAAATGATAAGTATACAGTGGTGGAAGTAACAAAATCACTTAAAATGTAACTAGAATAAACATGAGAACTTCAGGTCTACCCAAAAATATATAAAACTAAAACTTAAATCAAAACTATAATAAATTTGAGGTAAACCAGATTGTTTATGATAACTTATTAATTGTAGTTTACAGTTTAATTGTAGTTCTATCTGTAATTAATATGAATTATTCAACAGTTATTTGTGCATTCATACAACAGCTTGACGGCACAAGTGTGTAAATAATTCAAAAACAACATCGTAGTGTCTTTAAACCCTCAGATATATCAACAAGCCTTAGATGTTAATTATAAAATGTCACCCTGTTCAAATAAATCCAGTGAAGTTAAATACATTAGAATGGGTGATTGTGCTTGGAACATTAAAAATCTAAAAATAGAAAAAGAAAACAAAATTATAATAACTTTGTAATCTTAATTTTTTCTGACAACATGGTTTTTTATTCATTTTTGTGCATTTGTCATTTTATTATTTGTTTGATTATTTTTCATAATGCTATATAAGCTTATTTATTTTATTAAGCTTGTAAAGCATTATATCCTACTTTTATATTATTATTATTATTATTATTATATTTTTTCAGTTTTGTTTTGTGTATTTTTATTTTGTTTATTTTAGTAACTCGGTTTTAAACATATTTTCACTTAAATATCAAATCACATTTCCCCCATAGGTATCTACCCCAATCTTTTATTGATTTTTGTTGTTGTACTAAACTATTACAACATTGGACATGCATGCTTTCAGCATTTGCGTTCACTTCACACTTCTCTCAAATTCATTGTTAATCTTGACTAATCATACATCTTAAAAAGATCACATCTCACATCCGAGATCAGTTTCAACGGGGAAGGACAGATCAATTTGTGTATGTATAATTAAAAAGTGCTGACCATGAGCAGTTCCTCAAAATTTTGATCTGTCGGTACCTGACTCTGATGGTTATTTGTGTTCATTTGTTTGAATAGACACAGACTACATCAGCAGAGAAGAGGAACAGAAGGTAGAACAGATGCTGGCTTTCCTGACGGATGAGTCCAAGCAAGCGGCGGCCAGCACAGCGGTGAGTACACCTACCCACACACATCCCTAAAACAACACCCAGCCATTACTTACACCATTATACCCCCATGTGATATTACAGAAAGCAATATGGTGCCGGTCCACAATTATAGTCATTGTATAGTCATTACAGACACAGCACTGTGAAATAGAAGTTTGAAAAAAGGAACTGTAGTTATGACAGTTCTAACAAGTGGAAGCTTGGGTAGTTTACTTAAATTTTTAAAGTTTGTCTTTTATTCACACTCATGTCACTTGCATGACTTTTCTCTCCTGCAAAACACCAAAGAAGAAATGTTTTCAGAAATGTTGGTAACCAAACAACACCGGCCGTCCTTGACCTCTATAGTATAAACACAAACCACTGAGACATTTCTCAAAATATCTTCTTTTGTTTTAAAATAACACAAGTCTCCTCTTCTTAGCATTATATCAGAAGACATACGTCCATTTTTGGACATCAGTAGTGCAGTCTGTTCACTGGGAACCATCCTTTATAACCTAACAAGAAAACTGGCCGAAATTGTGTCATTCCAACTCAAATGCTTCTCTTTAGCAATCTCAGGGTTTCCTGGATGTAGATTTTTTTTTTACCTTGACCTTATAGTTTTACCTTACTAAGTAATAGAGTGGACATTGACACGGTTGACATTTTTACCTGATCGAGTAACAGAGTGGACAGTAACATAGATGACATTTTACCTGAATGATTAACAGATCGAACAGTACCTCAGTTAACATTTTTACCGGACCGAGTAACAGAGTTGACAGTATCAGAGTTGTCAGTTTTCACCTGACTAAATAACAGATTGAACAGTTAAAATGTTCACAGAACAGAACAGAAACTAAGCTGACATAACTTACCTATAGGGGAGTTGACCGATTTATCAACAGAGCTCATAAAATAAAATATAATTAATATTGTAAGTATTTTGTGTGTTTTTTATCTAATCTAAATGAAGGCTTAACTATAAAATGTATTTATATTTAAGCTTTTTTCAGTTTTCTTATTCTGTAAAATCAGTAGAATGAGCAATTTGACAATATTAAAACCCTCTTTTTAAGGAAAACATGTGGCTTTAGGGTAAGTTTGTGTCAAAAGGTAAATTTTATTTGGAAAAAAGTACTGATGATTTTTACGGATGACTACGAATTCAAAATACATCACATCAACCACCATGTAGGCGCAATTATGGAAGTACCCATTCTCCTAGGTTGTAATGTCTCATACTCAAAAAGCTGTCCAAACTAACCAATATTTCATCTGATTCATTCGGTGACAGTGATAACACAGATATAGAACAGAACCTTCACCTTTAAAAGTACTTTGACTTCAGTTGAATTTTAATTTTACTATTTGTAATTCAGTCAACACTATTATATCTTAAATTTCTACTTAAAAGTCCAACAGGCACCTTAAGGGATGCATCACGCCATTGCTTTTAGAAAGCATTAGTGTGGGTGGCTATAAAAGCCTATTAGTAATTTTCTGAAGTGGAATCACAATGTTCCCATAGGTTTCTGTGGTCCAGAGTTAATGTAATGGCCGCCCCATTCAGGTCAGTCCACAGACGGTTTTCTGAGATAGCTGAGAGTCCACCGCAGCATTAGACAGCAGAAAGTGAGCTCCTCCCATGAGAGCTATTCTCTTCTGCAGGGAGAAACATGATCGGCCTATCCCATCTCCCCTCAACCCGACAACAACCACCAGCAGAGAACCGGGAATTCCACATGAAACGGATGATTCGCCTGTTTTCTATCGAGTTGTGGAATCTAGTGTCGCATTAGCATTTGATATAAACTTATTTACTTTCTATATTAACCATATAAGCTGTAATAGTCTTGTTGGATTGGGATCAGAATCAGAAAGAGCTTTACTGTCAAGTATGCTTGCGCATTGGAGACATATCTACAGTTGTATGGAATTAATTGAAATGAGATAAAGGGATGTTAATAAAAAGTTTATTCCATCTATCTATATTACACCGTATGGGGATATTTAACTGTTTAAAGGTGGATTGCTTGAGCAAAGAAACTGTTCCTGTATCCTTTTCTTTACTGTGGATGTATACAGTTGTTGGAGGGTGGGCAAAAGGAGCACCGATAATCCTTTCAGCAGGTTCTTTGCGGTCTCCTGATATCTGATTGAGTAGCTGAACCAAACCAGACAGTGATGGATGTGCAAAGAACACCCTCAATGATGACCGGGTAGATATGTTTCTGCAGCTCCTGTGGTAGGTTAAACTTCCTCAGCTGGCAAAGGACGTACAAGGCCTTTTTAACAATGGAGTCGATGTGAGTATCCCATTTCAGACTTTGAGAGATGATATATCCATAGAAGTTGAATGTCTCCACTGTAATGTCCATGATGGTGAGTGGTGGAAGTGCAGTGGGGTCTCTTGAAGTCAATGATCATCTCAACTGTTTTGAGCAAGTTTAGCCCAAGATTGTTTTTACTACACCAGAAAACCAACTTTTCTACCTCCTGTCTGTATGCAGACTCATCTCCATCTTGGTTGAGACAGATGAGTGTAGTGTTGTCTGCGAACTTCTGAACCTTGATAGGGAAGTCTTTAGAGCTGCAGTCTTTGGTGTACAGCTAGAAGACCCGTGGGGACAGAACAGATCCTCAAGGAACTGTAGGTGTGATGGAATGACATTGTTGAAGACCAAGCTAAAGTCCACAAACAGGATACCTACATAAGTCCCTGGTCTGTCCAGATGTTGCAGGATGAAGTGTAGTCCCATGTTAACTACATCATCCACAGACATGTTTGCTGGGTAAGCAACATGCATTTTCAGGTTTTCAGGCCCGCTGGTGTTTTTTTTGCTCTTCAAATACCATCAGATTCACCGGGACAGATTACTACATCAATGAAAGTTGGTGTATAGATGTAAAGTTGTGCTGTTTCGATCTCGAAGTTCTCTTTATATTTTGTAAGCCGTTCTATTTACCCTTGATGTGTCATCCGTTTGTACTCATCAGTGTTTGCATTCCTCTGCAAGCGCCAAGCTTTACAGAAACTCGCTTATCCGATCACAGAGACAGAGTGACAACAACCAAACTTGGTTTTAATCAATCTTGCAGACTTTTATAAAGCTGATCTCTCTTGTGAACTACAAAAGCATAAGCAGCATGTTACATGTCCCAGTGATATACCGGTTCACTGTTACACAACAATAAAAGATGCATTTCACTGCAAGTCCCTTTGGAGCGTTGGGGCTCTCTGGTCACTGCCTGGTTCATCTCAAACCAACATACCGGCAAAAACTGAAATCTGCTTAACCTGTAGTAAGAACTATACTTGTACAAGAGTCTTGTACAATCAAGCTGAATAAGGTCAGAGTGGCCAAACAGAGCTATGTAACTCGGCTTCAGTGTGGAAAGGCCTGAAAACCATCACCAGGCATTAGGACCAGACGGTGTCACACCAGCCTGTTTGGAAGTCTGTGCTGATCAACTGGCCCCCATCTTCTCACAGATCTTAAATAGGAGGTGTGTAAAGTCCCTTCCTGCTTCAAATGCCCCACCATCATCATGTCCTAAAGATACCAAAGATATCAGGACTTAATGACTACAGACCTGTAGCACTAACATCAGTCATCATGAAGTCATATGATTTTGGTTCTGGCTTATCTCAAGGACATCAATGGATTCTTACTAGAACCCCTGCGCTTTCCCCGTCTCCGCATCCTGTAGCATTTATCAGGGCGGCTGCACCGGTTACTACATTCAACAAAACATGCAAAAAATATTCTGAGGGGTGTTCTGCTGAATGTTTAGCAATTGGTCCCAAGGGAATCTGATGGTAGTTGAAGAGCAAAAAAACTGGAAAAAACACCAAAAGTAGTGGAGAACGAAGCACTGTGGCGCCGTCTTGGATGTGTTAGGATGATATTGGGCAGTTGATACATGCAGACCCTACAGTTTTTACTCTTGTATTTTTTATCCCTTACTGACTGGAGTTGAACACAGATTTGGTAACTTTAAAATTATAAGCAATTTTTGTAAATATAGATGTTGCTCATCGTAATTTACTGTTAAAGAAACCGAAACAGTATTACAATATGAAAGCAATGTAAGCATAAATTTCGCAGTCCGTTCGCCACTATAAGGCACATTTCCAAAATGAGCGACAGCCGTAGCTTAATAAAACTGGGAAGGAGTGTGAAATGACTGGACTTGTTGTTTGAACTGTGACTGCTGATGAACATTAATATAGATAGGACTGAAAAACTGGGTTGTATTTGTGAATTTCTCGGCATTAAACAATATTGGAAACATTACCGATAATCTGATTACACAAATACTCTGCATTTTTGGATATTTTAATTCAAAATCTTACGTATTATGTTTAGGCTTACATTATATTTCAACCTAAAAAAATTTTTTTTATGTATGCAACATATTTTTATGACCTAAACTACATATAGTTGTTAAAATTTCATTTATCACACCATGCCCCAAAGTATCTAGTAAAGTGTTGAAAGATTCTAGGGTACAACATTTAAGCATGTTAAACACTTTTCTTGAATAAAAAAATACAATATATCTTACTAAATCTAAGCGGAACATTCATGGATGACCCTCATCCAAATATTGAACAACAATGAAGCTCATTATTGAACATTGCCATTCTCACGTGTTAATTACACTTGAAGGGGGACGTTTTCACATTTTAATCTAGGGAATTACATCTTGATTTCTTTGTTTACTTCTTAAAGCGCATTATTTCTTTTTCTGGAACAGATGTACTTGATCTCAGGCTTCCCAGTAGAGAAGCAGAATATAGCTGGTGTAATTATTGTCAGTGTTTCTGTCATTTCACTCTGGATGATATTAAACCGGATTGCAGCAAATTACACAAGCAATCACAGGGTAAAGCAATGATTTCTGCACATTCACAACAGACCTTGTCACGTTTTCAAGCAAGCGTATTTTTTTATACTTTCTGGTTTTGTATAGCAAGACTTTTAAAAGTTTTTCTAAAACTATCCAACAAAATAATGCTTCTTTTCTCCACATGTCCACTAAATGGAATTAGATGAGACTGCTCATCATGATCGAGCAATATTTTTATCATCACCGTCAAAGTGTTTCTTTACTCCTGAGATATCAAACTACAAATTAATTGTTATTTGCAAATTTAAAGTTCGTATACGAAGATGATCTTATCCTAACATCTCAAAACCAACTATGACATTTTAAATGCTTAAACGTGGCATTCATTTGTAGAGGTGGTTATGTGGAAATAAGGCTTATCCGAAAGTCATCATTACTCTAAATTGTAGCAGTCAGATCGCATTTAAACCATGATTAACTAAACTAAAGATGACAATGTAATTTATGACTTATGCTGGCATCTGTACATTTAAACAGTGCTTTTAATTTTTCAAACAGGGCAGACTTTGACAGTACTTTTAATTTTTAGTTATCTGTATTTGTGTGAATGTATTTTGCAAGAATACCTTTTACTACATTTTAAAATAGTCATTTTTATTTTACTTCATAAATAAATGTAATTCTACTTTAGGATGTTTTTTTTACCTTTTATATCTAGTACTGGAAAAATGACACCAGTACTGTATTGTTAAGTATCAGTTTTTGTCACTGAAAACTACCTCAATCTGGTGCCTTTGGTGCCGGATCATGCCGTTCCTCTGAGATAGAAGGTCCTTTGTTGGGGGAATCGGACAGGGGGAGTTTTCGTCAGAGCCATGAGCTCATGGAACCAAAAGTGGTTGGGCCAGTATGGGGTAACCAGTACCACTTGATGCTCCTCTTCCCTTACCTTGAAGGACCTGTGCATTAAGGCATCCTTGTCGACGGGGTACTCGATCAGAGAGTACCAAAGCGAGCAATGGACGGAGTCCAGACAAATCCACTTGAGCATGGCCGAAGACCCCCATATCAGCTGGGCTGCACAGCGATGAAGCCGCCACTATCCTGGCCGAGGCCACCGCTGAGACTTAGACGGCTGTCTAGTTGAGAGCGCGGGCGAGGTTAGCGGGGTTTGCAGGGGCTTTATCATCTGCTGATTTCAGGTTAGTCTGTGTTTGGTGAGTTGTGACATACACCGCGAATGTACTCATGTCAAGAGCGTATGCATGTGAAGACCTCTGTCCGGCCAGGGAAGGCCCTGGGGGGGGGCTATAGTCCTGGCATCCCTCCCTGTGGTTGCCGATGTTGAAAGGTGGGGAGTGTTGTTTTCGTCATTCTGACCTTGGTCACCCCTTTCGCATATAAGTTGCTCCTATGATACACAGATGCCCACGCTGGCAGGCTTTTTCATCCCCCCGATATACCAAAAGCAGCCACAGAATCAGCACTGCTGCTACTTGCTGGATTTGACTGGTCGGAATTGCTCGGCATCTTGATCGGAATACTCAGGGCATCCCCCGGATCGGCAACTGGCAGGACGCTCTTGGATGTTAAGGAAGGCAGGAAACCATCTAATCCAGTAGATAAGACGGACGTGCTGGTGTATTGAGCACTGTGAGCCGTAGACAGTAAGCCAATGTCTTAATAGCCATCAGCTCACAGTGCAGGCATGAGGACTTGACTAGGACATTCTCAGCGTGATGGAGACACAACAGGTGAGGTAGACTTCGTGAGAATCTCTGTCTTCCACAAGCCGGTTGCATCCAAGACAACAGCGGCAACTCATAAGAGAACCATGGGCTGTGCTCTTTTAGACTAAAATAACCTCTGGCAGTGCTGAAAGACCCAAGGGATGCTGCACAAAGAAATGATCCACTGCTCTGCATTGTAAGGATCCAGCAATATTAATAAAATTGTGATAATCAAGAGGCATGTAAAACATGTTGCGCAACCCAGGTTCAGAATAACAAAAGGTGATGAAGGGACTCTTCTGTACCCTTTTATAACCGTCATGGCGGGCAGGGGCATGAAATGATTCATTCACCAAATCAATTTGCCTCTTCAATTGGCTTAGAGACAAACAGGTTTTCAAGTTCAATCCCATTCAGGCGACACAACATCGAGATACCGACTAAAAAGGAAACTTTTTCTTGTAAATTAGCAATCTGTTTATGTAATTTTTCACTTTTGACCTTATTCCTGAAATATTATTTGTGTCATAATGTTTTGGAAAGTTCGCTGTCAATTTCAGCCATTTATTGACAACTATTTCCAAAATAAAAAGTTCTGTTAAATTCTGTAAAATAGTCAAGTTCTGTAAAATTACAGGTATTTTCACTGTACTTTTTATACTTTCATTTGGTTAAAAAAATTCAACAAAAATAAAAACTAATAAAAACTAAAAAAAAAATTGTGAAGTAAAAAGTATACTTTTTAAATTTTAATGTTGTACAGTCCCAACTATGTTTTTTTAACATATTTCTTATTTGCCAAAAACAGTTTACAACCATATTTTTATTTAAAGCATGTTTTGGTAATGAAAAGCTATTAGGAATTTAATCATACAGGTTTGCTGAAGCAAAGGCTTTACTAAATTCAAATGACATTTTAAATAAGCAGAACATATTCGTTTACGTTTGAATGACATAAATATGAGCATGATCAAGAAAAGTAAATGTAATAAGCAACACTGACCATAAAGTGTCCTGGAACTCTCTCGTGTTAGCCTCAGGGCGAGCGGGCCGCTCTCATTTTCTGTTATTTGTTTGCATGTCATAATGCAAAAGTGCAATCAAAAAGAAATATTATTATTGTTGTTCACCTCTGGGCCTTAAGTGATCTTGCTAATGCATATTATTTTTTGTATATGGTGTCATCTTTTATTTACTGGTGCTGTTTATTGCTGCTATAATCCTGTATGCTTATATACATCCATCCCTTGATGAAAACATCATTATTCCTCTACAGATCAGGCCCAGGGTAATTGAGACAATCATTTCTGTTCTTGTGCCTTTATGAAATGTGATTGGACGGATATATTATGCGATTTTTGTAATGATGGTGATGATACAATTTTATGTTGCTCTGCCTTTAAGCTGACACTACATCTATAAAGTATATTCTCTGTTATTAACACTAAATATAACTTATGGAAAAAATATTTCTATAAGTATTTATATAATCAGGATTAAATGTGATACTTGAATGCTGCAGCACTGTTGGAGGGAAACAAATGGTAATCTTAAACAGATATGTTTAATAAAAATTAACTAAATAATGTAATTTGCATTTTATATTTTAATAAACTATGACGAAAATCATCACTAATGGTGTGAAGAAATATAGGGTCAGATTTGAGTCATGTTTAACATTCCAGGGCATGGAATAAGAAAAAAACTGTGGGGCTGGTGTTGATTTGACCTTCAATAATTGGATTGTTAAAAGTTTGAAACCTCGATAATGTAAATAGTCCCGTCCCAGGGATAAGTCAATGTTATTCAAATGAGAGATTTTGTTTTAATATTCTCATAAAATGTTATAAATAAAAAACAACATATATTTTTACACATTTATTTGTTTAGTTATGTATTATATATGCCATGTAAATTTCAACCGCAACAACAATACTACTACTACTACTACTACTACTACTAATTATTATTATTAATATTATTATTATTATTGTTATTATTATTATTATTATTTCTATAATACAGTGCCCCTTATGGTTAACCTGACAAATGCATTGAGAATGTCATTCTGTATATCACATTCTAAACTGCAGTTTACTGGTTTCAACCTCAACAGCATGTGGAGCCAAGTTGTGTAGCTTACTAGTGTGTGCTACACAATGGGATGTGCTTCCAGCACATTCTTGCCAAAACATGCAAACGCATGATTAAATAATTGAGCTTGTGTGATTGTTTCCACACCGCCTGACGTTTGTTTACTGTCCTCTGCCAAGTGCACCATGGCTCTGACGTCCAGGGTAACAAAGCGTGCGGCCTGTGTTTTGTCTGAAATCGATGGGATCAGTGGCGGTCATTCTTCCTCCTTTGAGTAGTTGTTGGATCTGTGGGCAGACGTCTTATCCTGAACTGCCCTTCTCCATTTGTTTTGTTTCTTTTGATTTGAAGTTTCAAACTATTACGCCTCCTCTTAGGTATATTTGGCCTCACACATGGTTAGATTTGACAGAAATTTGGGATTATTTATTCATTTGACATGTCTTCAAGGTGTTTCGAGTGAGCTCCTTTGTTGTGGATTGATTCCTTCAGTGATTTTTTTTGTTATGTTACATTTATTTACTGTGTGCTTTGTTTGAGCTATAATATTGTACATTTGATCATTAATAAGCTCAGATGTATTTCATGACGTTCTATATAATTCCTTCATTCTTGAAGTAACATGCCTCTGATAGACAATACATATAAGTTTTAAAGATTTAAATTAATTTTAAAATATTAAGTTCTGTAATCGTTTTTTTGCTTATCCTCTTGTCATTAAAAAGCTATATGACTTTTTTCTCTAGCACAAAAGACAATATTTTGAAGAATGTTGGTGGCTCATTCACTTGCATTGGTTTATGTCCATACAAGTAAATGGTTTAACTGCTGTTTGTTTACAGACTTTCTTCAAAATATCATATTTTTTGTTCAAGTCATATACCTTTCAAGAGGATGAATATAATGACACAGTCTTAGTTTTAGTTTTGACTGAACAATCATTTTGAGTATATTCATCTGGGTTTACTGGCATCATTTTTAATGTGTTTTTTCAGAAATCTAAATGCGTATACTGAATATTGACAGCCTCATTTCTAATTAACTTTCAGTGTTTGGAAATAAATGTGATATGAATATAAGTAAAATTCACATAGTCTTAATTTTTTGTATGATTCACAATGTACAAATTCATACAAATTAGTCTGCCATTAAAAAAGTAACAAAGTCATGTGAGATCAAGCCTCGAATAAGTACTTATTTTGGATCGTATTTGCGGATTTATGTTTGAAACATATAGATTAGAACTTTTCCTCCTTTTTGTTCTTGATTTATTTTATAGTGTTTGAGTTTTTGACTTAAGTCATTGACCGACTCCTATGGACCCCATGTGCGCCGAATGTGGCTGAGATGTGTGCTTGACTTAGATGCAATATTTTTGGAAATTATAAAAATACTTTTTTGTGTTGTTTGCTTGTTGTAAAGCTATAGTTTAAATATGTTCCCCATCACTGCTAATGACACACTGGAATTTAAGGAAAAAATTTAGAAATCGTTCCTGCTGGTGTACAGTCGGCCAGTGGGAAATCCACCCTAATTTGTACTTGACAAATCTCCCTCAGTTAGATTCACAGTCGTTCAAATTCGTTGTACTTTGAGCTCTGATCTGCAGGAAACATAGTGATTTTCTCTTCAGGAAAACCCGAGGTCTGATTTCTCAGTGTGGAGTTTGAGTGATTTGACGGCATTATTATCAGATTCTCGGGATGCTTAGCACAATTACCTGCCTACCTTCCACAGACCGCTTCACCAGAGCTACAATTTTCACACCCACTAGAAAAGTGCTGCCTTTTCACCCTAAAAGCCCCTAAAACATGTTGTGATTGGAATTTCTTGGCTTATAAGAAACCCAGAAGTCTAAAGTAGATAATTTATTATTTTAAAAAAAATGGTTGTTTGAAACACATGTACATCATGATCCATGTGATTAAAGTTATTTAACATAATTTGTTTCAAACTTAAAGCGAAATCATGAAGAAAAAATATGTGTATGTATAAAATCCATAACTTTTTATATTTACAAAATGATTCATTAATACTTTGGAAAATGTGGCACATCCTATATCGTCGCAGCATTTCTAAATCTCAAATACTGCTCGTCCTACAACGCTTGACCTATTTTTTGGAAGCCTATGAAAGGATCCGAGAAAATATCTGTGTTGACAAAATTGACTATTCAATCTATTTTTAAGAGTGTGTTGACTGAAACACAGTGCCGTGTCTAACCCAAAAACATGTTTTTGTTCTTGCGCAGTAACTGGAACATCACCTCAGTTAAACCAGATTCTGGGTCTCATCGCTGTTATGAATAGCACAGAGAACTGTCTGCTTGTGTTGAGGGGATAAGGTTCACTTCACTGATAAAAAGTGCCTTAGTAGAGTATAAAAATATTAAAAATAAAAACTTAGAAGAATTCCGTTTCAGTTTTCTTTTTATCATACTCTACGTTAAAATACGTAAGACGTCTTGAGGAAAAATTGACAAACTTTTTTGTTAAAATCCGTGTATTTTTTTTTGTAACATTTTTTTTATAATTTTATGTAAATTAAACAACGTTTTTATATTATTAGGTTAAAATTATGAAATAAAATGTTTATGTTTTGCTTGCCTTGATAAACTCTGTTACTTCAATGTTTGCATGCGATTTCGCAGTATTCTGAATCCTAAACTTTCATTGAATTGCATGAATCAAATATTATGTATTATCAATTAATCTTAGTAAGTTAAAGCACTAAGATTATTAAATGGAAATAATTACGTAACTAAAACATATATATGTTGCAATATTAAATACATCTTAAATAAATAAAGCAACTAAATAATGACAAGGCACACAACAAAATGGCTAAAAATAACCAAACATTTTCATAAATGTAAAAAAATGAGATAGGAAAATTTCAAATATTTGTAAAACTACAAAATATTATTAAAATTCATTTTAATAGAATACATATATTTTCCTTTTTTGTATTTTAATGTAACCCATTTGTAAATACACAATATAAAAAATAATCATCCAATAATTTTACAGACATTTACATCTGGAACACAACTCAATGGAATGCATCGTTCAATACAGCTGTAAATAGGTATTTGAAAGAATGTTTGTAATCAAACAGTTTTTAGAACCCAATACCCAAGCAGCTCTGGTAAACACTAAAGTAGATATTTTTAATAAGGTTTAACAGCACGAAGGTAAGGGTATTTTTCCTACTATGGAAGTCAATGGGATCAACTGTTCGGTTACAAGTATTTTTCCAAATATCTTTCTGTCTGTTCAACCACACTAAATAAACTCTACAAATTTGGATTTAGATTGTCAGAATTTTTATTTTGGGGTGAACTACCACTTTAAATATTACCTATAATATTATAACATATCATAATATTACCACTGTAAATACTACCCCCTCATATTACAACTAACCCCAGCCATTTTTGGAAATCTCCAAGCACATGTCAATAGGAGTACATCACAGTAAAGGTCAATTCTCAGCCCTGAAGCCTGCAGTCTCTCCCGCAGTGGGACCCCTGCGGTCACACTGCAGCGGCCGACACAACCCTCGGATGTAAATACTGCTGATGCAGTCGTGTTTCCACACGAATCAAAACAGCACATCCTAATGGACAAGTCATTTGTGTAGTAAGCATAACAAATTAAAATGCTGATTTTAAAGAAGTGTTTAGAATTGGTTCACAGTATTTCTATAATGGGAAAAAAAAATAGATTGTGTTCAATGTTTTACGCCTGCTTACTTCAAGCCGATTTCAAAGAGGCGACTTGACACCAAATGTTGCTTTCCACTTTAATTTTGTATTGTCTTATTCGTGTAGAAGAAAGGTACAGACAAATGTGTTTAATTCAAAAGATTGTGTATTTCTAAAGTCTTACGTCAGTCATTCAGAGACAGGTTTCTGTACATTGGGTTTGTGCCTGCTCAGCACATTTTCTCTGACCGTACAGAAATATATGACCTGTGGCTGTGAATAAATGAAGCCATCAGTCCTTCTCTGCATCCGTGGCTCATATCTCTACATTTCATTTAGCAGGAGAGCTCTGTGGCCGGTATTCATAATGACACACAATCTGAATAGAACAATTTTATATGTGATGATTAGAAATTGTAAATGTGCTTTCCGTGCCGCCAAGCAAAAAAAAAAGTCTCTACCAATCTCCAATGTTATCTGTGCATCTGTTAGCATTGTTCACCCAGAAAAGAAAACTGTGTCACCATTTATTCACCCTTATGTCGGTTTCAAATTGTGTGATTGTTTTTTTGCAAAACAAAAATAAGATATTTTGAAGAATGTTGGTGATCAAAAAACATCCTAAAAAAATCGAGGATTACTTTTTAGATTTTTGTCAACTTTATAAGACAAGATTTATTGACACACTGCATCTGTGCTTAGTCTACCTCAGTTTCCTTTAGTAAATATTTGTCTGCGGTCGGCTGGTCGACAGAATAGCATCTTGATGATAGATGAAGTGTTTACCTGCTCAGGCAGTCTGTTAGCCTTCAGTGTTATATCAGACCTGACGTTTTGTTTCTGGGCTAGATTGACCCTAACACTTCCTTAGTGGACCATATTTCTATAAGTGAATGAATCCTTTAACTATCTTATGAGAGGATTAGGAATTATATAGAAATTCTGGTTCTTTACTACCCCTTTGGTCATTTTGTCTTCCTCTGCAAAAGAAGAAATTTGGTAGAATGTTGGTAACCAAACAACATTGACCCACATTGACATCTATTTTATGGATGAAACCCACGAAGACATTTCTCAAAATATCATCTTTTGTGTTCCACATATACAAAATGACAACAAATGAAAAACTGTTTTATATTATTATTATTAATTATAAAATTCTGTTATTATTGACCTAGAACGTTGGTAACCAAACAACTTTGACTTCTATAACACAAGTCAGTGAGATATTTCTCAAAGTATCTACTGTACTGTTCCACGTTAGAATGACAACAACCCTTTTTATATTCATATTTTAATAATCATTTTCTTCCGTGAATTCCACGACCACAAAAGAAAGATGCAGCCATCATTTACACACTCTTGTGTCAATTTAAACCTATATTCTTCTGAAAAGTGCAAAATACAATATTTTGAAGAATGTCGGTACCGAACAGTGGCTGTTAATGTACAATGGATTGCGAACATTAACATGCTCTTACAGGCCGACTCACAGGCCTGACATTGACTGATTTTTCATTTAGTTTGTGCTGACGGATGAGAATTCCAATACTGCAGAATAATGAAATAAACCTGCGAAGGGCCTACTGTTCCATTGTAAACCGTCAAGGTCACGGCCGGCTCCTGGAAATTACCTGGAGATAGTGGATATCTTCCTCATTACTCAGTCACAGGATCTACAGTTAATTGCTGAGGAGAGAAGGACTTACTGTGGGAGTGAAAGGGATTTAGATTTGCTTAATCTCACCTCAGAAACTAAACAGAAACCCAATCGTTCCCCGTGGATGTAAGTTCAGCTTTAAGGATGGAAGGGCATCGGGGACGACCTGATGCTAATACGAGGAGCCCCGCTCACGTCACGCGAGCCGACAGAAAACTGATAAAGAACTCGATAGCCCTGATAACTGCGTAACTGATGTTCGATCGATGGCTCGCTCTCAAAAATCACTTGAGCCGGTGTAAACCCTTTTCAACTTGCTGAAGCTCTGCTTTCCGTCACACTGTGTTTTATCGGATGAAAGACCTATTCCTCTTCCTGGCCTTCAAATAATTCTTGTCTTTCTGAACCACATTTGTTGGTTAATGATTTATTTTTGATTTATTTATTATTATCACCACTATGACTTATTTTTTTGAATGTTTAGTTCTGAACCCTGCTATTCCAAATGTATTTATTTTATGTATCTAAATTGATTGTTATTTTCTTCACTACAAATTTTTTCTATCACTTGTTATTATCACACCAATCACTTTGTGTTATTTAAATATTTATAATTATTTTATGTATTAGTTGTGATTATGACCACCAATATGACATCATTATCTAATATGTGTTTTTATTCATTATAATAATTTATTAATTATTGAGTTTTATCACAATCATCACCTATTTTATTTTTGGCTGATTCAGCTTTGTTGCCTCCTCTCAATGAATCAGCTCTGAATTTCTATACTTTGTTATTAAAGGCGAGATTTTTTTATAAACCAACTGTTAGGTTTAGAATACTTCTGAATTTTTGGTTGGTAAGACTTCCAGATATTTTAAGAAACATCACACATGCATAATGAATTGAAATATATGTGACTGAGCGATCCCATCGGCTGCAGAGTCGTATGTGTGACCTCTTGCTGGCTTGACCTATGTTCTGTTCTATGAAATCACGATACCTCCCTTAACACTCACATCTTCACTTAACTCCCAACTGAAAACGGCTAGAGAATGAAACGCTTGAGATTAAAGCGGTCTCATGTGACTCACATCTAAACGCCATTCATCCCTCATTGGGTGTCTTGGGACTGTTTCTGGAATTCTTGCCCTTGGAAGTAATTATTGAGATGTAATGACAGACAGGTTTCGTTATTGCATTTTTTCAGGCTTTCACTGCGAGTATCATCATCACTTATGCTCACAAGGATTAGGTTTGAGTTCCTAATACCAAGTATTAAAAATGCCTTTCAACTTTCGCTCCTTTGGGAAACTCTACGTTTCGTAAGTGTGGACAAAGACTACAATATGGTCTTTGCTTCCATTTATGAGCCGATGAATCTTTGAGCGCTTGTGTATTAGTTTGTTGACATTTCTGAAGGCTGTGTTATCTCTTGTTATGGCTTTTATTGTTTAGAGTTTGACATATTTTGGGCATGAACTGAGATATAAATAAAAATTTCAAATATTTGTTATTAATTGTATTTTGTTTATTAAAAATATTTGTACTTATTAGTTTTTTATCATCATCACCACTATCACTTATTTGTTTTATTTGTTTTTAGTAGTTATTTTCATCGCTTTCACATATTTATTTGTTCTATTAATGTTTTCTTAAAAATATTTATTTATGTATTTATTAGTTATTATTATCACCACATTGACTTTTTTGTTTAATTTGATATAGTTATTATCATCACTGCTATCACATATGTATTGGATATATTTATTATTAACATTTTTATCAATATATAATATCTATTCATTCATGTATTATTTGTTATTATCACAGCTATCATGTGTTTGTTTCATTTATTTTTATTATTATAATAATCTTGAACAAATATATTCATTTGTATTACCACTATCACAAATACATTTGGTTTGTTTATTTTTTATTAATATGATGCCATTTAAATTCTGACACATTTTATCTTATTTTAATGAGACCCCAACAAGATATTCAAAGGCATACCCTTCACTCCCTGTGTGACCCGGCTTGAGATGAAAAATCCTCTTGGCCTACGTAAATACAAAGTTCAATTTCCTTCGATTTAGGACACTTTAATCCTGTTTCAGGCACACTTCACAAGACGAATGCTTAATGCAAATGTTGGGTTACATAAGAATAATTTACCTGTATACATCTGTCTACTAAAATTTGAGTTTATTAACTGAGGACTTGTCCATGTTGGGAGCTGGTCAGTCTTATTGCAGTTTAATATGTAATGATACTTTTTCGTGTAAAATTATATGAATTTAATCGTATCTTTCTCTTTTACAGCCGACCAGCGAGGATGATCTCTGCCCAATTTGCTATGCACACTCCATATCGGCCGTCTTCAAGCCCTGCTCTCACAAATCCTGCAAGTGAGTTATACAAACTGATGCCAATATCCCATCAATAACACTATTTTCCATTTAAGAGATTAACACTGTGCGGTTAAATGCTTCTAAGGCCATTACTTGCCATATAGCATTATGAATACCACCCGGTGACTTTGTTTGCATTATTCTGATGGTTATGGATGGTTTGGTGGTCACAGAACGACTTGTATTATGTGTAAGAGGATGTTGTGGGATTGCCAGTAAAATCTAATGGCATACATACATTACAATTTACATGTTTGGTGGGAGCTGAGTGAAATGTTTCAGTCATAAAAACCTTCTCATCTGATAAAATAAATGATTATTAATGAAATAAATCAGTGTTAAAGATATATATATATAATTTCGACAAACTAATATTAAATAGACTACTTGAGCTGAATGATACAGAAAAGGTAATACTTGTCATTATTTGTGCAAATATGTCATTCTATTTTCAACAGAACAAAAATGCTTATTTTATGGTAGTCACTGGGGTCTAAAAACTGAGCATTCTTAAAAATATCTTCTCAATTTTTGTACAGTTTTGGAACAACTAGAGAGTGATTCAGGACAGAATCTTCATTTTATCATGTACAAAATTAACATGAAAAGTGATATATTACAATAATAATTAAAAACAAATAAGACTAAAATAAGTTTAGTTAATTTAATTTTTTATCTTGCTGTGAAATTTATCCCACTTACTGTATAGGTTCCCAAAATGTTTGGTCCAATATAAAATAATAAATATTAACAAATAAAATCTAGATAAAAAAATGTAGAAAACTGGTAAAGTACAAACACTTAAGCTTTGTATGTTCGGAAAATAAGTCTGTATTGGAACTTTTAAAGTCTTCATATGATTTTTTGCTTGCAAAAAATATGTCTGAATGTCCACTTTAAGAAGAATTTTTTTTTCTAAATTAAAATATGATATCTTATTTGTCCTGATTCACTATAAGAATATTCAATGGGGCTTAGTAGATATCATACATTTAAAGAGTTATATTAACTATGTTTGTTTTAAAACTTACAAATGGTTTTAAAATGTATGTATTGGAAAAAGGAATTTATTTAAAGATATATTTGCAGTTATATAGACCTAATATGGATCTATATATCTATAAAAAAATTAAACAGTATATTTATAATAATTTCAATTATTTTATGTTAATTCTTTCAAATAAAATACAGTAAAAATTGCTGGAGGGGAGCATTCCTCTGAAGAAAAAACGGATCTTATTTATTTTTCTGAAAACAAGATTAAATACCCTATTTTGCTTTCCTGTAAATAGAGAGTGTTTCATAAAACCATTCTCAGTTTTTCGGAAAGCACTATATATATAGTTATGTGTTAATGTTAAATGTTTTTTTTTTATTCTTGTAACTTAATCTCTTCCAAATTTTCAATTAAAATATTGTTTAAAATAGCATTAATTTTCAGGTATTTAAAACCGGTCAGTAAACACATAAGAAGCAAAGTTTCTATTCATTATACGCAATGCATCAGTAACATTTGCAGTTGTATTTAAGAAGAATTCAAATTTGTGTTCATTTCGCTTTTTATCACAGTTTTCATGTGTCTTATCATGTTGTAAGTCTATAACATGGCTGTTGGATGACTTTCAGTCACACCAGAAGTTTAAATTTGTTGAAATTCAACAGAAATTGAACTGAATGACCACAGTACATCTAGATATAAAAATACAATTAACACTAGGAATGGTTTCTATATATTTTTTAATATACAAAGTGATAAACAATAATAAGAAAAGTATTATAATTATAACCATTGATATTTAGTTTGCAGTGTTCACAGTCCCTGATGTATGACTTCTCTCTCTCATTCCATGTGTTTTTTGTCTCATTATTTTCAGGGCCTGTATCAATCAGCACTTGATGAATAACAAAGACTGCTTCTTCTGCAAAGCCACTATCACAGGAGTAGATGACTACATCAAACCAGCCAGCTCTTAGCATGTCCTTCACAAACACACACACACACACACACACACACACACACACACACACACACACACACACACACGCACACACACACGCACACGCACACGCACATGCACACACACACGCACACATCTTTACACAATATCAACAAGACTTTCCCCAAAAAAATTTGAGGTACATGTGCAGACAGGACTCACAGAACCTCACCACATCCTTCACTTCTGTATTCGGTCACCCCCATCTGTGCTCCATCTTCTGGCAAATGGAAGGACAAACCTACCAGGTGTCTCCGTGATGAATGTGATGAAAGCTCTCGGCTCGTGGCGGTTCTGGGGTCTGAATCAGAAAACCGGATGACAGTGATGTGTCGTGCTGGATCATGCTGGAGAGAATGAGAAATCCTGCATCACAATGTCTGTTTGTTTCTTTTGTCTTTTCTCATTTCCTTCCATCTGATTTCATCTCTTCATGTCTCATTTCCTCTCCTCTCACGCTTTGTGATGTCATCGAATCTTTCTTTCTCATAATGGCATATCAATCAGGAACTTGGATATAAACTTGGTACTAGTGATACTTTTACATCATTACCTGCATTTGGTAATGTTTTTATACTCTAAACAGCCATATTTAATGTATGGTATATACAGTAACTATATGTATTATCACGCTAAACCGAACCTACTGTTAAAAAACGTGGTCAAAAAACAACCTAGTCCGATTATATGTAATAACCTTTTATTAGGAGTTTGTAAAGCTTCATGCAGGATAAAAACTTATTTGTGTTAGTTTTGATATAAGGACTGTTTAAATTGATCATCAATGCAGCGTGATGGGTTGTACAGCAAAAACACGCCAACGTTGGGTTGTTTCAAGTCATGGTTGGGTAAAATATGGCAAAACTGAAATGTTGGTATAAATATCCATGTTTGACTCAACTGGAACAATCTTTAATTCTTTTGTCATTATATTCCATCAACAGACGAAGGGATTCAAGTTTCTTTGCAATCTTATGCATAGCATTCGCCTTCCCGCAATCTTTTGCTAATGGATCCGGAATCCATCACCACAGTTTTACTTTATTCAACTATTCACAACTGCTATTTTACTACAATTCACCCAAAAATGAAAACTCTTGTTCTTAATTTTTAATCTGTATTACTTTCTTAGATATTTCGAAGAATGTTGGTAACGAAACAACAACAGCACAGAAAAGCAATGCAAGTGAATGAGAACTGCTTTTCTTGACATTTTCGAAATATCTTCATTTGTGTTCTGTGGAATTGTGTGTGCTTTTATTTTTGGGTGAACTATCACTTTAACTAACACACACACTGTTTTATGCACAAGAAATGTGCAAAGGTCACTTCAGTTCTGTACAAACTGTATACAAACAAATGAATATATGTACAAATTAGCAAAAACCAAAAAAGTTTGGTTACTTCTATAATTTGGACTGTTAAAACTTCGTATCTTGTGGTGTGATATTATTTTAACAGGGGGTGCATGATATGAATTTAGGACCTCCGCCAACCCTCCATATCTCTTTATTTTGTGTGTGTATGCGTGCGCGTGTGTGTATGTGAAGATATGTAATTTTTTTTTGGTTTTTGCGGTTGAAAGTGTGCAAACAGATTTATTAAACAAAGGGTTTCACTCTCAGGCATCTGATTCAGTTGTCAAAGGGAATTTTAGATTAGTTAAGCAATATTTAAAGGACGGTTGATGTTTTTGTTTGAAGAAACGGGAGACGGCAACTTCTTTTACGTTTGTGGGAGTGGACATGTATTGATGTGATATTAGCATTAAATTATTTATCCTAGAAGTCTGTCTAGTGTGGTTACTATGTACTCTTTCGGTTCAGTTGTGATCTGGTGGTTAGAGAGTTGGACTTGTAACCAGATTCATTTCCGGCCAGCAGATAATGACTGAAGTGCCCTGGAGCACCTTATCCCAGCTCGCTCTGCAGTGATAGTTGGACATTGCATAATACTTTTAAGTCACTTTGGACATTTAAAAATAGTAAATCCACAAAATATATTGGAATAACACAACTTAAACTGTGGAATTATATGGTGACTTTAAGCAAAATAAACTGTGGGTTATGTAAGTTTATCTTTAAAAAAGTCACAATTTGACCAGAATTTGCAAAAATGTACACGGCATGTTTTCATTCAACCTCATTCAACTCAAACTGAAGGATTTTTTATCAATGGTTATCAATGCCTACATTTATTCATTATTTGGTTTAAATAACCAATTTTGAAAAATACTATTTAATACAAAATCTAGGTTTCTAATAAAAAGTAATTTAACTGTTTAAGTCTGTGTATTTGCACGTAAAAATAAGTAAACCTTATTAACTCGAATATTTATTTTAGAATTCACCAAAAATATTGATTGTATAAATATATATTAAAAGACCAAAAAATATATATTTGGTAAATAAATACCAATTCTTTTCATTACATAAACTTACATGAAACATAAGTACGTTTTTGACAAATTTTAAGTAATTATTTTAACATTTTTCACAGAAAAATATATGTAATGTTTTTAAAGTCTTTGTTTATGTAACTGTTTATTTTTGTCCTATTTATTAAGCGACACAAAATATTTTAAACAGTGTTTCTTCACAGTCCATCTCCAAGAATCCATGGCCAAACTGCAATGAGGATTTGGCCATGAAAGGATGTCTGGTAAGTGTGTACGCTGAGGGGTCGATAGACAAACCCTGATGTTATATCGGCATCACTAGGCCAAATATTTGATGGAAGCAGTGATTTAACAGCTTAGCACTTAAACATTTAAGGAGAATTCAGCATCAATGAAAATATTTTTGTTTTTATTCACTGTCATGATGTTTTAGACATATAATATATAACATATAACATAATTTGACTCAACAGTTTCATTTGGATGACCACAAACTCCTTGAGACATTTCTTAAAATATTTTCCTTTGTGTTCCACAGATGAAAGAATAATATCCAGGTTTAGAATAACATTAGGATGAATAAAGGACATTTTTGGCTGACTCTAAACAATTGCATTTGTATTATATTTTGTGGTTGCCATGTAAGATATCATTTTAAAGATGCTTGGTCAATAAACTGCACTTTTAAAGTATTTTTTAACATACATCTTGTATAAAGACACCTGTGAATATGATTAGCTAGAGCAAGATGAAGAAAACAGAATGGGATCTTCAAACATTCAAGCATCCATCTGTAGTTCCTCTCTCTGGATGGGTCTCAGTCCAGCGTCTTTCCCCACCCAACCCCCAGAATATCTTTAGCACCTCACTGTTCTGCAGTTTTTTATTGATCTGCCCAGAAACTGAACCCCGGGCAGGCAGCGTGTTGGGCCTTTATAGATCATCTTCAGAAATAGCCTCTCTAGAGAAGAGAAAAGCAGGCAATGAGAGAATCTTTCCTCTTCGGTCCGGCCACCGATAACACCTTGTACGTATTTATAAATGAACAACAGCAAACCTGCACCTGGATCAATACATTCTGGGATGATAAACTGGCTGAGAACACTGGCCCTTGGGAAGAAACCTTGGCGTCTCTGGGAAATTACAAACGAAACATGAAAAGAGACTTTTAAAGAAAAAAATCCGCACCTGATAGCTCTTACCATCGGCTACCATACAAATATTTGTATAAACAGACTGTTCAAACTTACTCTGGTTCATCATGAAGACATTTATACACAAATTGTTTCCCTTTCTATATCCTACTGATCATTTTTCGAGTTTGTAAAGAATGTTACTTAATAAACAGCAACAAATTATTATATTATATATTACAGGTAGTTGACAATTAAATGGTTATATGTGTCCTATGATGTAACAGCTTACATTTAACAAAGTAATAGAATGGAAAGAATGATGAGTATTTACACATATACAGTGAATGTGCATTAAATGTAATAAATTACTGAAAAAAACATAAAATGTTTCTTTTCTATATCGTCACACGACAGGACACATGATTGCTATATTTACGTATACAGTAGCAGTAAAATGTAATAAGTTACAAACATATAGCAGGTTATTCAATTTATTAAATTACTAAACATATATAAATAAAAATATAAACTTAAATATATAAATATAAATATAAATTGTTTATTTTTGCTATAGTTACACATAATAGGACACATGCGTGGTATACTTGTCAACTACCCATATTCAGTAAATGTGCAATACATTTCTTTTAATTAATAAAGAATATTTACCCATATAAAAGAAGGTGTGCATTTAAATGTAATTACTAAACAAAAACATAAATTATTTGTTATATCAGCTGTCACATAACAGGACACATGCCTGGTATATTTTGTCAATGTAACAAGTTTCTTAAAAATAGCATTTTTAACCAAACACATGTTATTAAATACACTTTTAACATGTCGTGTAATAAATGTGAAACAGATAATGTGTAAAACAGGTTTAAAGTACACAACTTTACATTTCACTTCTTTAGAATGGAACATTTTTGCAGTTTCAACCTGTATACATTTAGTTTTTTGAACACTAAGAAAGATTTACCAAATTACACTCAACAAAATATTATTTGATTTAAATGCTTGATTTGTGTCTTCTTTTCCCATTTTGTGATGCACATCTGAATAAAAAATTTTATGACATGACTTTATTATATTATTAGAGTATATTATTAGAAACAAACATCATACAGTATGGAATGTCACAGACCTAGCATTGTAGATTTTTCAAAGTCTGTACTTAATTGTCTAACTAGTTTTGTGATCTTTCAGTGTTCGTTGTGTCATCTTTGTGTTTTTTGTGGGTTTTGTTTCTTGTTTAGCACATGGTGTATGGTGTTTGCTTGCCAATGTGCTGCATTTATTGTAAAAACCCTAGGCTCATAAATCATAAATATAAATAATATTGTCATGTTTTCTGTATTGTTAAAAATCCCTTGTCACCTGTGCAGTTCTAAAGAGTTAAACAACTATCATTTTAGATTAGTTTAATAAACTGTATTTCAATGAACAATCATTACAAATATTAAACATATAGGTATTATGAAAAGCTGGGTGTCTTGGAAAATCGAATAAGAAAATAATATCACAGTAAGCCAGTCCTTAATATCCCAACAATTCATAAAAATGCTGAATGATTTAAATTCTCAGCTGTGTTACTACACTTTGTTGTCTGTGTTTAACAATTTCATCATAAGGTTTCCTTTAGATCAGTGATTCACAACCGGTGGGCCGAGATTCGTCTTGTCGGCCTTCAAGTGCCATCTGGTGAGCCATTTACATAGCGGTAGATTTTCCCCAAATATACATTTTTAATATTTTATTTGAGAGATCTCATTATTATAAAAAGTTAATCTGCATGATATAAAAGCTTATTTATAACCCTCGTCCAAATTCTGTCATCACTTATTTACACCTTTGAGTTGTTTTGAATCTGTATACATTTTTATGTTCTGACAAACACAGACAAAGATATTTGGAAGAATGCTCATAACCAAACATGTCCTGGACCCCATTGACCACTATAGTAGGATAAAACGACTTTATATTTATGTTCTGTTAAACACAAAATAGATATTTTGAAGAACTTATGATCACAGAACATTCTGAAGTTAAGTGTCTACCATTTTTATGTTTAATGACTTACATTAAAACCTTTTTTTTTAAGTATAAATTCAGAGTGTATCATCATACTTTATTTATTTTCTTTATATTATTATATTTGGAAAGATGGTGATCATGAGTTTGGAATCTCTGAATCTCATAGTATGGTTATTAGGTTCCATCTAGTGGTACTCAAAGAAATCCCAGAATTAAGAAATCATTTATTGATTGTGTGTGTGTGTGTGTGTGTGTGTGTGTGTGTGTGTGTGTGTGTGTGTGTGTGTGTGTGTGTGTGTGTGTGTGTGTGTGTGTGTGTGTGTGTGTGTGTGTGTGTGTGTGTGTGTGTGTGTGTGTGTGTCTGTGTGTGTTTGCGTTCACAATCATATATATGATTGGTCGAGATGACACATCGTGTTTAGGCTGAAAACAGGTTCTGGATTTATAGCATTTTGGAAAAAACTTCATCTTGCAATACGTTTAAACAAGAAAATATAGTGATTTTTGATGAAAATTTGATGGAAAAGAAGAAAAGGTTCACTACAAATCAGAATGGCATGACAAAATCATATTTTTTAATTTTGTAAAAAAGGTTTTACATGTGTGAACCTGTCCTGGAAAACCAGACAAAAAAAATCAAAGTTCTGAGATAATGAGGACACATGTTTGAGCCATTACAGTATTATTTCAACCTTTGACATGATCTTACGCTGTCCATATTAAATATATTAAGATTGTATTCTGGTGGTAATTTCTGATGTTTTTTCTGTGTTTCATCTTTTGGAAAAACCAAAAAGTAGAAAGAACCAGAAGGGAGTCCGTACCTTCCTTATGAGGTCATGGGGGGCTATAAAGCGCACCTTCTCTTCCTACCGAGGCAATGAAGTGATGTCTCTCTCTTTACAACCTTACCCGGTTACATCCGATCCACATCCAGGTTCATCTGCCCAGACACATTTACATGTCTTTGAGCCACCTGCCCATCCAGAGCCAGCCGATTTGCTCCCGGGTTCATGTAGCTGGGAGCAAGCTGCTCAGAAAGATCCTCAAACAGGTCCGTCTGGCCTTGAGCCAGCAGCTCCTAAAGAACAATCTGGTCCCCAACCAGGTCCATCTAACCAAGATCCAGATGATATCGAATTATGTTCATCCTGGAGCCAAGTGCTTTTCAGAACCAAGTTTACATGCAGACGGATCCATCAGTCTATGAGCCAACAGGACTCAGAGAACAAACTGATACCCAGCATGCTTCAACAAACATTACTCAACCCGCTTCAGAACCGGATCAGCCACAAGATCCGGATCACCTGGAAAATGATCCAACTGATTCCAGGCCATGGAGTAAGTATATTGTTATGTCTTTCACATATTTGACTCTTAACTGATGTATTCCTGGTACATGATGGTATTATTGATCTGTCTCGCTATTTTTAGGAAAACAAACAAAAAGGCGGAAGAAGAAAGAAGTCGGTGCCTTCTTCAAGAGATCTTGGCAGGCTATAAAGCGCACCTTCTCTTCTAACCATCGCAATGAAGTGAAGGCTCTCTCTTTACAACCTGACCCGGATCCATCCGATCCTCATCCAGGTTCATCATGCCAGACACATCTTCATGTCTTTGAACCACCTGCCCATTCAGGGCCAGCCGATTTGCTCCCGGGCGCCTGTAGCTGGGAACAGGATGCTCCGGAAGATCCAGCGGATCCTCAGCCAGGTCCGTCTGGAGTTGAGCCAGCAGCTCCTAAAGAACAATCTGATCCCCAACCAGGTCCATCTAACCAAGATCTGTTCGAAAAGAAACAAGATCTCAAACAGACACCACAGACTCCAGATGACTCCAGGGTAGCGAGTGAGTATACTTATATAAATGACATTCGCTTTTTTCATCATACAGAAGTAGACATTTTCAAATGTAATGTTTTTCAGGAGAAATCTTTTATGAAGTGGGGGCGCAGCTGGGAAGCGGCTCATTTGGCACTGTGTATGAGGGGACTCGTAAATCAGATGGCCGAAAGGTAAAAACCTTTGATTAAACATTTGTGTCCTTAGAGTCTGTTGAGCAATTATAAAATGTGATGTACTGGTGTAAAGCTTACATGCGATTCCTTTCATTTGCAGGTTGCCATGAAATTTTGCAACAAATCGAGCATCGACTATTATATGAAACTTGTGAGCATATTTAACTTCACACTGTATAGATTTTGGGCCACACTGAGATACACTTAAGATTTCCTTGAATAACCTCCTTTTTTTCACCAGCCTCAGTATTTCAAGCCTCTGTATAGCGAAGTGGCGATGAATCTGCTGCTCCAAACCCGGAGAAATGCCCCTACATTGTCGAGTTGTTGGACTGGTTTGAAGAAGAACATCAGCGCGTCCTCATTTTGGAATTCCCACATTCCTATATGACCTTATCTTGCTTAATTGATGAGAGAGGTCATCTGTCCGAAATTGCGTCAAGCAATAATGGCCTGCAAACACTGCTTTTACCATGGTGTCTACCACAGCGACTTGAAGTTGAATAACATCCTGGTTAATACGGAGACAATGGAGCTCAAGTTAATAGACTTCGGATGCAGTTTGCTCGTCTCGGATTTAGACTGCACATCCATGAGTGAGTAAAAGTTTCTAGTTTTCTATAGTAAATGATGAGTCGGATGACTTTTGGTAATGTTTATTTTGTGCTACAGCACCCGAATCGGCTGTTATAGAGACAGTTTGTTTTTTGGATGACATGTTGGACAGAATGGTGTTTGGCAATTTCACTGTGGATAACATGTCTACAGTTAGCAAACCTGACCCATCAATATTTGTCAGATTATCTGAGGCTTACATAAACCAAGCTTCTGCCCAGGGTATTAACTGATTTGTGGATATTGTGCTTCAAATTGTAAAGCCTTCCACATATGTTAACAGCCATTGCATATTTATGACCTTATTAGTGTGATATATGGAAATTACATGACTTATCTGTGTTTTCAACCACATTGTACAGAATTTCTTGACCTTAAAGATTGGTGCCTGTCCCTCAATGCCTGCAGAACAACATTAGAAGAGATTCTTGATCAAAAGAGGTTTAAACAAAGCTAAAGGCAAGGAGAAGATTATATTAAATATCACAGAAATGTTATCATATAAAAACATAATTTTTAGAGGAAATTGCAAAAAGTTCTTTACGTTTTATGTCGACAGATCAAGTCCATCTCCAGAAAGCAAGAGCACAGACAGGAGACATCAGACGATAAGTGTCCGCACATCTCATATCACAGTTTATTTCGCCGTTACAACCATCTCTACAGAAAATTATCCCTACATAACTTAAGGTCGAATGTAAGGGAAAACATTTAGGCACGGGCTTGTGGGAATTGTGCAAGAAATTTCACTTAATTAAGTTAATTTTATCTAATCTTGAACCAAATTCTCAAAGAAATCCATTATTAAGAACAAATATCATCAAAATCTAAAATGGTTAGTGTTAATTTTATTAATCAGCCCTTCAATTATTTTCTGTTGAGAATGGAATGTTTTATATTGTCAATGCTGTCAAAGCTGTTTGGTTGTACAGGAATGTAGAACATCAATATTTTGTTTCCATAACGTTTAACGAAAAAACCCAAGCTGACGTAAGTATGGATGTTATTGATTAATTTATGATAGATTTACTGGGATAACAGTTTCTTAGAAATAACTTAAGGATAATCGAGTCCAAGTACATGCAGCTCATGCACAAAACACATATAGCAGACTCCCAAAAATATGCAATAGTTAACCACCTATTACTTGCCTACACACTTTTGTTTAGCATTTTTGTTTTTAGTAGGAAAATGGAATCAAGAGTTTGTCAGGTAACAAGCGTCTCTCAGCTAAATGATTCACGGGTCAAGATTAGAAAAGCTTTTGTTAGAAAAAGTTTAATTTCTTTGTTTCATATAAGAAGTGTTGTCCTTGTTGTAGCCTATTTCATTTAAAATAATAGCAAACCACAAATGTGTGAAGTAAAGGGATAATGCGAAGATAATAACATGCTTATAATAATAAATCAACCTATTTTTTAAGCATACATACCCAATGATTCTGTATGAATTCGCTCATATGCAACTGCCACAAGTGCATCTGAGGCACTTTATAATGGTCCATGTGTAAACTATTAAATATATGAAAATATTATCATTTCAATAACAACAACGTGTTTCTAAGAATAAAACAATTTTTAGGCTTAAATTTTGATATTTTAAAAATTTAACATTAATGTCCAACATTAAGCTGGCACCCTCCTATTTGTGCACCCTCCTGACTACATGCCACCGCAGATTCATGTTGAAGTAATAATAAAAATAGTATGAGTTTGTTTGGTTTTGCATTGAATTTGGTGATCACTTAATACTCTAAATCTTTAACTTTCGAACTATAACATAGTTTAAGCGGTTAACTTACATAGAGCGCTATGGTAAACACAAAAGCACACATATGCAAATAGTATACCCTCTCCAGCAATATTTATAAGAAGTATATAAGTATATTTATATACTTCTTAAAAATGAGAAGAAATCACTAAGAAGAGATGGCCACAACAGATGCAAGTCTGTCAATAGTTCAGGTAATGATATAATGAATCACTTGAGTTCATTTTACTCAGTGTTTGTTTTATTGTTGGTTATGGCTTTCATATGCAAAGCTATATGCTGGCGGACTTCTCCAAAAATCCTAATACCTCACATTGAAGAATGTGTTCTGATGCAGAGGACTTTTTCACTGGCTTCAGGTATTTTTAAAATTTTGTGTTTATTTGTTACAAAATACCGCCCTAAACTTTTGTCTGCATTTTTTTCAGGAGGATTCCAGTCCTTGTGAAATTATCCAGATATGATTTAACAGTGCTTAAATGTTGATAAACCTTCATTAATAATGTAACGTTTCAATGTTTCTTAAAACAATATAAGTACATTCAGACTTTACTTCAGGATTTACTAATCAGGGAAGAAGAACAGCCTTGCACGCACAGCTCACATAGAAAACAACGCTTTACAAGCATTTCACCTCAAATACACGATATGGAGAGAAACACAACAGATTATATAACTAAATCAGATCATGTGCTGGTCCTGGTCTCATTTTATAGGTTTATAGATTAAGTATTTAATGTACAGATTAAAACTGTTTGATATCAGATGTCCTATATTTGTATGATGCTCATCATCTATAGGACAACTGTATATACCATTTATATATTTTTAAGTCTGTTTGTAAATTCTTGTTCACTGGTCTAGTAATGCAATTCATATCTCTACCACTTGATGTCATTCTATGTTTGAGTTTAAAGTCTACTCACAAGAAGTCTTGAACCACCAGAGTACAAACCTAAGACTCATAACCCACTCATCTATAGACATATATGATACTATCTACACTGTTTTTTTTACTTTGAATCTTTTCTAGCATGTATTATAGTGATTGAATGTACACTTGAGGGAAATGTTTCTCATTATTTAAGAAAGCTTGATCTGAACTTGTGTACCTAAATGTCTGAAATTAGTTTAATAGACAAAATTATAATCTAGCAAACATGCATGTTCTTTAAGACAAAACTAAACATTTTGGTTAGTAAATAATTGATGACTTTGATTGAACATTGAAGAAAGAACAGCCAATAAGAGTGCAGAATAGACAGGGGCTTCTTTAAAATTCCTTATAAAGCATCAAAGACCTTAAGAAGCTGTCAGAAAATGACAAGAAAACATTTCTGTAAGACACATTTGTTGTTAAAAGGTGACTTCACTTAAAATTTAAAATATAACATTTTAGTGATGAGGATAATAATTATAATTCTCAAATGTAGAACTGTTTTAATAAGAGTAAAGGTTTACATTACCATAATACATGTATTTGTACCGTTCATATTAATTTCATACTTATAAACACATACACGAACACGCTTGTGCTTTATTTAAGAAATATTTGCATGTATTTATTTATATTTGCTTATAATTTAAATAATGTATAAAAATTATAACTTTATTTCATATTCTCCTGGAATATTTAGATATGTTTATTAAATTATTACCAACATTTTTATGCATTGTTCGCAGAGATGTACTTTTTACAGCAATCAATAAAACAGCCCAACTAATATGTGAATAAAAACCTTTTGACTGGTAGTGATGGACCATTTAGAGACAAATGTTTAATCTGTTTAAACCCTATGGCTTTAGGAAATAGAATCCATACTGTAATACACACAGCTCAGCATGGAAATGCGAAAACAAAGATTTGTTTGAGGATTGTTTTAAAGGCTCAAAAGTGAGCAAATTCATTTCATCTGGAGAGCTCTCAGTTGAATCGCAATGACTCAGTGATTCGTGTTCGGGCCTCGAGAGTTCTGAATCACAGCCAGCAAGACATAAACAGAATTCCCTCTGTCTCCTTTTGTTATCTCACGCTAGAGGCTGTCGATACAAATATGAGAGAATGATATACTTATAAAATAATATTTAACAAGAATATCTGGTTGCTGTTGTTCTACACACTAAAATGCCAAAATTATATATATCTATTATTAATTATTTTTATTATTTAACCATGAACTCTCTGCCCTATATATGACATTAAATGAGGACTTGGTACGAATAGGACAGATGAAATTGAGTCTTTCATAAAGGAAATGTGTAGGTGACTTGCTCGGCGGGTCAGGCGAATCCGCAACACCCACAATGACCATTAAGCTTCTCGGGAAAATGTGGCAGGCTGCTGTTGCCGTTGCCATGGTTACCCCATGTCCAGGATGCTTATCCGGTTCCCGCAGGATCTAGGTGCGAGCAGAAAATCACCTTTACATACTAAAAATAAACAATGAAAATGAGTTTATGCATCAGTGGTTTGGAAAGAAACAGTTTCGCATAAAGTGCACTGTTAGAAGCAATGCTACTCACTGTAAATATGTGGTAGGAATTGTTATATTTCCAGTATTTGTAAGTATATCACATGCATAATTTAATGGAGAAGTCGGATGAAAAGGTTTTTGGGTGGCACATTTGTATTTGTTGATGATGGTTTTATTGTGTCTGTCTAAGCGACACATGCACATTTATTGACACAGTCTGCTTTTATTCAAAGATATGACGAGAAACGTTGGTAAAAAAAAGCACTTGTATCTACTGACTTGCATTGTTTCATAAAATCAATGAAATCCATTGGGTTCACCGGTTTATGGTTACGGACATTCATCAAAATATCTTCTTTTGTGTTTTTCAAAAGATAGAATGTCATGCAGGCTTCAAATGTGAAGAGGACGAGTAAATGATGATAAAAAATTTCATTTTAAGGTTTGATCGATTCATAGCTCAAATCTAATGCACAATGTGCACGACCATAAGGCAAGTTGTATTTTTTGAGGATTAATGTCTTTATTGTACAACCATGGTCCTCTCGGTCAATACAAATGTTAACAAACACTCAAATTTGAAGACTTAAGTAACAAAAGTTACGTTTTCTTAAGTGAATATCTACATGTAGACCATTATTACGCAACCATTATTGTGCAGAATTATTATGCAACTCAAATATCTTTTTTTATATCATGAGTGGAAGAAACTGCCTTTATGCTCACCTGTATATAAGGTGTTGTCTACTTAGGATACACCCTCCCTCCTTACACAAATACACATCACCTGACATGCATTAAATCCTATTAGCCTTCAGGTTTATAAAGCTTGGAGTTGGATAAAATTGTGGATAAAATGATGATATGGTCAAAATGATCACTTGCCTAGTAATAGTGCACACAGTGTATTGTAAATAACAGCAAGTGAAGGAATTCCCATGACACTTCCACGCTTGTCATAGACAATATGGGCTGGCAACACAATTATATCCAGATAATGAGACAGATTACGAATTCTAACAGGTTTGGCAGATGGCTGGTTAACCTACATTCAGATGTGACATGTTTATGCGGTAGGTTTATCAGATCAAGCCACAAGAAATAACACATATTAAATGTGTGGTTATAAATAATAAATGTTTGGTAAACGTATTTGCAATGATTTTTCACTACAAATACCACAAAATAATATAAAAACTTGGGTATTTGAGTAATTTTATAATCTTTTATCAATTGCCAATCTGTTTGAATATTACATGTATTTGATTTGCAAAATTTATTTAAAAGTGAATGTTTCAGGTTTATTTAATTTCATAAATTGATCTCAACTCGCATGATCTCAATTGCATTATTTCGCCCCAAAATGAAACTTGTTTCTTCAATAATTCACACAATGTAATTTCTTTACTTTCAGCGGAACACAAAAGGAGATATTTGGAAGTATGTTGGTAATGCAACCGTTTATTCCAATTTACTTCTCTTGTATGGAACGTCGAACCACAATTCTTCAAAATATGTCTTTGAGTTTTGCAGAAGAACAAGGGTCCTACCGTTTGAAATGGCAAGAGGGCGAGGAAAAGATTTTGGGGACAGCTGTACTACTGGTCAAACGTTTTGGGCCGCTTGAAATAAATGTTTCTCATTATATTACAAAACATTTGATCAAAAGTGTATTACTGAATGTCTGAACTAAGTCCTATAGACAAAAATGTAATTGACAAAAAAAGCATCTTGGGTGAGATCTTAAATAGCTGCATGAGAAAGAAGATTGTGGGCCTGCAACCAGATATATATTTTTTGGTTTTACCGCTTGACATATTTTTGTGGATCATTCATAGACATACTAGGGACCAATAAGAAGCAAGAAGAATTCGGTACTTTTGTTTCCTTTGAATACTTTGGGCAATTTTGGTGTGGTTGTTTTTTAATATATAGCTTTCGGTCATTGTTTCCCTATATAAGGACGGTCATCAGCTGGACTTTCAAGATGAACTATTTTTTATTTATTTGTGGTTTTCACTTGTTGATTCTCCATTGCTTATGTTTGACATTCATCTTTTTTTATAGTGATTTTTACTACACATATCTAAAACAAGCTTCAGAACTTTGTTGTAGCACTTGATCAAATGTATATGATCCAATCTGTTACAGATTAAAACATTTGAGATGTTCCTACAAAATGTTATATATTAGTTTTCACTTTTTAAAGGATAAAATACGCTATATTTCCAAAAAAATTCGCTCATCCGCATTGACTCGCACATGAACTTGAGTGACATCCTATTCCTAATCTATTGGGTTCAACATGATGTCGGTCCACCCTATAACATCTTCAAGTCTTCTGGGAAGGCTGCCCACAAGCTTTAGGAGTGTGTTGATGGGAATATTTGAGCATTCTTCCAGAAGCTCATTTGTGAGGTCACTGATGTTGGATGACAAGGCCCGGCTCTCAGTCTCCTCTCTAATTCATCCCAAGGGTGTTCTATGGGGTCGACACCAGAACCTCAAAGTTCATCCACACCAGACTCCATCATGTCTTAATGGATCTTGTTTCGACACCGATGTCATGTTGGAAGAGGAAGCAAACTATTCCCACATGATTATGGAATGGTCCAAAATGTGGCAACTCATTTTGATGTTTCGGATGGATGGGCGAATACTTCTGGCATTAAAGTGTACCATCCATAGCATCGTATTGATGAAACCATCTACCCATGGTTTCATCGACCGGTGGTCCTTCCAAAAAAAACAAAGTCCATCTGAAGAACTATTGGGAAACATTGCATCACTCAATACAGAGGGGAACCCAAACCCCACGCAGAACACCACAATCCCATCAATCACAAGAATCCCCAAATGCACCAAATCATTGATAATCAACCACGTGTCACAAATGCAAAGAGCTTGGTACCAATAACCCAAGTCGTGACCGGCGTCCCAAAATCCCCTCTGGAGAGAGAGTCTACGTCATGTGACGGAGGGATGAAGATGGCGCAGCACCGGTGCTGATGAGTCTCCGCATCACCAAAAATCGCAACACCAAGGGCATCTCACCGTGCATTGGACGGCGCGCGCGCTGATATAAGCGAGTGGTCCTCTCATCAGCGGATGCTGCAGCATCCGACACGGAGCTCGAGACGCGCGCGCGGACGCCTCTGAAGGATGCGCTGGGACCAAGCCCGTCTGCTGTAACCCCACACTCCCAAATCTGGGAGATTTCACCGGGATCATGTGGACACCGACCGAGGATGAGAAAATCGGTGTGGGTGAGTTGAACATATTGATGGGGGATGCATTTAAGGATGGGGATTGATGGTGCCTGTATGTGTGTCATGTGCAATGGGTGTCATGTATTCCTATTCTTGTGGTTTTATCATTTTTGTATTCAATAAATGTGACTGTTGGATGCTGGGGTGATGCTGATATTACATCTGACCGACAGGGGTCGCAGGGAAGAGTGAGTTTCCAACAGGTGCACATGCATTAGTAGGACTAATGCAGCAATTTTTGGGATATCTAGACCCTGGGAAAGCAGATTTGAGAGTAGGTTTAGTGGACCGATCTTTCGTCGTTTCATTGTGGATGCATGATAAAATGGCTTTTCGTGACTTTAAAAAGCTTGTAAAAGGTTCGTCTCATAGCTGCCGGATGAGTCACAGTGTTATACGGCCGGTCATGACTCATGATCTGGGATAAAAACGCATTATTTTGCTGTCGGCTCGCTTCCAGCCCTGATACAAAATGGCAGCCTTCAGCATCCCTGTCACATGTACCTTACTTCGTTCAAAGGGCTTTGATGGAAAGTCTGTTTGTCGGGGAAACGTGTGTTACATTGGATGTTAGATTTGTTCCACTTAAGAGGATCTAAAGAAAAGACAGAGAGATAACACTCGGTGTCATGTTAAACCCTATAGAACTCATATATTGGAGACATCCGAGAGATTGTTTGCTCATCTGCAATGCATATCTGAGATGTCTTCTGTCTAGATGTCTGTAGGGTGTTGATGATTCAGGACGGATGCACAAAAGCTCTTTCTAGCAGAGGATTTTTTACAGCTGATGTTTTCAAGATCTCCAGATCTTGAGCAGACATCCTAGACGTACATGTGATATCTGGGCTATTTAAATAATATTTATATAATATAATATATATTTATGTATGATAATTAAATTATATTTATTGGAAACAAAGTTTTGAAGCGGTTTCTGAGCGACAACGTACCCCAAACTTATAGTATAGATAAGATCGTATAGATAAGATCGACATTTGAAAGATCATATGTCCAGTAGAAGAACTGTTCTTGGCGACACTTAAATGCAAATGGTTTATTCTTTAAAACTATTACACCATAAAAGATTCACATAACAAAATGTGTGTTTGTATAAATGAAATGATCTATATATATATAGTATTAACAACCACCTATGAACATACAGAAACCAAAAGGAAACTTTGGTGAAACCGTGTATTTTGTGGTGCTTTCATTTTATTTTAAAAAATTTTACTATCTAGACTTATACTATTAGACTTAAATATTTTGTCAAATTAATGGTTATAATTTATTATATAATTATAATTAAAATCTCTAGCTCTGATAATGGAACTTTTTCCTTTACAAATATTATACATAGTACCATATTTTTTGATTACAAAGAAATATCTGCTTTACTTGTGGCACTAAGCATAGGATTTTACCGTCATTACATGAAGTTACAAAAATACAATTTTCTTCAGTTGTCATGGAAATAAGAAACGACAGGTGAGCACATCCCTGCCAGAGCAGAAGAGTAACAATCTGATTAATTGTAATCATTTTTTCACCAAGATCAGAAAAGTACGGTTTATTACCAACCTGCTTAGTTCGAGACTTAAGAACTTAATTTATTTTGTTTATTTAATAGCGGTAGATTACTCTCACCTGTTACTCTCAACTTTCTACTTTAAAAGTTTACTGAGTAATCTCATTTGCAGATGATAATACAAACAGCTATATATTTCCCAATTTTAATCGTATAAATAATAAGAATATTTTAAGCAAATTTGAGTTTGAACCATAAAGCCTGGCTTGCAAAGGATAGTATCGATAGCTTGTCAGCGACCAGAATCATTCTAATTCTCAACAATTATATTCAAGAACTGCAAAATGATGAAAACGCGAACAGACTACCGATGGTCAACGTATAAAAGTAGATCTGTCAAAAGGAAGGGAGCTTTACATTCCTAGGCAGAGGAAGATGGTAACTCGTGGATGTTCTCCAAAAGGGCCGGCCCCTCTGGCACGGCGTTGAAAAACAGCTATTCACGCCGATGTTGTGTGAATGAGTCTTTGTAATACAATGAGCGTGTTGAATGTGATGCTAACCCCCTAGCCTGCAAATGCAGCACAGTTCACGTCAAAGAAGGCCATTTTTCTCCTCTTGCCTACATTTACTGTAGCAAACTCATTTGCCCAATGTTGTTTCAACATCGATTCTACATTAGCACTGGAGGTTTTTTAACATTAACCTTGTCGTTGCATTTAGCCGGCTTGAGATATAAGTGACCCGGCCATCAATACAACTTTGTGTCTTTTGTTGAAACTGGAAAACCTAGATGTCGGTTGATGTTTCCGATCACATATAGTAAATTGCATCATTCGGTATCGTTTTGAGGATGGTTATATGTAAAGTGTGGCCTCACTTTAGTGTTGAGCAGGCTTTCTCGTTCTGGAAGCCATAGATGTCATTGTTGATATAATGACTATAATAAGATGAAAATGTTCCGCAAGATGACAGATTGTCCAATTTTCAGGTTGAAGAGGCAAATTTTGCCTTCAATAAATTCTTTTTTACTCAGATGTTATGTAACGCAACATATTTTCACACTTCAATTTTTGGAGAGTTTCTATGGAGGTGTCTGACATCGGCTGCCGTTCCTGGCAACATTAGCTCTTGACGTGTTGATAGACGTGATAATATAATTGCTGACAGCAAATATTGAGTTTTAGGCGGATTTTGCTCTAGTGTAAGGAAGTTAACAGGCAGATAGAGGATGTGTTTTGTCTCTTTATTAAATCTGTATTGATAACTAGCCATAGAGACCCGGCTCCTTCTGTGCCTGAGGACACCTTGGGTCTTTGCGCTCGAATATTCATCTTGTTAAATAGAGTTTAACAGTTATAAAAAAGCTGGGTTGTTTTCATTGTAAAATCGAGTCAAAAAGGATGATTTAACCTAGAAAATGTGCATATTTGACCCAACAATGCGGTTAAATACAACCCAACATAGATTTCTACCCAATAAGTTGGGTTCATCCTATTTGACCCAACACTTGTTTGAATAGAACCCATTTTTCAAATTAAATTTTTAATTTTTAACTCTGGTTCTATGCAGTATTGAGTCAAAAAGGACAAACCCAACAATGGGTTTAAAAAGAACCCAGTATAGATTAATTTACTACCAAGTGAATTCTTCCCTTTTATCCCAACACTCTTGTTTAAAAGAACCCATATTTAGTCTGTAATCTTAAATATTTAACTTTGGTAAACTCTTCCTATTACTTACAATTACAGATTGCTGGGTTGTTTTCAATTCATGATTGTGTGAATTTGCTTTCCTTAGTTTGGCCTTTGTCAACATTTCTATCCATCCACCTAAATTTAACAGTTCATGTGAAGTTTAAGTTTACAACTAGGGTTAATGGCTTTCACACCAATGTTATTTAGATATATTTCGCTCTGATTTAAGGAATTCTTTAGGTTTTGCTGCATGTATACTGCAAAAAAATATTTTAGGGGTTAACAAAGTATGTTGGTTTAAGTTTGTCTCTAACTTGGCAAAACCAGAATCAATGGCTTATTAACTAGCTTATTTGAACCCAGGATTGGGTAAAAAATGTACACACCAGACTGTTGGGCTAAATATTGGACACAACCATAGATTTAAGCAACACATCATTTCGGGTTGAAACAACCAACATAGGTTAGTGTATAACCCAATCATTTTTTTTTTACTTGAATACAGACTAAAATTAATAAGATCCCAGCATTTTTTGTGTGAAAACCAGATAGAATCTTGATTTGGCTCAGTAAGGAACAGCCAAGACTATTCCTCCAAACACAACTTTAACAATATCCTAGCAACCACCCACAATACCCTAGCAACATGCAAGTCATTTATACATTATACATTTAGTTTATAATGTGCATATTAAGATGCTCATCTGCAGTCTTAAAACCAGTGAAATCGTAACAGAGTTTTGTTAAGAATGTCTGTAATGTCTCTCTTATACAACCATATGAAACAGCTGGAGTGTTTCTTAATTTCATGGCTATTCATTTGATAAACTAGGAGTAATGATTTTCACAGCGAGAGAGGAACACACAGAAATAGAGAGAGGCTGCCAAGAGACACAAAACACAGACAAAGAACCTCCTTAGAGTTTACAGCACTCGCTTGACCGGAGGGGCTTATCCACGTGTGCAGTCACAAATGTCGTTGTGGCGATGCAAGGACAGGTAGTTTGGGAAAAAGGAATAGCATGAGGGGAAAAGCATCGGTGTTCGAATTCTTTCATATCTAGTTCACACATGCTTTGTTTTGCAATCTTCCTCCGCACACATGCTGCTGTACGGCCAGCGTAGCTCAGTGTTTGCTACCTGCCCTGAATATCAATCCGATTCCAAACTCTCAAATCCAAATTGTGCATTTAAGACGTCTTAACGAAGTCTTCCATCTAGCTTGAAGCTGTCCCTGTGTCTAATGGCTTCTTTGAAGATGAATAACATTGACAGCTCTAAGAAAGGTTTATTGCTTTGTTGCTTTGTTATCTTGTACATTTAGTATAGTCCATTATGTAATTAGAAAAAAACAGAGAACTGGAATGTTGGTTTGGTATGCAATGAGTCATGTAAACAGTTGGCACAAAGCAAGAATATTTTTTGTAACAGTATTTCAAAGAACATCTTGAGGGCTTGAATAAAAATCTGACCTTGTGTACTGCTACGTTGACATGGACAGCATTCCAAATTTTCAAATACTAAAAGAGGAGACTCTTTCATGTTCCATCAGCACGTCTAAATTCTAAACTCTTCTGTTTTTATTCAGGTATGGAATAAAGTTATAGTTCTTCCAAAAGTGCAAGTTCTTGTAGCATTTACTAGACCTCATGTCAAGCCTGTATGATATCCTTTCTTGTGCAAAACACCAAAAGAAGATATTTCCAAGAATGTTGGTAACCAAATAACATTGAACAACATCAACTTCGATTGAATGAACATGAAACCACCGAGACATTTCTCAAAATATCTCCTTTTGTCTTTTTCAGAAGGAAGAGTCAAAATGACGTGAGAGTTAACAATTAATGACAGATTTTGGGTGGACTTTTCAGATTTTCTATATTGTTTTAGCCCTGAAGAACTGTAATGCACTACCGTTTTGGGACGCTTGAGAGAAATGTTTTCCATTATTAAAACATATATGAAAGTGTATCTGTATCCCTGGAGTTAGTTTCAAAGACAAAACTTTAATCTAGCAAATAAACATGTTTTTTGTTTCATAATGCATAAATAAGTAAGTGTAAGAAAGTATCCACTGAGGATGAGACATAAACAGATTTTCACATGAGGCGCTGTCCAAGGTGCTGAATGCAGATGCTTTGTTCAACACACCGTCTGATACCTGAGACGGTCTGGCAGCAAATGTGTTTACCACGCTTTTCTAATACCCAAAAAGCATTGGACAAATGCACAGTTAGAAACTCCACAAACATGTCTCCTTGCCCAAATCCCAGGTGTAATGTCAATAATGACATAATCACCGTGAAAGCGCTGCGACAGATTCTTCTCTATTTACATTTTCTTCCGGCCAAACCTGGCACCCCTGAGCGGCCCGACTGAGCAGCTGTTGGCTCATTAGTAAAACATTCACCCGAAAGCTATCCTGAGCTGAGCTTTTCCAATGAAATCCCTGACTTTGTTGTCCTTGGGTTGAGAGACGGTGGGAATAGAATCTACCTGGAACAAACTCGATTAGATCTTGTTCAGCCACTCGCAAGGCTGAACCGGCTACATCTTGGACAAAACCTCACAACCATGACATGAAATTGTGACTTTAAGTTCAACTAGTTTACGAATTTTGAACACTGCCAGGCGAGACTAGATTTGAATTGGGATTGAAGCTTGTAGTGGTTATTCGTCTGGCATTTTACGATACTTTACTACAGCATTTTCTGCATCCGTTAAACAGTTTGCAAAACTATTTGAAACTATACAACTTCATGTGGGTAAGAACTGTGTCTCCCTGCTTCCAGTACGGATGTTAAGTCATCCCTCTTGCAGACTGGCCCAGCAGAAGGGCCTAGAGCATTGTGGAATCTGACAGAGATTTCCGCCGTCGCTACAGCAACCGCACTGAAACAGAAGCCGGCCCTGCAGAACTCTGGCACAGGGATTCCAGCATCACCATAACAACCGTGATGTCGCAATCAGAAATCAGCATGCTTTAGTAAGCAAACTGGTGATCGCATGTGCCAATGACCTTCAGCTATGGAATAGAGGATGAACATCAAGGTTTTAAAGATGTAATATGCTGATGTAACGGTGGTTTGTGTGCTTTGTTTGTGGATGTTTACTAGTCAATGTCAAAACAGCCCACACGCATATCTTGAAAATATTTGTTTTCCAGATATGTTTCAAGAGCCTCTTACCTGACCTTACCACAATTAAGTCTGGATCCTTTGACCGCCAAAAAGTTCCTTATTTATTTGCCATTCGACTGTAAAATCCCCCAATCAGAGTGAAAAGTCTTACTGTCTTTATTGTAAACGAGTTGTTGACGTAAAGGGAAATTATTAATCTCTAATAATAAAACTATGATTGTTTTAGATTATTAAGAAATCTCTGTTGTTCATTTTGACTTTTCATTTCTGACTTTGGTATCTTGGACATTTATGTTCCTCTAGAGGAGACATATGAGATCACTTTTGCTATTTATTCTGGAGAAACATTTCGGAAGCAAGAAACTTGAGTTTGAGTTTATATATAATATGTAACCTTATTAATATGTAGTTATCTCTCATTTAATCATTGGATCCATTTTATCCATTTTGTTAGACAAGCAATTGAATAGAAGTATAAGTTACAATGGTTGCATTCAATTGAATTGACTGAAGGACTTTTAATCCTCATAATTTTTATGAGTTAAACAATATAATATTATAAAGAAAGTGCTTTATAATCAGAATAATGATAATAGATGGTTCCAAAATTTACCACATTTACAATTGTTACTGTTTCATTTACATCTGTATTATTTCTTCTTCATATACAAAGATATTTTTAAGAATGCTTGTAACCATACAGTTCTTGGACCCTACTGAAAACCATAGTAGGTTCTGTTGAACACAAAAACATATATTTTAAAGAATGTTGCAGTATAATTGACATCAGCTACCAAGTTAAATGCATATCCAGTCAGTATTATTTTGGGGAGTAGACAAAGTTACATGACTCAGTCAAAATATAGTTTATTTAATAATAAAATTGCAGTATCACAAATTAATAACACTTAGATTTTTATAATAATATATATATAAATATCACATTTTAATAATACTAACAGTTCAGACTGGAAGTTAATTTCAGGCCAGGCGTTTGAGTCTGATGAAACCATCTACATACAGTTAAAGGACTAACTCAATCCCTTTTTCATTCTGATTGTTTAAAGGTTTTTTGAAAAATAATCTTATTATGAATGTGTTTTAATATGCAATTTTTTAAACCTCTTTATGTTTTGTATTATAATTTAGCGGCTCATGATTCAATACAGAGCAATGCACGATCCGCTCCTTTTACTCCCAGACACTCACCACAGGACCGAAAGCTCTCGTTCTGCACATTTCCATGTATTTTTGTATGCTTCTGGTGGTACTGGTCAGTTACAAGTATCGTCGGATGAAGTTAACCTTACTCATAATTAATCGCATTAGTGGTGCTTGGTTTTTAGGCTCTCCTGCAGACACGCTCTTTTGAGGAGTCGCACTGCTATTCCTGCTCATGTTTCATAAATGAGATCACTTCTTATGAATGTCCCCATTTTAGAATGCATCCTACTGCTTAAACTCTCAGTCAAACGTAAAATGTGCAGGAACAAACTTCCACGTTGTGTGCTTATATTTACCATGTTTATGTTTGATAATCCTTAATCTAAATAACAGAAAGTCTTGCAATTTGAAAATTACACCCCTAAGAATCGCGATTAAGGTTTGCAGACGATTATCTAGAAACCTTATCCGAGTTTTTTTGAACTATGATATTTCAAAAACCTGTTCCATCACCTGTTTGACTCTCGTGGTTTTCCATTACATTCTGATAGGGCTTATGGCTTGTCCACAGATTTATGTATTTTCTGCTTTCGTCTGTCTGTTTCTCTATGCCCAAAATAGATGGCTGAAGTCAGCTGTTAAACTGAAACTTTTTTGAACCGAATCTCTGCCTATTGATTAACCTCAGTGACTTTGGTCACTCCGTGGAATGTTCTCTTTAGCTGACATAGGTTTGTGTGCATCTGTCTGGCTGGTGTGTGTTTGTGTCTGTGGTCAGGCAGAGACCTAAGACTCGAAAAGCACTTGGTGTTGAACTGTGATTCTCATTTCTGAAAGGTGGATTTCCAATTTATTTTAGTGCTTCTCCTTTACAAACCCGAATATCTAGCAAACAAGAAGTAGATAAGCATCAGACAATCAGTCTGAACCTTTTTACTAAAACGAGTGCATAAAAAATCTGCATTCAAAAGTGTACTTAATATAATAAGCCCATGATGGTTTAACATATGAATATGTGTAGTATGCAATTTAATGTTTCAGAAAGAGTAGGCGATAGAGAGGGAAAACCACATATTTGTAAACAGTTTGCATCACATAGTGTTTGTAGCGTAGATCCTTAAGTGACATACTTGGCAACTTGAAATAAATAGATGCATGCAGAAAGGTCAGCGTCTAACCCTTCCAATTATCATCAATTATAAATGACCAGTGTGCATACTTCATCTTCATTTTGCTTACGGTTCCTTTCCTGTTTTTCTCCTTGAAGTCCTTCTTTCTCGTCTATTTGTGGTATCGTTTTTTATTTCCTGTCTCCCAACCCCCTCTTTCTCACATTTCACACATCTGTAAATGTCTCTTCCTTGGCCTCTCTTTCCATTTTTTTGTTCTTCTCACATTTCCACTGATGGGCAATTACTTTGACCCAATTCCCAGCTGTCCCCATGCTAATGCATCTGTGATAGGACTGGTTTTAAATCTGATGGCATGAACGCTAATGCACACTTAAAGTGTGGCGCAGGCATTGTTTCTCCGCCGCAGGAACGCGAGATGTGTGTTTATGGGCGCCCACGTCCTCGTAACTACAGCTGGAGGTAAACGGGTTCACAACTGCATATATTCCCATTGAGCAGATTTTTGGTTGTATAATTCTCTTTCTTGAACTTTCTTGCATGTTTGACCAAATTCAAGACAACAGTTTGTGGTCAGACCCCCAACCCCGTTTGGATCTGTGATGTGCTAGCTAGACCTTCTCAATATGTTACATATTAACATAAATTAAACAGTATGTGAAATAGGATATGTTACCAATATAATATGATAACAAAAATAGTTGTCACTTGCAATGTACATTATTTCACAGCATTGAAATGTCATTAACTTGATCTGAACAGATTTATTAGAAGACAGTATATCTCTACAGCATATTTGACGTCATTAACTATATTGTAGAAATCACATGGTTTAAATGATAGATGCAACAAAGTGTTATCACATGGCATTTGTGCAAATCTCAACAACATCAACGACTATCCATCATTCGGCACTTCGAATTTATACTGCGAGAAGCAGATTTTTGAATCTGTGGCATACTCTTTTCAACATACTACGGTTTAAGATTCTATTTTTGAATAATAGTGTACAAATTTCAAAGCGAGATTCCCTAACTTCAAAACTCTGACACAAACAAATAGTATCTTAGTATAAAAATTGTCTTAGTATAAGTATGATTCAGAACTATCTGTTGTTCTAAACAACGGAAGACAGTGTCGGAAAACAACTTTTATTTGCTTATGCTTGTGACTTAGATACGACACTTCTCTTTCAAGGCCAATTAAATTCCATTTGTTTAATTTTCTAGGGGTTGAAGTACACCGTTGTTGATATGTAAATAACAATCTCTCTGTGCCATCAAGCTTTTCTCAAGAAATAATAAAAGGATTAATCAAAGATCATAGCACGACTAATTGAAATATGTGATGTGCAAACTGATTTCGAGACAAACAATGGATGCCTTTCATGAACGTTGCGGAGCGGGAAGTGGCACATGAATATTCCATCATGCGCATAAACAAACCCTCATCCCTAGATGACAGATGGATCCGGGATACAGGAGAAAACTAATGGTTTGAGGATAGCAGGATGCTGACACACGATGTGTGTGCAAAACAGCGAGGTCCAAAAGAGATTTCCACCGTGATGTCCGCACAAGTGAACGAAATTTCTGTCTGCTTGTGGAATTTCAAGTAGCAGCTAAACAGATCAGAAAAATCCTCTCGTATTCGCGTGTAGTCGTGTAATGAGGTGGTGGTACTCTTAAAGACAAATTTTGCTATGTTTGTAAATATTGAACATGTCACAGTGGTATTAGTCTGTCTTAACAACTTTGAGATGTCTTCACTAATGTACAGTAGTAAAACAAACTGTCATGTGCGTGTTTGAACGGGATTCAAGCTTTAGCTCGTCTGCTAATCTGTGAATGCTGGAGCACCATCTGGTCGTGGGGATTTATCTGCCTGCGTCCAATAGCTGCTGTCTGCTCTCTCCAACCTCCTGTCTATGTGCATTTACTTTTGTCATTCCTGGATTCAAAATCCTTCCTTTCTAGTCCCGCCTCTACTGTCTCGAGACCAGGCCAAAGAATATATCAATGTGTAGGCGCATCTGCGACTCTTTTTCGTGTTCTGTTTTGGGGCTTTGTCCCTAAATGCAAACTTTTATTTTAGTCATGACAACTCACTGATGAGATTTTCTATGCTGCTGCTGCCAAGAAACTAGAAATTCTTGAGCTTAGTCAACAAAACAAAGGATAGATGTTTCAAGAACATAAAACCTCCTAGAAGGTCAGTTCAGGTGGCACTGGGGAGGAGGTGGGATAACAAAAGCTTCTGTAATTATGTAAGGTGAGAACAGGTTAGAATGGGCTTACATGGATTTAAACATTTCATGCCTGAACTACATTAACAATAAGCACAGCTCAGTGACCATTTTACAATTACATTTACTTTTATTTATTTGGCCGACGCTTTTAGTAGTATGCAGTGGCCAACTATGACTGCAGAGCAAACAGGGGTAAGATGTCTTGCTCAATGACACTTCAGTTATTGTCTGCTGGCACTGAGTTTTGAACCCGCAACTTTCCACTTACAAGTCCAACTCTCTTACCACCAGACCACGACTTACCCACAGTTTTTTCCCCAAGATGTAAGCAAAAGTAATTTACCACGAATTTTCCTCTCTGCTTGTGAAAGTGCATTGTTCTGACTCTAAATTGAAGAAAGCATCTTTATTGTTCTGGATCTTAAAAATCTTGCCTGTCATTGGTCAAGTTGGTACACCAGTTGACTGGCATTGGTTTCTAATTAACCAACAATACAAGGTAGTAAATCTTGCTGCTAGGTAGGAAAGGATGATATCAACACTGTGTGCAAAACAGGACACGCTAGTCTCCTCCTCAAAGTGTTGCAGGTAGAATTCCTGCTTTGTCACTTTTGTCAAAAAATCCAAGCCTTTCAAAAACCTCACCTCACACCCTAACCTCACCCTTGTACTGCAAACTGTATTCTATTCATCCATTTTTCAATTTCCTCAAGTGTATCAGGCAATCCCCAAGGATGTTGGCTTAAGGAAGCTGCAGCAGACAGTGGGGCCTGCCAGAGCTGGCACCTTGGGATTTGTCGTTGGCTTTGTTCTTCTGGGCGGCAGGCTTGGATGGCGGAGAGGGCACTCTGGCCTTGCCAATAGCCTGAGCACTGCAGGACAGGATGGTTTCCCAGCGTGATTCTCAGCACACACCCGGACACACTTTAAGTAATCCATTTACTGGCCATGACAATATGAAATGCACTTGGCTGGCAGAGCTCGCTCTGCTTGCACTGACTTTTACAAGTTGAAATAATGGTGTACAATAGTGGTTTAAGTCATTTTAAGGGCTTTCTAATTGTCCTAGTAGATATTAAGTTACTAAAGAGTGTCATGACTGTTTAAATTGACTCTGGGCTAGTGGTGTCGTTGTTAAGACTTGGAGGCGGTAACCAGAAAGTTGCTGGGTTGAACCTCATAGGAAACCAGCCAAGAGATGACATGATTGTATCCTTGAGCATGGCCCTTTACCTTGAGTTACTCTAAAGGCATTGACCCTGTAATATTTAACATTGCCTTTCCTATGGCCTTAAAGTCATGGATATCAATACCATTGGCAGAGTACATTGATTTTTTATGATTTTTACAGTTGTTGAAGCAATACTTACCTACAGCACTGGGGCCTTAGGCGCCAACTAAACTCAAAACCTTATAAATGTCTTTATACCATGAGTTTTTTGTGGAAACACTTGTAACCTTATATATTTCCGACAAGATTGAAAAAGTTACGCTTGTATACTGTATACTTAGCAGAGTAGAGAGAGGTCGATAATAACGGTGAGTTTAAGCCAGCATAATGGTGGATTAGCCCACTGCTCCAGTTACAATGAGGAGTAACCATCTGGACTCTAATCCAGTTGAAGCTCCATCTTTGTGCACCTTTGCAACGGGGAGGGAAAGCAAACAAGCAGGCCTGAGTGTGCTTCTTTTGAATTTTGTTTTGTAACAGGGTATAGGATTATAAATTGCATTATGGTAAATGCATTTTGAATTATTGATGAAACTCTTGGTACAGTAAAGATCATTCCATTCATGTCCGATGAGAGTTCAGTTTGCAGTAATATTCATTGCACTGGAATTAAAGAGATGAAAAATCTAAATCATTTACTTACCATTTTGACATTTCAAGCATGTATTACTTCATTTCTTCTGAAGTTTTTGTGTACATAATATATACATTTATATCGTTTCTTTGTGAAACATAAAACAAGATATTTTAAGAAATGTCTTAGTGGTTTTCTGTCCATACAATGAAAGCCAAAGAGGTTTAGTGTTGTTTGTTTAAAAATTGTCTTCAAAATATTTTCTTTTGTGTTCTGAAGAAGAAAACGAGTCACAGAGCTTTGAAAGTACATAAGTACACAAGCAAATAATGAAAGATTATGAAAGATTATATTTGAACTATCCCATGGAAGAGGGCCTAAGGTAGAATTTTCAAATTTTTTCTTGGACCTAAAAAGTGCAATGGTAATATCTTAATCTTTTAGGATATAAGCTATCATAATGCTATGCCATTATATTTTTCAATAGAAAATTTCCTTGGTTATGGTAGTCCTAGCCATCCCATCTAAAAAAAATGGAAAGGGAGCTTAAAAATTGCTGGATTTTCATTTTTTTAAGAAGCCTACCATTGCATTTACTTTCACATCCAGAAAATCACGACTATTTGTCTGTTTAATATTATTGTAAGAATAAGCAACCTCTGAGTAGAGAGGCTTGGAAAAGGTGGCACCTGGGCATCAGACAGTAGGAGCTGTGGACGTTCTGGCATCTGCAGATGAGTGCCACTGACCTCATTAACCACAGTGCGAGAGCTACGGAGATAAGCCTGACAGATTGCGAGCAGTCTGTCCCTCGACCATGCCATGGAGCCTGGCTCTACATTCACGTCCGATTGGGAAAGCCAGTGTACAGTCAAAACTCACTCCGAGAATCAAAGTACGACAGAATGAAAGTGTGAAGGGCCTAAATACGGTTTTGGAAAGACACTTGCGCTCATTTTCTCTAAAAGGCTCTTGGGTTTTCCTTTTATCTGCTCTTGGTTGGCACAATAAAACGTTGCCACCTGGTTCCTGAGATGAATTTTTATACCCTTGAGTCAAAGCAGGTCCTGTTGACCTCAATAAAAAAGTTGATTCGAGGAGGCTGCAGGTGTTTGGGGAATAACGGCTGATGCCAGGAGACTTAGCGAAACAATTTTTGCTTTGTTTCGTTTAAATTGTACGCAGCTACTAAAGAGATGTCCTTGGTTGGCTTCAGCAGATGCTGCACATACTGGCGGCAGCATATTTGCTTATATCATCCTGCCAGTTTCTGCATCGCTGCAATGTTAGACATATCCAACTCCAGTATGGACCGCTATGAATAATATCACTTATATTTAATCTTTTTTTGTATTTTGTGTAGTGTTTTCTGCTAAATAATGTGAATGCAAAGTTATGGTATTTAATGCAATTTATTGGTATATTTTTCTTTATAAATAACTTTATATCTACAGTACCAATAGATGTTGGTATTACGTTGAAAAGAAACATTGGAAGAGTCATACCTTGTGCTCGGGATCCTTGAAATACATTTAAATTGGTCTTTTTACTTTTACCAATAAAATACAACAATTTCAACACCAGTTTTACATGTACGCATTTGGCAGACACTTTTGCAAGCTATGGAACCCGTGCCTTGTGCATCAGAAACAAAGTTCTGGATCAAAGGTCTTGTTTGTGAAATCCAGCGTCATCTATTGGCGATATTTCAAAATGAAACCAACGGCTTAGTCCACCGCTTACCCCTTCCTTTCAAAGCACTGTGATGGCCGATACAGGACAAAGATATTAGCACGTTTGAATTATTGCTGGAGGAAATAACATATACAAAGTGTGTTCTGGGCTACTGTAGACATATGCCAGGTTGTTTCATGGAAGAAGACGTTTTTAACCGCACATATGATGTAATGTTCGCTTATGCACAGGTTAGCCATGAGACCCTTTTCGTCATGCTTGTTTGTGTATGATGTGACTCTAGTGAGGTCTTGAACATAAATACCGACCGTAATGGAAGCATTCTTGGATCAACGACTCAAAGCAAATTAAATCATATGTGGAAAAGCTAAGGATGCTAAAAAAATGCACATGGAAATACAGTTGTAACGGGTTGCCTTTGGGCCTAGTTGCGAATACATGCATGAATGCACTGTCTCCTCCTGCGTGGGGGTTGTTACCCCTTGCACACATCCAGACTGACATCAGTACATATGTGCATTCCTTGAGGGCCGATACAACTGGATATTCTAATAGTGAATATGTTTTATTCAGAGAGTACGTTTTAATAGAGAGACTTATTAACAACGCACCTTTAGTATGTAATTAAACCTGTGAGCTTATAGGACTCTGCTTGTTTTTGATCTTTAATTCTTACAGTTTGATGTGTGTAACACCGTGGTCCTTAAACATAAGCGATTTTGATGTTGCGCAAATATAACAGCAGTTCTCGTACATCGGTAAAGTGTCAAAGAAAAGTAGCTCCTTTTAGACATCTCTTGATAAACTACATGTTGGTCGATGACATTAGGATGTGTGCATTAAAATAAATTTACAGAAGTGACTTCATGTCCATCGAATGCACAACTAACTATGTAAAATGTCCACTTTATGGCTTCATCTTTTTCTGGAGTTTTTGGAGAACAAAATGTCAAACACTACATAACACAACATTTGTGTACAAATTTAAACACTTCTCTTATTCTGCTTTGTACATATTAAAAAATATAAAAAACAAATATGCATATTACATTTTTCTTTATTATATTTAGAAATGATTTCGAATCTTAGGGCACTTTAAGTCTTTTAATCTGAAGGTATAAGCTTTAATTTTGTAAAAATATTTTTTTATAACAAAAATGTTAATATATGAAAATTATTTCTTTAATTTGAAAACTAACATTTATTTGTAAAATATTTAGACTCAATTATTTAAATGATTTAATTGTAAGTAAAGTCTGGTAAATGTTAGATGCCATTACATTTTTATTTATTATTTTGGTCGCAGCATGATTTCCATGAGTTTCATTTGTTTCTAAAATGCGAAGAATATAAATAATGAACAAGAATAAAACTTTAAGGAGTAGTCTATATACATGTGTATGGTGTTAAATAGTTTTAGTCATTTCAACAATATTATTGTCCTTAACCTTTGTGAATCAGATAAATTCATTCACACAGATTACAGTTCACTGTCCAGTGCAAATGTGACAATTTAGTCCCTTGTGATTGCCGCGAGTGATATCATGACAGTGCGGGGTGAGAGAGTTAGTGGTACAATGAAGAGAGAGTATCACTGTAATCACAAGCTTCTTTTTAACACTGAACCTTTCTCCAAACAACGGCAAATGACTCATGAGTCGACAACACCAGGCTCTTTCAAAGTTGGTGAAGTCATTTGTTTAGTACTTTTAGTGTGTCATTTTCTAAAATCCTTGATTTTGATTGGTCCGTATCATTCTGCAGTCAAATGTAGACCACAATGTGGTTTGTTTGTTGGTAGTTGTTTGTTTGTGGTTAGTGTAACAAAGTCAGGAACATCATCATTTAGATCTTAGGTTGGTTGGAGATATACTGCCGGGTTCCGTCTCCATCATTCGCTGTGCTCGAATACGCCAAACAAGGAAAAAGTAACATAGTATTTTTGCATGTATTTGTTGAAAGTTATATAAATAATCATCGCTATTTTCAGACCGGGGACATCTGATACACTCACACTCGGAATGCAGACCTGCTAAGACAGGTTGACCCCTCGAGGGACGTAGCTCATGGGAAATCAATAGGCCGAGCCTCCCCCCACACTGAAAACACAAACGAACGGACAAAAGCGAAATTCGACAGCGTTCGATACAGAAAGCTTGCGCGGCACATTCCAGCCTGAGGCTGAATCTCATTGCTGTAATGTTGGGTGCATCAGAGCATTGGTCTCATCTTTAGCTTAACTTAACCAGAAGGGCTCCTCTCCTGTTATTCAGTTGCTTTCGAGTGTATTGCATTGCTTAAATATGTTTTGTAGTGCAATTAAATCAATTGCAATAGTTGTAGCGACTCAACCAGTGATTTTGGAATGTTTGTCCTAACAAGGGAAGACGATTTCTGAATTTTCAATGTTGTGATTTTTTAATTTTTCAGCTTTTTTCAGTATATTGTATATTTAAGAATATTGTTACATGCCCTCTTTTTCATGCCGCATTTCGTTTTAGTATCATTACGTAAAATCAAGCAACCCAAGGTCCTCTTGTGTCCACGATTGTGTAATGCTTCCGTTAGAAGGGCAGTACAGTGGAACACTAACATGCTGGCAGTAACTCTCCACACAGATTCATCCGCACGTCACATGCGCTCGCTCACTACACCTCCCGAAGCCACTGCTGCACATCTGGGTGCGGATGTGTGTTAGCATATCCAGGTCAGTAAGTTGATCAGATTAAATCATTCTAACAGGGCCCTGAGGGGTGGTGCTTGTTTTTCTTAAACTGCACTAAATTGCCAAGTCCCCTGTTTTAAACATCTAACCTGGTCTAGAATTCAAAATGACGATAATGCAATATCTATTAAAAATAAATATTAATATTTAAAATTAATAAAGCATCAGTCAAGTTGATCTTCAAATCTATTTGTTCTAGGTTTTCTCTTTTCTTTTGGCTGATATACAACATTCATCAAACAATGTGATGCGAACTAGTGCTGTCATGATAAAATCGCGATACCAATTAAATCCCATTTAATATCCCTGAAAAGCTATGCATAAATCTTTTTTTAAATCTTGTTGATTTATCGTGACATGATTGTAACTGAATGGCAGCGAAATGATAAACGGGTGCACTGCCACTACCTACTATGTAAAACCGTCACCCACATACTGGCATTGAATTATTAACGATATTAGCGTATAATTATAAAAACAACATCAATAATAAAATATATTTATTTCCAAGTTTTTTAATACCAGCGTACCCTGTATTCTGTTCTACTAAATTCTGTAAACAGTCGTATAATTTGAGAATATTCATAACTAGGGATATTAGTTCTATATACAGTAGAATGGCCTTGTATGAAGTCATGTACTGTATGCACATTGGTTAATGCCAGAATACTTCAGGCTGTGTTGATTCAGAAAGTTGATATTTCCTTAATGCACACACACATTTACACCCCCACTGGCAGTCTCAACACACTGTTGTAGCTTATCACCTCTTGTTTCTAGCCGTGTAACTCAATTAGCGTACCAGATATCATCATAACCTTAAGATGCTTGAAGCAGCAGGATTAGCCCGTGGTTAATGCAGTCTGCTCCATAATACACTAAAATATTATCTACTGTATTCAAGTGACAGATGGGACTGTAGAACTGAGATTGAAAGTTGCCAGAAAAGAACTATTCACATGCCTTTCTGTAAAAATGTATGTAGGTGCGAACAGGGAAAGAATTTATTTCCTTTATAAGTCAAATAAGAAGCTTCTGGTGCCAAACATAATGCTGAGAAACTACAACCAAAAAATATTTGATTTATTATTGATTTATTTTTTTTAATATATTTAAAAATAATTTACCTGAAGATGACACAAAGCCAATAAAGAAGAACTGATTTAACAGCTAAAATGGACAACTATGATAAAGAAATTAGTTATTTAGGGAGCATTTACATAACATTTTTTTATGAATATTTCATTCGAAATAGGGCTGTAAAACGGTTAAAAGTGATCAATCACTTCCAGATTGAAAGTTTTTGTTTAAGTGATATATGTCTGTGTTTTGTTCATAATAGTTTTTATTTATAAACATGCAAATAAGCACTGTACACATTTAAGAAAAATATTATAAAAATAATAAACCTTTATATATAATTATTATTTATATTGTTATTAAACACATAAATACATGAACATATTTCCTAAATGTGTGTATTCATGCATGTGTTTAGAAATACAAGATTAATATGCACAGTACACAGACATATATTGTGCTAACACAAACCTCTATTCTGCATGCCCGATTAATCGTTTAAAGTTCCCATTTTATACGTTAGATATTAATGTCAATGTAAATTAAAAACAAATTAAAAAATGCACAGCAAAATTACTGCAAAATTAAAAAATGCACAGCAAAATTACTGCAAAATTAACTTAATTTTACTTAAAAAATAGAATTACTTAAAATATGTGCTTTGAATCTAATTCAAAGTTACTTAATACTCATAATTGGCCATTTTTTTAAACCTAATTTTCTTCATTCTACAAATTTCTCTGTTAATTTCCAAATACATTAGGGCTTTAGCAACTTGTCGACAAAAAGGATAGAAATCTAAAACAAAAAAATGTGTAAACGGATGTCATTATTGATTTTGTGGTTTGTGACATCACATGCACACATGCAGTATGACGTGCATATACATGATAAGTTTAAAGCAAGACGAGACTCTGTGCCACGCGAGATGTGCAGGATTACGCCAAATGGGGTAGTTTCCTTACAGGGATTAAGGCCAGTGGTCTTAGATTGAAATAAAAACTGCATTGAGATTTCTTGAAATACATTAATGCCGTTGTTTAATATAGTTATAAGCAAAATAAATAACAAAACAATTCAAAGTTCAATCCGATTCTTCTATAAATTGAAAAGTAATGATCCAATTAAATAATAGTTATAAATAGTTATGTTTACTCATAATTCTCTATTATTAGACACAAAATCAAAGGAATAAATGTGCACTGGTCATACAACTGTGCTCTCTCTCTTTGCACACTCACATGCTGTTATGTTTGTTGTCAGTCAGAATTCTCTGCTTATCCGTCATAATCCTTTATAATGCCATCTTTGTTCTGATTGGCAGATTCACGTTGTCGTGAGTCATCGGTGTTCACTCGATGAAATGGAAAGCAAAATCAATTAAACCAATCGGCATTTCTGCAGGAGTGATTTTCATTGGTTAACTTATCGACCCCTTCATTTCTCTAGGATTTCAGCATTTTAGGTCTGGTGGCTCAGCATATTTAAACCCAACGTAAATTAATAGACACACAAATGCATAAATGCAATCATAATAGATGTAAATGCTTTGGGGCTGTTCATAATTTCCATATTAGGAAAAGCGCTTGATGTTAATTTTGCGGATTGAATTGCAGAGAACATCGAGTGGGTTGACGCAATTGTTTCCCCATAAAGCCCATATGTGCTCGAGCAAAAAAGCTTTTAATATGTGTAATCATGCATCGTTTCTAATACTCAATTAGCAAAGATTTTGATTCCTCGAAGGGACGTTTGAATAGACCTAAGAAAAAAAGAGCTATAGAACGATTCTCAGTGGCTTCAAATGTGTCAACATCTACTTTTGATGACATGCCAGAGGTGCACAAGGTTGCATGAGCCATTTTTTCATTTCTATTTCTTTGAACATCACATTGTAAAGCATGTTAACTTGGAACAGTTTGGCACTGCCGTATGGAAATCAAGCTAAATCATCAGCTTGACTCCCTTTTGCCAGTCAGTGATCTGAAGCTGGCACTGAATTGAAGCCCTATAGGCTCATCTGAGGCTAATAATCCACAAAAATGAAAAATCATGTGATCCAAAAGGGGTTTAGCTTTGTACAGCGAAAAGATATTTTGAAGAATGTCATTAAAGAACATTGACCATTGTTAACCATTGTTACACTGTGACATTTCTAATTATATATTTTATTAAAAGAGATATGTACAGATTTTAAATTATATGAGGATAAATAAATGAAGAACAATTTTTCATTTTTGGTTGAACTACACCTTTAATGTTTGATACATATATGTTTAGTTCTTAAATATTTTCCGGTTTTACAGAATAATTATACATTTAGAACAAAAGTTTGGTCAATGGTGTTTAAAATGTAAATAAAACGATATTCTCAATTTAAATTTGACAAGTGTCCTAAAGTAATAGACGAAGTAGATCATAAACAAAACAAAGAACCAGCTCCACATTCGGATCGGCCTGCCCTCTAGAATCAGTGCCTCCCACTTCATGTGCTAAAAATACAGGCGTGGGATACAGTGATTTCTGAATCTGTAACAGGGATGACTCAGTAAGGTCAGGAAACCTTATAGTAGACACTTTTCATCACAAACCAGAAAAAAGCCTTTCTCTTGCTTTCTCGGTGACCGCCACCTATCCCCCACAAATGTTATTGAAATGATGTGTTGATTAAAGTAGTGACTCGGCGGCCCTGCAGAATCAAATGTAATAAAGTGAAAATTCATCTGAGCTGCTTTGGACAACAATGTGAAAATTGGAGTTTGAAGGCCGAAATTAACTGGAGCGCTGTTTCCACAATTCTCCCTTCTGGTTAGTGATAGATCTGAAAGCTGCTGTAAATGCAGAACGTTGGCTTTTGTTTGCAACAGAATGGATTAAGGTCGTGTTCATCTGGCATTGTTTGTTAACCCTATTCCGCCTGACGGTGCTTTAACATGACCCATAATGCTGTGGGGCTGGACTCTATAGTTGCTAAATGTTGCAACCAATAATATGCTCATAAATTTAATAATTTCAAATGACAAAATGTAATAGAACAGAACAGAATATAACTTATTGAAGTCTAATGGTGCTATACGTTGTCATAATTTACTCATTAATTGAATTTTTTGAAATCACACAAAATATAAGAATAGAATAGAAATCAATTATTGAACTCTATTGGTGCTGTATGTGTAATTTACTCATAAATTGAAATTCTGGTAAACTGACAGCAGTAACCAGCATCTCACATGTAGTTGTTTTCATAGTCTAGCAGATGGTTTTTATATCCGCAGCGATTTTGTTTTTCGCAGCCGGATTAGCGAATTCTCTGACACTCCGTATGACACTTGCTGTATAAATTGGGACACTGGGAAAAACTGTAAACAAGTGTGCCTGGAAGTGTAAGGATTTGTAGAATCCATCTGTTCGTCATTCCGTGTGTGTGAGGGACTCCCTGTATTATCTCCTTTAAAGTCCTTTAACATGTCCTTGATACAAACAACATTGACCCTCTTTGACTTCCATTGTATGGGCACAAAACCTTCTCAAAATATCTCTTTTGTGTTCCGATAAAGAAAGAGTCGCATAAAGACAATAATAAAAAGCACATTAGGGTTAACATGATAACATTTGGCATTTAAAGTTTCGTATCTGCAGTATTTTGTAATATTGTGGCACCGAACATACTCCAGCCCACTGATGTCCGACCAGCTCCATTCTCCGCTGTCACATAAACAGAACATCTTCTGCTCTCAGAGCAGCCTACAAAATCAAAGGGTATTTTATGTCTGTCCTGCACACCTCAGAGCCCGTGATGTATGCGGGCAAACGGCCCATTTCCTTCATCTGGCTGTCGGCAGTGTGCCCAGATTCAGAAGTGTCCAAAGTGTTCAGGTAGAATACACTTCATATGAGAGCACAGCCAGCACAATGTACAACAGCTGCCGCCTCCCTGTCCCATCAATTCAGTTTATCGCCGCCCTCACGCCATCATAAGAATATGTTGCCAAAGTTTTTATTAGATTTCTTTGCCCTTGGTTACGGCGGGTATCAAATTCGTGGTGCTCAAGACGTTGTGTGGAGCTATGGTTTGTTAAAGATGGAGTCAATGAGTCATGTTCAGGAACATCGAGGGGTCTTGCTTTGACTTGGTATGATCGTGTTTGTCCATGCTGGTAGATGTCATAACTACGACATGTTATTCAACACATTGTGTGGCCTTGAAATGAGTCTTTCAAAAATAAATCAGATCCCGCTGCATTCATATCCGGTTGTTATAGTAACAAGGTGAGAACCTGGACTTCATGGTCTGTTGTTGAATTTCTACTTGAAATAATGGTGCATTTTGCAACTGTGAAATAAATGTTGTACCGCTTAGTTTTAGTACATTGTATTGGTTTTATTAAAAATAATATTATAATTTAATTAAATTAAGTAAGTTATTAATCATAAACCTAATTCTTGTATTGAACAATGTTTAAGGAAATAGTGGTTTTACTATCTGAAGTTATAATTCTGCTTTGGACGGAGCGTGGAGATAAAGAGATAATAAAATGTAAATAAATATAGGATAATAACATGTATGAATAATTTGAATCATTTAGTTTGCAAGTTTAAGTTATAATTCAGAATCAGGTTTATATACACAAATATAGAACAGTTGAATGTAAATTGAATAGAGCGAGGAAAGTAAATATGAGTAATACACAAAGATGCAGTTTGGTTATTTCACGTGTGTCTGTAAGTACTGTATAATTATAGTGCGTTGTGCATTTAAATAACCATAAAACATTATATATTTACATCAAGTGTACAGGTGGAGATATTGCTTACTGTCATTGTACACTTAACATCAGAATAGGTAATGTAGAGTGTTCTAGCTGTTCAAGAATGAACAAGCCCCCCAAAAAAGTGTTTGTATCCGGATGTTCTGGTACGCATTGATGTTTAAACAGTCAGCTGAAGTCTGCTTATGTCTGATTTTGAAGCGGAACCAAACCAGACCGCGATGGATCTTCTAAAATAGTCTGACTGTGGGTTTAAAGAGATTATATAATGTAACGAAATATGATGTAATTATCAATTGTTATAATTAACATAATTATTTAATTATTGATTGTGTGAATGAAATCTCATAGCTGAGTAACAGCACTGGAAATGCCGATCTATATTAGAGTAAACAACTCTGACGGCTTTAAATCTACCCCTATACGTGTAATATCATCAAGCTGAAAAATTATGTTTTATCCGATTACTCGATTAATCACCGGAATTTTCAAAAGAACACTCAATTACTAAAATATTCGATAGCTACAGCACTAAATAAATTGTTATTCAATTGCTATAATTAATCAAAATGTGATATAAAAAAATATTCCAGTGATTTTACTAGTAATGCGAATTTTTTTACTAGCAAAGTCAGATTTGCAAAATGGTCTGAATATGAGACCAAAAATATAATAAATAAAAAATAAAAACAAAAATGAAATAATAATCTCATATACTGCAGAATATTTGGGGAGCATTTCAAATCCATAAATTCCCATTTGGTCTCAATCAGGATTTAAAGATATTGTATGTAAGTTAAACATCATAAAATAAATGCATAAATAAGTTGTGTATTGCCATTATTAATCCAATTTTGTCATCTTAATGTGATAATTAAAGTTAAAGTTTAATATGAACTTAAAGTTCACATTAAAATGTCATCATTTAGTTACTCATTCAAAACCTGTGACTTTTTTCAGTGCAATACAGAAGAAATATTTCGAGAAATGTCTGTTGTGTTGTGTTTTGTTGTGTTCATTATGTGGAAACTCAGTGGATGTGTTGTTATGCTTTGTCGCAAAAGAAAGTCATGCAGGTTTGGAATGTCACAAGGGTGAGGAATCTTGAATTTTGGTGAACGGTCTCATTAACATGCAACAAGTGTGAACGCTGTGTCTCTGTGTCTGGATCAGTACATTGCCCTATTTGTTCAATGTCCAGAGCTCATCTCACTGAATCCATTCTGCTTGATTTTCATTTGTATAGTGTTATTGTCGATGTCAAAAAAAGCAACACACAAATACAACATTATTCACACTTGATACAGTACAGCTTGTCCCTGCTCACAGATGACTAATAGTTACACACTGCCGTGTGTATTGCAGAGACAGTATGGTGTAATAGAGTTGTACACACGGCCCAATAGAGGACATTTTCCATCATGTCTTAAGGAGGGTGCCATCTAGTGTATTATAAATTGAGTGTGGCTTTAATGACAGGCACCAAAACGTCCTGTAAATCGTGATCCGAGTGTTCAACGTGGGTCTCTACATCCTCGTAGTAAAACTGAATGGAAAGATTCAGACTATTAAACAGATTTAATAGCGTTTCCCGACCTGTTTGTTTAGCAGATTATTAAGACACGCGTATAAACCTTGCCAGCATGGATACATTTGGCTCCTTGTTTGTGTATTTGGCACGACAAGGCCGTATCAGATCGGTGTTAAGAGATGCGGCCCCGGCAGCCCTCATCTGTCAGATGCTAACGTCTTAATTTAGTCACTGCGCGTCAGCGGTTAATTTAGCCTACAGGTACGACAGTCGTATGGCAACTATACTCAAATCTGATTTGTTGCCGATGGCGAATATGACACGTATAATGATTGGCTCCTGTCATCCTGCAGACGGGAATTTAGCAGAAAGTGTTCACTTGCCCTCAGCTAGCAAGACAGCAGCCTAGCGCGTTCATGAATCGCAATTATCAAACGCTCGAATGTGTAAGTCTCGAACGGCACAGTCATTAGCAACGCGATTCCTTTGCTAGCATGCGCCACAACGAATGCTAATTTGATGAGTTATATTTGTTTACATTAAAATAGCAATTGCATTCAGGGAAGGTTTTTTCTTTTTTGTTGTGGCTTTGGTTTGGTTGACACCCTGAAAGTTAGCATTTGCCAGCGTAGGAATAGCGTGGCATTATTAGATGTTGGGATTTTAAATATGTCTTTGCTAATTTGTTATTACGCAGCAAAAGCGTTAGCAAGTAGCAAAGTGTTAATAGCACACATTTCGACAAGGTCGTGTTTGTTTTTAAGTAAAACAACTCGGAACGTGAACACTTACGGAATGCTAACGATCAATCTTAGGTTGTTCGAGTTCGCAGGATTTTAAATGGACAATTTTTTGGTATTTTTTAAGGCCGTTTGCTTTTAAGGGCAAATGCAAAGTTTTTATGTCACAGTAACGAATATATATTTCTATAGAAATCCTTACAGTTCTCAAAAGTAAGAAACATGATTCAACGATATAACTTGTATAATTTTGTACAATCTTGTAAGTATCACTAGGGTCTTATTTTTGTACAAGTAACAATGGTTTTAGGTGATGGACTTTGATATTTTATATTATAATAATCTTTTGTGCTAAAAGGTCAGTTTGTTATTTATTTGCTACTTGATGGATAAAAGTTTTTTAATTAAATACGTATTGTTATGAAAAAAACACAGTAATAACAATCAAAACAGTACTATTTTACTAAACGGCTAATTTGTATAAATTCGTACAATCTTATTCGTACGTCTCAGTATGATATAATAACATTTTGAAATAAAGAGATGCCTAATTTGTTAAAATTTTTACGAATCAGTATGATTCAATTCTGGGCCTGTGAAGTAAGTTTTTCTAATAATCGTATGCTTTTTACATTGTTTAAATTGATAGGAATTAGCCACCACGTAAAATGTTTCTCAAACTGTATCATAAAGTACGCCTTTTTCACTGCACTGTCACAGATAATACATATTGTTTTTGTCATTCTTACATTTAGTGAGATTAACTTGCTTTTGAATGTCTTCTGAATAATTCATCACATATAGATCTCTGGCTTGATCACATGCGTTCTTGGAATGTGCCGCAAGAGGCTCCAGACGGGCTTTAAATTTAATTTGCAATCTCTGGATCTAAATAACAAAATGTCACCAAAAATGATTAAATAAATATGACAAGTCCTTTAAGATGTGTTGAACTGCCTGAATGGTTCAACAGAAAGGATGTTTCATAGAGTGTCATGAATGATGATGTTCAGAATGTAAGGACTCATGACTTCATGCTGCTATAAATGTGTCTGATATGACATTAATACAATATCCATTGTCATCTTTCATATTTCTGCCATGGATGTTTGGATATTTATGCTTATTACACAGATTTTTTTGCTTGTGTGAACAGTGTTTCTCTGTTCTGTTCCATGTAGGCCTGTTGCGTAGTAACAGAACGAACGGCTCGATCGAGATGTTGGTTTTAACAGAAATGAATATCAATTTTTATCCTAAGAGGGCTCATCAAAAGCCTGTATACAGATTCAGCGCCGAAGAACAGACCAGACAGGATCATGTTGTACAAATACAAATGGATTTGGAAAAATTACTGAGCTTTGTTCCGGGTTTTTCTACTGCTATACAGCTATCAGACAATCATAATCACATCCATATATAATTAAAAAGGCAGGGAATGACTTCTTTTCTAGTCTGGGGGTTTACTGACAACAAATAACAACATGAGAGGTTTATTTTGGGAATGTTCTTTATCCAAAAACATCTCATGAAAGTCATCTCGGTTTTATACACTGATAAACTGTTAAGTTCAGTTTTAGGGGGTTTAGAAAGGGAAATTTGCATTAATTATGTTTAACCTCCATATTGTAATGAATTGCTGAGCAAAACTAAATAACAAGTAAGAGAAATGTGACTATGTAATTGTGAAAATAGCTCTTTAACTTAAAAATTATAAAGCAATATAAATGAATCATTTACATTGTGATGCGATGCAGAAAATAAGCAATAACAGCCATTTTAATATGAACAAATGTTAATAAAGTAAAATATTTGCTCTTGGAAATTTGGTCATACATATGACTGAATTAATAAGCAAAAATTCATAAATTCCTGGGATGCTGTATCCGTGTTACCAGAGCAATATGTTTCTGATGTCTCTTTTAAAGCTACAGGACATAACATTTTTATCATAGGATTCTGAAATGCATTAAATAAAAATAAATCCTGGAATTTACACACAAATATTTTTAGTGATAATAATACCCTAATAAAACCAAACTGATTTTTATTCATATAATGAATTCATATGTGAGTTCTACTAGATTATTATAATATATATATATATATATATAAGATTTCAGCTTACTATAAATAGATCTTTGAAAAGGTTTTTCATAAGAAATCAATAAAAAAATATTGGCCTTAAAGTAATTGGAAAAAATAGAAGAAATAAAAAAATGATGACTATTTTGAGTTCAATAAAAATGATACTCAAATTATAATAATAATAAACAAAAATAAAGATAAATTAAATACATTAAATATTGCAAGATTTTAAATAATATAATGTAGGCAAAATTAACAAAAACAATAAAAATAAAAGCGAATTTAAAATATTAATAGTCTTTTCCACTTATAACATGTTGATTTAAGAGCACCAACATTTTTTAATAATAAATAAAAAATTATTTAATCTAGTTTGGAAACATAAAAAATAAACAAATAAGTAGTAAAATAACAAAGGCTTATAAAGTACAAAAAAAGATCAGATTAACAATAAAACATTCCAAAAATAAAATCTAATTTAAAAGATTAAAAAACAACTTATTAGAACTAAATATAAAACTATTATAACTTTGGTCCAGATGTCTAATAACTGGTAACAGCTAGAATTAAAAGCACTAAAGTAAAAAATATAATAAAATACTTAATCTTATATTAACACAAAATACAAACAGATACAATAAACTTGACAAAGGAATATAAAAATATGCTAAAAAGACAACATTAACACTGAAAGCACCAATAACTTTGTTCTACAAAGTCTTAACCACTTGTTAAATGTTTCCTTTGTATACTTCTTATTGATACATTTCAATTTCAAATAATTTGCTGTTAGTTTGAATAAAATAATCATTTTCTGGCGTAAAGATCTCTTAATGAGATATTTGGGGATTGTAATAATTGCAAAAACAAGCTCCTTACATGAAGACATGCTAATAAACCCTGTTCACACTTAAAAACAATAAACAATAATACCAACCAAAATAAAAAAATTTTACTTATGGTATAAGATTCATGTAGGGCCTATTTTAACCAAGCTTTCTGAACACAACACAACACAACAGTTCTGCGAAACAGCAAACAAACACATTTTGTTCAGCTGATCCCAGCGGCGAATACATGGCCGACAGATGACCTGACATTTTTAGTAGCTTTGTCTTAATGGCTTTCCCGAAAACAAAGAGAAGCGCTGGGCTTTACATAGCCAAGGCATCTATATCCAAACCGTTCTCTAAATTCCCTGAATCTGAACAATACAAGCGCAGAGAATGCAGAATCATTCACATGCAGTTTATGCTGGATTATTTTATCCCTCAGTTTCTCTCTTCTGATATTCATAAACACAATTTATGTACAAAATGTGTACAAACTTGGTGTTTTTGCTTCTTTGGCATGACTTCCGCTATACCACCGGATGTATTACATAAACAGATTTGAATCCAAATGTAATTGTTCTTGCAAATACAATAATTAAATGCAGACGGCCCTTATAACTCCTATTCTTTCTTTTCCAGTGGTTTGTAGTTTCCGTGGATCTGTGTCACATGGGCTGTCTCTTGAGCTTGGAGAAACCATTCATATCTTGGAGAAGTGCGAAGGTAAGACATTTTCTAGAAGAACCCTAAAGCTTTCGAGCTGAAGGCTTTTGAAACTTTTAATTTCTACTGCAGATGCTGTTGAAAAGCTATTTGTTATCTCAAATGAAGATTTAAGGGTTAGTTTGTCATTTTAAAATGACATCCCTGACCTCATTTTGGGTCAACATATCCTGTATATTAAAAATTACTCTCCGGAGAAGATGTTAACTGTGCTGCTGACGGTCCTCGAATAATTTTGAATACTTAAACTTAACTGAGAGACTCTCAACCGGACGCCTCCAGGATCACCATTTTGCTTGATTTTAAGCTGTAATATAGTTTAATTGGCATGTATTTATGATAAGTTAGATAATGAGAAAGGCTATGTCTTCAAAGCTTGTTTTATTTGTACGTCAGAATTTGTTAAGTACACAGTACTGTAACCTAAGTCCTGCTACACCACGTCGATGCCGCTTACCCATCTCTGAACTCATGGTGTCATCACTTATTCACCCAAACAACACAACAGAAGATATTTTGAGAAATGTCTTTGTTTTTGTGTTCATTCAGGGGATATCAATCGGGGTCAATGTCACGACATTCTTCAAAATATCTTCTTCAGTATTTCAAAAATGTAAGAACGTTTTACAGGTCTGAAATGACACAGGGCTGGATAAATGATAACGTTCAAGCACATTTTTAATTTTGTAAGGCCATCGTGAGTCAGCATGTCATTTGAATGTAAAAGCTCAGTGGAAACACACAGATTTGCTTTCTTGTAACAGAATTGTCATAGATTTTCGCGTGTGCTCCCTCTGGACACCAAAAGAGAATTAGCTTGGTTTCAGTGTTTAAAGGTCAGTAATAAAAAACGCTTGTTCCAGAAAGCTGTCAATGGTTACAGCCTGATATTCCGAGCCCGCTGGCCGCATTGTACATCATCCGCTGAAACATACTGTAGCCTTGTGAAAGATGAAATATATGTCGAGTCAAACACAAACATGAGCCTCAGGTGTGTGACTGGTAGAGATCGTTTAAAATGTCCCGTGTGCTATTTTATTGCTATCTGTCAAGTTGGCCGGAGGTTTTTTTGGAAGTTCAGTGACAGAAAGTGGGTAGTGTTACGATAAAAACCCATTTAACTTTGCCTGGGTGATGCCGTAAAGATGGAAGCATTGCTTCCAATTGAGCCGTCTGATATAATTTAAATGTTTTCGCCTTCAGAAAAAAAATTGCTCCCTTTCATTTTGTCTCTCAAGATTGTATTGAGACTGAATGGGGTTTGTACTTTAGAATCAGTTATGTGTGAGCCTATTGAAAAGGTCAATTTATTTGGTTAATAAATTCCAAGGAATCATAGTAAGTGAATATAATTTAAAAGAATAGAAAGTAATGCTATTACAAATGTAAAAATAACTGTAGAAGTAATGAAATAAAAAATAAACTAATGCTATTTACAGATGTTAAAGTAACTGTGTATAATACATGTAATACAATTAAAATAAACTACTGCTATTTACAGATGTTAAAATAACTGTGTATAATATAAGTAATAAAATAAAAATTAACTACTGCTATTTGCAAATGAAAACCAATAGGTATTGTGTATTATATCAAATAAAATAAAATAATGCTGTTTACAAATTTTAAAATAACTGTGTGTATAGTATAAGTAATATAATAAAAACAAACTAATGTTATTTAGTAATGTAAAATAAAAGTGAGTGTGTATTGTATAAAATAAAAACAATGAGATTACTAACAGCAAGTGTTTATATTACATGTCATAAAAAAATAATGTTAACAAAAGTAAATTAAGTAAGAATAACAGTACAATAAATAGCGATGTAAAGCTAAACATTTAGACATACATTGTTAGACAAAAGTTAGACTCACATTCCATTCATCTGCTTATTTCACAATACTTCTACACATTGCTGTATATTGTAGATATTGCTATTTTTAACCACAGAAGAAAAATATACTCCATAATATTGTTCAGGACCAAATTGTAATTTTATTTATATTGTAACGTATTATTATTATTTAAAATATTATATAGCCTGATTGCAAAGTATTTAAATATGCCACAGGTGGGATTTTATATGAAAAAAAGAGTATAAAAAATTAGAGTAAGGGTTCGGAGGACTTGGAATAAAGCACTTGAGTGGAAATAACTATTTTTCTCGTTTCCACTTACATTTCCACTTTAATTGCATGAACAACCGAAGCTAGTAGATACAGAATTAGATTTTAGAATCAGCTTGATTTTCTCACAAATGCATGGCTTCACATGCACAGTGTAAATGTGAGTCAGTGGATTGGCCACGGGTCAGTAGGTGAGGCGAGAGGTTTGGCTTTAGCTTCAAGACCCGGGATAATCAGTGCTCTGATTCACGGGGTTAGCAGTTTGCTGTGCGTATTGATTGTTTTGCTGCAGTGAAATGCTTTTCTGGTAATGGATGCTTAGAAAATCGAAGTGTTTGAGAGCTCTGGGCGCTGGGGTTTCACAGTTGCCTGCAGCGGGCTGACTGGAGCATTCCGTTCTGAGGGCTGAAGTTATTTTGCAGTGTCATCTGCTGGGAACTTGAGAGACAAGTGCGTGTTTGAAGACATGACAGTATGCTTGAGCGCTTCTGCTCATCAGGGGTTTCCCTTTTCACTGTAAACAGAACCCGGACCACCATTCAAACTACTGCAGGGTCTCAGTAGACTGAAGACAGTAGATAGAAAAGATGACGGATTTGTGGATGATAGTGAGAAAGGCAACAGAGAGAGATAGAATGGCACATAGACAGACAGAAGGACATATGGATAGACAGACAAACAGACACACAACGAGACGGGTTGATAATACAGACATATAGATAAAATAGCTAAAATAAGACAGACAGGTGAATGGAACCACAGACAGGGAGATGGACAGTAAGGGTTAAGTCTGGCAGAGAGACAAGCAGATAGATGAAATCATAGAACATTGAGAAGAACAGACAGATATAAAAAGACTGACAGCTCGACGGGTAGATGGAACAATAGACAGAAGGACATATATGGGATGTAGATGGAATAGCAGACAGATTTAAGGAATGAAAAATAATGAAAAGATTGATGGATTGATAGACAGAGAGACAGTCAAGGAGATAGAAATATGTAGAAGGAGACAGACAGGTAGATGAAATGTTAGGCATAGACTCAGACGGGTAGATGGTATGGAAATAAGTCAGATATATAGGTAGAGACAGGTAGATAGATTAAAAAAGACAGATAGATGGAACAACAGAAAGCGAGACAGATAAATTGAATGCGAGAGAGAGAGAGAGAGAGAGAGAGAGAGAGAGAGAGAGAGAGAGAGAGAGAGAGAGAGAGAGAGAGAGAGAGAGAGAGAGAGAGAGAGAGAGAGAGAGAGAGAGAGAGAGAGAGAGAAACAGACACACAACGAGACGGGTTGATAATACAGACATATAGATAAAGTAGCTAACCCATAGAAAGACAGGTGTATGGAACCACAAACAGAGAGATAGACAGTAAATGTAATGGCTGGCAGAGAGACAGGCAGATAGATGAAATAGCTAGCGAGAGCTAGACAGGTAGATGAAACAACAGCCAGAAAGACATACAAATATATAGAATGGCAGAAAGACAAACATATAGGCCTAGTCAGACAGTTTGATAGAGCTGACAGATAGACAGGTAGATAGAAAAGCAAGAAAGACAGATAGATATAAAACGACTGACAGCTATACAGGTAGTTGGAACAATAGACAGAAGGACATATAGATGGGTTGAGATGGCAGATGGGATGTAGACGGAATAGCAGACAGATAGACGGAATGAAAAATAATGGATAGATGAATGGATTGATAGACAGAGAGACAGACAGGTAGATAGAAATTGATAGAAAGAGACAGACAGACTGATGGAATGGAAGGCAGAGACACAGACGGGAAGATAATATGGCAAAAAGACAGATATATAGGTAGAGACAGTTAGATAGATTAAAAGAGACAGACAGATGGAACAACAGAAAGCGAGACAGAAAGACAGAATAAAAGACAGACAGATGGTGTAGTCGTCTAGTAGTCGTCTCGCAGGAGTTTGGCCCTATAACATGAAACCTGTTGAGACAGACCTCACCATCACAGCTGTGAACACAAACAGTCTGACAGCTCAACAAGTCCCTGCTGTCTAACCCTGTTGAGAGACACAGAGACGCATGACACATTTCATCAGCTGATGTTTGTTTGCAGCTGTACGTCGGTGTTGAAATCAACAATGTCCGCACGGAAGTCTCGCCGCATGAGCCGTCTGTTAATCCATCACAGCTGATACCTACAGTCAGCCTTTACCTGACGGTTTGTGTGCAACACTTTCAACTTTTCTGCAGTTTGGTTGGGTTTCTTCTCTGGAGAACACCGCCTAGATGTCTAATTTGCTAACTGCTGTTGGCAAACTTACACAGGCCATTTTCGCTATACCAGTATGCCAACAACGTTCAAATGTGCATTCGAGGGCCAAAGAGAAGTTGACTGCGGGAGCGACTATCATGATTGACGTTTTAGCAAATTTATGCATTAACGTAAAAGGTAATTATGAAGTCCATCTGGTTGTTATCAAGACCCAGCTGGGGAGAAGGCTAACAAAGATCGACTAAAATAATAAATGCGTTGAGTCTGGGTTGTGTTCGGGACAGATGGACGCAGGTGTGTTCAATGGTACCAACCAAGCTTATGAATATTTTCCATCGCTCTCTCAAAAGATCGCTTGCAAATGGCTGTGTTAACAGTTGCGTTTGATTTGAATATTACAGTAATATATGCGAGTTATCTCAGCCGTTAGTCTTTTTGAAAATAGTTGGTTTTTTCACATTGTAATTACGTCTGGGACAGCCAAGGATCGAACATTTTGTGAAAATATCAACCTTACAATTGAGGATATTACGTTTTTACCAAAGGTTTTTATTGTAGTAATAGCACAGATATCAACATTTGGTGGTACAGATATCCATGTGAGGTCTCTTAAGTTTATAAAGCATTCGTTTTATTTTTAGTACATGATCTGTCATAGTCAAGGAATGGAAATAAAGTCAATATTTTATGTTCTATAAAAAGCTATCCGTGGTTCATTTGTTTTGTGTTATTGCTTCTGGTTTGCGCTTTTTTTGATACGTCTGTAACACGTTTATTTCCTTTCGTTAAAAAAACAAAACATGTGCATCGAGTGATATTTTTCAGATGTTTAGACTTCACATTCATCTTCATCTTTATTCAAATATCAAATGTGTATTGGGGACAATAGCATATTCTAAGCATTTATATGTTACATCTATAAAGTCGCATTGATGATGCTGAGATTGCATTAGCATGGTTATGCCGTAGCAGACAATTGAGTCAAAAGTTTCTTGAACAGATTTGAGCAAAAACGAAAAAATATTTTCTAAATGTCAATAAAATAACTGTGTTTTACAATAACGTTTTTCTACTTAAAAGTAAATTTCTTCTCATGATAAGTAATTCTTGCCAAACTTCTTGTTGTTTTTATGTTGGGTTCAAAACCAATTTTAAAAGTGTGTACCACTACCTACTTTAAAGAGATGTGAAAAGGGCCAAACCGCACCATTTAAAGAAATGGTCATTTGACTCACTCATGTGAGTGTCAATTGTAATTTTGTGAAATATTTTCATTGCCTGAAAAACATCAGGTCAACGTAAAAAGATTTTGCAATATATTTTGGTTTAGAGTCAAACTTAGCTGGTACAGCCAGTAAACCAGCATGTATTTCTGGTCAATCTGGTTAGAAAAGACATCTTGCTGGTTAACAAAATCAGAGCGTCTGGTTGAGGAAACAGCACACCAGTCTTCCATCCTGGCAACCACCATCCAAAACACATCATGATGGTCACCAACTGGTCTTTAAGCCTTGTGTGTAATTCAAAGCACTATTTTACAAATGAGTTCCCCCCACAATAGGTCCTTGTTAATGGCTAGTTAATTTGCATCAGAGGAGTTACAGGTCATTTGTGTCCTCCAATTAAAAAACAATAAAATCGTCTGGAGCAGAGCATTGTGGCTGTAAATGACATGTCCAAACCACCAGCGGGGTTAGCCAGATGAATCCCCATTAGAATCGGAGAGATAATTGAAGACACGAAAGATGAAAATCATTATGAAAGCAGCAAATATCAAAGCTCTGATCTACATGTTGAACCGCCTTGATGTCCATTGGTTGAGCCAGAAGTTGGACTCTATTGGAATCACCAACAAATGGTCACTGACCTACAAATGATTTTATACATTAAAATCTAACGCACTTTACCTTTAAATAATACAAATAGTTTGGAAAGGTTGAAATGCCCTGCATAGAAGAAAAGCACTTTATAACTCCAGGCGGCTTTTAGTCATGATTAAATATACTACCAGCTAGCTCTCCGTGCGGCAATCGTTGCAAGAATGTTCGACAGCTGGCTTTCTTACAGCATTAATAAGCTGACATACTGTGCGGAGAATGAATTCGCGCACTCCGCTCGTTTATTATGGACTGAAAGCTTATTATGATGTTGGTTTAGACGGGCCGGGTTGTCCAGCGGTGCACTGAATCTGTTAAGAGACAGTATTTCACAAAGTTTCTGGACATCAGCCAGAGACCTTGGTGTACTACAATGCAATGTTCTGGACTTTAAGTTCTAAATTATCTAAAGATGTGGCCTTCACAACAGTGTAAGTACACGATCCGGTGCATTTGGAACAAAGAGAAGCACTTTTATGAAGTCTTCAAAAGATTCCAGGCATACACTTATGCATATGATGTTGTGCAGGCCAGCATGCTTTGGAAGGATTCTGTGAATGCACAATTGCACAACCAGAAATGGTATAAGATGTGACTTAGTTTGTTGTCATAAATAACATGGTTATTTTTGTCTGTTGCAGGATGGTACAGAGGGTTTTCCACCAAGAAACCAGCTCTCAAGGTACATTGATGCTTTCTTCCTAGTAATTGTGTTAAGATTGTTATATTTACAGTGATACTAATTTTAATAATATAACACTTTTAATGAGTTTTTATATTTTTATAGAACATTTATTAATGTCAGACAAATATTCAATTGGTAGGGTCATAGTTTTACTATTCAAAGCAGAGACAAACATTTTAAAATTTAAGAAAAATTAAAAGGGACAAATAAAAATAGTTAGCAATGTAATTAAACACACTTTTGTCATATTTTTCAAATGAGAAATATTAATAATGATAATTTGATTATACATAAATATTCAAAATAAATACAAATGTATAAAACAGATAATAAATATCCCTGATTATGAAAATTTATACACACAATTAAAATGTATTGCAGTTACCAACATTATGTTTATGTATTATGAGCTAAAAATTTGGTAAATTCAATATTCCAACAAAAATTAAATCAATGTGTTTATTGGTGCTAAATACTGTCAAAATGTAAAAAATCTTTGAAGTTCGAAAAGCGGTGTGACAATCTGCTTGTGATTTAAATTTATAAGCAAAGGACAGTCGCGTACAAAATTACAGAAACTTTCCACAACTTTGTTCTCTTTTACTTACACATATAGTTATCTACAGGGCTGTTTTAAATGTAATCTAAGGACAAACCGATATACATCTTCTCTCTCTCCCCGGCACAGTTTTAATAGTTTTCTTTTTTTAACGCAGCCAATAAATGCTCAAACGTTGCTTTCAAAATTCAGTTCAATGAAGTACTCAGTTGTGATTAAAGTGATAGTTCTTCTAAAGCTGAAAATTCTGTCATTATATACTCACTCTCTGTCATTTTAAACATGTAAGATTTTTGTTCCTTCTGCAAAAACAAAAGAAGATATTTTGATACCAATGCAAGAAAATCCAACATTCTTCATAATATCTCCTTTTGTTTTCTGTAGTAAAAAGTAAAACAATTGGGTTTGTATAGACAAGTGGGTAAATGATGACACTTTAAAGAGATAGTCCACCCAAAAATGAATATTCTGTCAATAATTATTCTCTTTATTAGTTAAAATGATATCAACATCTCCAATCAAATTGACTTTGATTGCAGACTGGACAAATCTAAGCTCAGTTTTTGACATTGAGATCTCTTCTGAGTTATATTTGATATGCAAACAAGGTTTTACTGTCTTATTGCATAACCATATCCATGTCTTGGAGAAATAAATAAGACATTAAAGGCATCTCATGTCTCTTTGGGTCTCTTTCTCAAATAGAATGTGCAGTACTGGGAATCTCTCAGGACTGAGTGGTACAGTAACTCTTTATTTGAGCTTTTAAAGTAAAACAAAGAATAATTATTTGGCTTGCGAGTTGTAAACCCAAGTCCTACTTTCAACAACTCAGATATTTCATCTTCAGGCAAATGTTGGCATCTCGGTGTCCAGCAGCTGACATTTACTTTTATGTGAGTAAAGTTCACCTTACAAGTTACAACTGAAAAATGGAATGCATGCGTTGACCTTTGTGAAGCTTTTGCTACGAAGGATCCAAACCACCAAAGATAAGAGAACAATCATACAAAAATTTCAGATGTTACAAATGCATGCACAGTAAGAATTGAGTAGACTTTCTTACCGAATTCACAAGTGTTCCTGTAGCTCAAAGAGAAATTTGGATTGACTTACTCAGATTGTAAAATAATGTAGATATGCATATTTACATCTAAAAGTTGCATATTAAGAGTATATGTGACTCTGTCTGTGACAATCCAGATAAAATCATTTAATGGCCTTTACTTTTATGTACAATTAAAATTCTTATATGTAAAGAATTATCTGCAAGAACATAACCTTGATATCTTTAACAATCTGAAATTAAAAGGTAAAATCAATCTTTAATGCTTGATTTCTCAGAATTTGATTTTCAGGCCTGATTTTGAATTTTGAAAAAAAAAATATTGCATTTGAGTCCTTATATTTAAAAATGGCAATGATCTCACATGACTATGCTGTACAATTTTATTTTAGAACACTTAAACATTCATATTTTTCCACACATTTTATCAATGATTAAAACTAAGGGAACTATGGGAATTGCTGAAAAATGCATGTATTTGATTATCTTCAGCCTGGTCGCCTAGTTTTCTTTCTGATTTTATCAGGCAGATTCCTTACGGTCTCACCCTGCGATGCTTTATGAAGGATTCAAAAGGAGTCCCCATCTATCTTAGATCTTATTGTCTGTGTCTTTAATATGTAAACCAAATATCAGTAAAACTTAGAATATAGTTTTTTAAACTATATTTTTGTCTATTAAACTGATTTCACATTTAAGGCATAAACCTACAAGATGAATGAAACAAATATCCAGTATCTGAACAAACTTTGAACTATATCACATACATCATTGCACGTATCTCTCTTTGGCCATGAGTCAGGCGCAGATGTGCCACGCCGCATGTCAGTTGACACTCTACTCGAGGTGAGAATCCATAGGGCTCCACATTTACCGCGTGTACGCGTGCCACGTGGCAAGACCTCAAAGCGCCCGGAGGAGGTGGCCGGGATCCTTGTTGCGATCTATGGCCAATCCTTAATACTCTTCTGTAGAGGTGACACTGGGCTGGCACCTGCTTCACAATTCATGTGCCAAGCCTGCACTGCAGGAGCAACGGGGTTGTACTCACGGTGTGAAAGAGGTCGGTAAACTCATTCCATTACCTGCGGCTAAGAGGAAGGAACACCGCCTAGAATAATGATCAACGTATAACTTTTGCTTAACTTTTTTAGGTTTATATTTGGTTTTAAAGACAACGGATCTCTTTAAAGGCCCATTCTCTTGTCTAAGCCATGCCAGTTATGATTTGTGATCCCAGATGACATTCATTTTTCATTTAAGAGAGTTCATTTGTCTAATGAAAGCTCTTGAAAGCCTGCGAGGATGTGTGTGGTGAGGTGGTGTTGAGCCATGTGTGCTTTTCTTTGGCTGTGCTCTGCCTTCACTATTTTAAATGTCTCGTCCTCGATCAATTATTTTCATCAGAAATCTTCCACCCACCCCTGTCCGCCTACGCACCAGCATCCCAGAGCACATGGAGAAACATCGGGAAAGCATTTCCAAACGAGAGGAGAGATAGAGTGTGAGGATTTGACTGGGTAAAAGGTCAAATGGCTCAATCCCTCCCATTTGTATAGCATTATTCATGCATAAGTTCATCAGCTACACATATAGAAAGGCTGAAAGGTAGAAACCAATTCGAAAATTCGCAGAACTAATTGTGACCCAAACAGCTTTGTCTGCATGTTTGGTACGGTTCTTTTAGTGACTATTCATGTGAATGTGCATTGAAATCTGTACCCAACTTTTCGGTTTCCTGATCTTGAGGTTTGTTGAGGTTGCAACAGTTATGGATTGTAAGGTAAATAAATATACTCCTTGGTAGAAGAGTATCAGCCCCTAGAGGTTTGTAATTAGACTACAGATTCTTTATGAGACCATGTCAAACAAAAAGTCTTTAGTCTCCCAGTGGTTAAATAAAAGTTTTGTTGTTTATATTATAATGTTTTTAAAAATACTTTAAGACATGTGCACATTTTTTTCATCCCTTGGTATTTTCTCTTTAAACCTAAAGTGTACCACAGGGAGTTTAAAAACATAGATACACAAGGATGGTACTACAATTTGGGCTCAATGTCAGCTCTCAGTTTCACTTTCAGTTTCAGTGTTTGGGACTGCAGAGTGTGATTGAGTGGAGGCGGAGCTAAGGGTCATATTTATATATTCCTACCTACTTAATGAAGTTTAACACTTATAAATCTGGAAAACATATTTTCTAAGTTAATAATTTAAATATACAAGTTTAATGGTCAAAAAGTCATTATAATGAAATGAAAGGTATATAATGAATATAATGAATGTATTTTCGACCATTTCAAGCTGTTTTTTAAATTATTAATTATTTTAAATTATAAAACACTTTTTTGTGATGCTGGCGAAAAAAATTACAAAAGTAATTTATGTACAATTTTGGCAAAAATCGTTAAACCTCTCTCCATTCCAAACCTCTAGCATCAGTCAGAAGTCGACATAATATGTTGACCAATAGGAGAGTATTTAAACGTCCAATTAACAAGACTATACACTTACAACCAAACACTTTTTCATAGCTGATTTAAGAGACTAAGAGTTACAATCCTCTCTCCTAAAAAAATCAGGCTCTGCTCTGTTTTGTCATACCTTTTCATTATACAATCATGTTATAATAGATAAATTATGGTACCTCCGCAGTACAGTGAGAGCTTTACTTGGACCATGACATTTGATTGGCACGACTTCTTTCTTAACTTCAGTCTGAATGTCATTAGACAGGACACCGTCTGGTGAAACTAAAAGGCACAAAGTATTTTACCGCCTTCAAGACAAGGAAAACAAACAGCCTTGGAAGAGAAGCACTGATAGCACACAATGTGGCCAACAATATGGGCTGGTTTGATTGACACGCGAGACAAGAATTCGGAACGCCCTTGGAGTTGGTTCTGTACTGAAAGTACTGACAAAAAGACAAGGGGACATTGGAAATATAATGAAAGCTTTACCGGCGCATTTTGTCCCGTTTTTGCCAAATTACACAGTTTTCAGTCATGCGTTGCAATTATGATCGTTTTTCTCCATTGTAGGGCCTGTGACAAAAGAAGAAGTGTGGGAAGTGTTTATAAATTATTTCCATAAGTTTAAGTCTTTCTTTGTCTGTTTGGTGGTGATTGAAGTGTTCAGAAACACTTTGAATAATGAAGTTTTGTGAACTGTTTTGTGGTGTCAAATCTGTTTAAAAACTGCATGAGTCATCGTAACATATATGACCCAGTCGTCTATAAATGCATTCATCTTTCAAGACTCTATACCCATGTGTAGCCAATGTGTGAAAAGTGTTTGGGTTTCAATTATAACTTAAGATAGTGAAGACTCTGTAGGCAATATATTTTGTCGATATTACGATTTTTTTGTCAATATTTCGATTTTTGGTATCGGCTAATGTAACTTATTCATCACAAGTTTCTGTGAAATTTTACACAACATAGATGTTTGAAATATCATTTTACATTGGAATAATTTCACATTTCTAGAAACATCTAGAAACATATCTAGAAACAATACATTCTCTTAGCAGCATCATTTAAAGAACAAAGAAGAACATTCTTATATAAGTACTCATTAATAAAAAAAATTGCCTGCCCTATTAATTATGCAAATTTATCTTATGATACACCAATAAAATTGAAATCGTAATTCTTTTCTGTTCGGATGATATGTGGCACACCAACATTCTGTTCTTAAATGACTACAGTGAAAAAACACATAGACGTTTCAAATTTAATCTCATTTAAAACCAACGTAATATGGGCACATTTTCATCATTACGAGTTAGTTTCAATGCTACGCTAAATGCTAGATGCCAAATGCTTGAACAAAGCTAGTAGCTTTGTAATCGAAAGTATTGTTCATTAAGTTTGACACTTTTTTGAAATTTGTCTGATTTATAATTCAATTTGTGTTATATCGTTCTCCCGTCAACCAGTCACTCTCAGTGTTTTTTTAAATATCGTTTTCAGCATCGGCCGTTAAAATAACATGTCTGGCGTTCAGTACTTAAAGTCATTTTAAGTAAGGGGTTCACCGAAAAGGGATTGTTCACCCCCAAAAAACAAATGATTATTTATGATGTTTATGTCCTTCGAAGCCTTTATACATCACAAAATAATATATTTTTGGAGTGGTTGTGGAAGTTACCAACATTCTTCAAAATATCTTCTTTTGTGTTCTGCTTTAGAAAGAAAGTCAGCTTTGAAATGACACAAGTATATCAATAAATATTAGGATTTTTCACTGTTTGTTGAACTATCTCTTTATTTGGATGAATACATCAATCAACAACAGGACGGATACAGTAGGTTTTCTGAAATCTGGGACATCTTTCCCAAAGAACGAGAGCGTCTATTCCAGAATCCAGGCCACAGTGAGACAGGTCTCAAGAGAGGAATTCCTGCCGATTAGAACAGATCATTCCTCCTTATGACAGACAGAAAGAAAACAAAACCTGCCGTCATGCAGGAAGTTAGGTCAAAGGGCGTGACACAGGGGAGCGGGTTTGCGAGACAGCCCCTAACACAGCGCTTACCTTTATATCAAGATTAACTGAGACAGAAAAAGATGGCATTTGTTACCCAGATTAATTTAAACCCATGCCCCTGCTTTGTCACTGTCTCTCTAAATAACTATCTCCAGAGGTTAGTGTGCAAAACTTCATTTCATTCCTGTTGTTTTGGGATTTTCACTTTCTGTGGCTATTTCCTGTGTTTGCTTATATTTAAGACTTCAATTATTGAGTCATCATTTTATGTTATTCAAGATTTACAGTCTATTCTTTAAATAAATGAATCCATAGGTTTACAGTCATTTTGAGCGACAGTCTTATTGTAAGGGAGAGTTGTTCGTTTTTCTGCACTAAAATAAAAATACTTAAAAAATGCTTCGAAGTATATTAGACACTTCACCTTAAATGATTTAATTAAATCTTTTTAGAGTTTAAAGTTATTATGTGAAATGTTACTGTATACCGTTATAGCATTTTAACAAAGCTTTGAACACAAATGTTACATTTCTTCACTTTACATTTCAAGATCGTGGGAAATGTTTTGATAACATTAGAATGTTAATGAAACGTTTAAACATGAAGGTAAACACTTTCATTAATGTTTAAACTCGAAGGTAAATGTTTTATTACCAATTGAACGTGAACATTTACATTTTTTTCCAGTTGAAAATGAAGGTAAATGTTTGAATCAACGTTTAAACATGAAGGTTACATTTTTATTAGTGTTTAAATATGAATGTGCATTGTTTATTAACATTTAAACATGAGAGCGAACAATTTATCAACATTACAACATGACGGTTAATGTTTTGATGAATATCTAAACATGAAGGTAAACCAACTTTTTTTAAACCAAAGAATTTCGCGATCTGTAAAGTTATCTTTGAATATGAAAAAATATACATATTTAAGCTTTAAGCATTTCAAACTTTTAGTCTGTTCACACATCTGCCCATAAGAATAAATTTTTTTTATAACATTAATCAACCATTTTATCTTCTTCTTATATTTTAAAGGGGTTGGAAATCCCTGGAACTTTTCTGTTGCAGTGTTAACTTTCTATACATTGAAAAAAATTTAGTGTAACATTGACAAGACATGTGTATATCTTGTCCATTTTGCATGTTAGCTTCTTATTAAATGTCAATGTTGTAGGGGCCTTAAAAATGTTATTCTGCTGTGCATGATTACAGATGTACAGTGTAAAATCAACTCCTACGCACATTCATCACACATCAGTAAAAGCTGCTTAAGAATGTTTGATGAGAACATTATTGTACACGTTTTTATGCAACACATCAAAAGATGTTCCAGATTATGTTTCTACACTTGAGCCACCTTGGTTACATTCAGCAAAGAGAAGAGTGGGTAAATAGTTATTAAAAACAGATTTAACATTGCAAGACTTTGCCGTTGAAGGAGCGGACTGATGAATCATTCACAGCAACACAGACAGTTATTAAGAAAGCATCTAGGTTCAATTAGAATTTCTTTAAGCAAACAAATATTGCCGTCTGTCTCTTAAACTCCAGCGAAAAGTTCCTACCGGTAATTATTTTTATGATGTGTAAGCTGTACCGGTCGGTCTATCTTAATTGCATTTTATTGCAATTTCTATTGTTAATTGTTTTGACTTTATCTGCTTAATGGCCAGTAGGTACATGGGAGACAGAGAAAGTACTTTGACTTAAAGGACAGCTATTAGTTATAAGCCAGTGGTCCTACGCACCTACATGGCTCACCTGATTAAAGACACTTAAAGAGACAGTTCTTTCAAGAATGAACATTCTGCCATCATTTATTCAACTGATCGTCATTTCAAACCTGTTTGACTTGATTTATTTTGCAGAGCAACGTTGGCCCCCTTTTACTTCTATTGTATGATCACAAAATACCGAGACAATTCTCCAAATATCTTCTTTTGTTTTTCTCAGAGAAATGTGTCATAAGCAGGTTTTAATCTATATGATGGTGGATAAACGAATATATTTTTAGATGAACTGTCACTAAACTTGGATTATCTGATAGAGAGAAAATGATGCTAAAGTGTAAGAGGGGTAGTCGCCCCCCAAGAAATTGTTCAACTTAGAAGTCTACCTCATAAGGAGATTTGGAAGAATGCTTTCAACCAAACAGTGTTTGGACCCTATTGTCTAGTAGGACTTTTTTGTCCTATTATTATATAGTATATATTTTTTTCAGGATTGTTTTATAGCCCTTGTGTTTCGGGAAAAGTTCAGATTGAATCATTTCAGTTTGTAACCATGTCACCGGTTGACTCATTAGCTTTAATTTTCTCTTTGACTCATGCCACTTTAGTTACTTATTGCTCAAATTATTTGGTATTTGATATTGAAATATATGCATAGTTCACACATCCACAGACAGATAATAAGAGTTTTAACAGATGGTAGTGATGTGTACGCGCACACACATCTGTTTTGCCCCCGGCTCTACAATAACATCCAATTTCATCTCATTTTGAGCAACTTTATTACTGTATCTGTTTTTCAGAGTAAATGGAGTTTTGAATGCGGGACAAAATGACTTGTAGATTTGAGAGTGTCCTTATAGATCTGTGATTCATATGGAGTGGGAAAATGCCAATTCGCCTTCAGCTAGAATTATTGATCAAACCGCTTATGAGCGCTATTCGTTTTTTCTCTGCTCTGTTTCTTTTGATCTACATAATAACGCTTCTTGGGGGCTTTGGTTGAGTCTGTAAGCTTTTCACGTTTGAACAAATTCATGTCCCTTTCCACCACAGCTTCATTAAGTTTATGCTGATACATAAATATGCAAATTAGCCCCACCTCCACCCAATCACACTGCAGTACCACACTGATTAAACTGAAAGTGAAACTGAGAGCTGACACTCTTCATCCCAAATTAATGTCTTTAACGGTTGATCCACAGGGTCTTATGATTCAATGGGATCGGTTGCAGGTTTATGATATCAACTTTTGCAAAGACATCCAGAACAAAAAAGCATCCCAGTCTGTTATAGAAAGCAGAGAGGCAAGTGTTCCACAGACTCCTACCAGAACAGGAACCAAACCACAGCTAATACCATGTGATGTGATGCCACGTGACCACTCCCATGAGCCTCTTTAAAATGTATATGAGACTGTATATCGGTGTTTGAGATGATAGCTGAATATATTCTAAATAACTTACAATCAAAGAATATATACATCTACTTTGTCCTTACATTACTTTGTTGTAGTAGATCCCGCTTATTTACACACTTGCACACTTATGTACACACTTATACACAGGCTCATTGTGCAGCTCATTATTGCGGTTTTTGTCTTCTCAGGTGGGTATCACATCATTATTCATGATTGTTCACACACCCTCACGTAGAGCCAGTCTGATTAAAAAGTGATTGGCAAATTTAACGTTTTTCGAGATGAAATAAACATGATCGTTTTTCCATACCTTTTTTAACCAAAAGGTCTCAGATACAAGGTCCAGATCTCAAAAGTCGTGTTAACATATGTTCAGTTTGTGTTTGACTATTTTATATTATTGTAGCCCAGTTTGTGCTGCATGTATTGTCAAACTTAATAAATAACAGAGTATCAGAATTAATAAAATCTTTCATTTTTTTATTACAATAAATAAATTATAAAACATTAAAAACAATTCATTGGAAAATGTTAAATCATTGATGAAAAGTTGCTTTCTCAAAAATTAACAAATATTTTTAAGTTTATGTTTGAAAAAATATTAATTTAACAAATATAGTTGTAATATAAACCAATATTTGGTGTACATTTTAAAAGTAATATTTCAGTAAATCAGATTAACGAATTTTTCTTAGTAAAAAAACAAAATTTAAACAGTAGTATTTTTTAAGAGTATTAAAACACCACGTGAACATATAAATAACATGAAATACTTTAACACAACCTAAAGGCTATTTTAAGGTAAATACTAGATGAGTTTTTGGAACTTTAAACATTATAATTTTGTGTTGATGACTCATCGAGATGATACAAGCTCTTGCACACATTAGGCGGTCTTTACGTAAAGAGAAGATTAGCAGATGACCGCCCATCTCATGAATTAAACATATGCTGCTCAGTCATCCATGCATATGGACCCCCCTACCAGCAGATGGAGGATTGTTGGAGGGCATTTGGTTTCCTCGATTACTAATGAATCTGACCTTTTGAAAGTCAACAAGACAATTAGACATCAACGGCATGTGGCAAGAACCTCCACCATCTGGATTCTCCAGCTGAGAAGTTTGGATGACACGTTTCTATCATCCACATGTCTTTGTGTTGTATTGCTTTATCTTTTCCATTCGTTCATGTCAAGAAATGATAAAGATTAAGCTTGTTTCATAGCCACCTTAATCTTCCTATTGATCTCTTTCATAGCTGAGTTGAATAAAGTTTACTGTCAGTCCAGCGAAATTAATCACAGTCATCTTTTTAATAGACTCAAGTACACAATATTATAATCAACTAGAATCCTGGTGAAGAATTAATTTGTCAAAGTAGAATTATTCTGTTGAACATACTGTAGCAAATAATGTTAAAATTGAAAGATAAAGCATCCAGTACACATTTAATGTTTAACATTCACTATTTATTTTGTTGGTGCAGTTTGTTTATTCTGTAAGTGAAGTAGACAGAAATATGAAGTTCCTTGTGAACAAATTACATTACTTTTTGTGGCTTCAAAATCAATCGAACATGCATCACACAAAACTTATAAACGAGGATTTCAAGACTTTATTAAACCGGAAAGGAGTGGTTTAGATTTTCGTTGATAGGAAGCTATTAAAGTTATACACTGTATGTTATGCAATTATATAAATGAATTTGTATTGTCATTTGAGCTTCTATTATGACTTAATTCATAGCGAAAAGCAATATTTATACTCCATGAATGCAGTTATATTCTAATTAGGGCTTTTTAAATGATTCATGGGGATAATTGGCTTCCAGAATAAAAATCTGTTTATAGATTATATATGTCTCTGTAACTTCTAATTTGCAGGTAAACCTGGAAGTTGCCTTTCATAGTTAAGTCAAGATAGTTGTTTAGTCAGCTCGCTTCACTTTTACAACACCTAGTCCGAAATATAAAAGTTCTCAACTCATGGAGCATGAGTGTTGACCCGTCAAGTTGAGTTCACTTGAGTTCTTGCCAATTCTGCCTCAAGCAGTAAACCATAGAAAGAATATGACAATGTACTTGAAGAAGAGCCACAGAACGGTCTCTGAATTGGTCACGATCAGAGAGACGCTCATGACTGAGAGGAAACTATATCTTCCTTTGCACTAGCTTGTAGATGAAGGACCATCTCTGATGTTCTTCTCTTTTGCTCCACAGGGAATTTTCCCAGCCAGCTACGTCCACTTGAAGAAGGCCGTGGTCACCAACAGGGGGTAAGGAAATTTAAAGTTGATAAAAATAAGTCAAATCTGAACAAAATGGGGACAAATGGGGAAAAAAAGGAGAGAGGAGAAAAAATGGATATTGTTTAGAGAGAAGACATTTTGAGGAGCTACATCTACTGGTTTCCAATATTTACTGGAATATTGTGTTTTACGAACATTTAGTTCTGTTTCAAACATGATGAATACTTTGCTAGAGATATTGAACTAAGTGCGGAATAAGATCTGCAAAAATTAGACAATTATTTTTTATTCAAGTACGTGGCAAAAATGTGATTTTAGTTTAATGTTTTTAATTTTTATTAAAGGACCACAAATCTGATTCAAATATGTGTCTGCAAGATATTAGAATTGCCTGTTACATCATAAAAAGATTTCACTTCTTTTTCTTTCTTTTAATATATTGGTGTATTATGAAACATTTAACCTTGTGTCTGATATTATATTCAAGAATTGTCTTGTCATGTTTTCCGGTGCTTATAACAAAAATAACAACAGTATATTTATATAAGATACATTTATTTAATTCTTTAAATTAATTCGAAAACCTAATTGTAAACCTACTTGTAGTTTTAACATAATTTAATATCATTAATTGAAGATATTTTGCGTACCTCACTTGCAGATATTTGTGTTTATATATGCTTTTTTAAGTGTAAACTCAGTTGAATTTCATAATTTGATATAGTACCACTTAATTGTATTATAAATATTATAAAAATTTATATTTTTTAATTGTACATATTCGTACGGACATACAAGACTGCAAACTATGAGAATAACTTTTTTGCATTATAAAAAGCCGAAGGAGCAGATTAAAGATATATATTATAAACATGTTCCCGGGAACCCAATTTCAGATGATTATTAATCATGCAAAGATCAATGAAATGACTTCAGGACTAACACATTTATCAACACGTTAAAAATCCCCAGATTTAGCGACAAGCTACTTAATATGTGTAGGCACCCGTGGTTCAGCAGTACGTACAGTGCAAGCGTGTGTTGAGAAACTGTTTAACTCTGGGCTGTCAGTCCCACAGGGACTTCTCTTCTGAGATCCTTGGAAAACTGCTTGTGAGGGCCTGTCAGCCCTGTTTGTTTAGGCCTCTGATGTCTTCCAGTGATTTTCACAGGTCTTCACGCATGGCACTTCACAGTTTCACCACAACACACGTGTGCTCATTTTAAAAGTGTGCAGGCAGCAAAGCAAAGTGAATCCCAGGAGTCTTGTTCAGTGGTTTAAAACCACACACACTTATTAGCAATCAGCTTAACAGCAAGTGGTATCCATAGCATTGTAAAATAATAAAGTTTATTCATGAATGAAAATGATTTAAGGAATAGTCCACATTTGTAGATATAATTATACACGGTATACAATGTATGCACATTGTACCATTGTAGTCTTTTATATCAACATTTGTGATTATTGATAAACACTTTGCATTCAGTTCTTTATGCATTTATTTTACGTTTCTTCTCAAGGGTTACAATGCTTATAACTTATATGTTTAAAATCTCGTATTTATAAGTATATTTTGAAAGTTATAAAATGTAACTGATAGCATTACTTTATTTTTTATTTTATAAATAGCCAATAATAATATTTTAATATTGAATATTGCGGCTGTTGTTTTTGCAACAATAATTATGTAGTAAATGTAGTATATTTTAAAAGCTGTATAAGTTAAAGAAAGGTAGAAGTATTAAGAAAAATGTTGTTACATTATAAATCTAGACACATTAAAAGAAAAAGGTCCGTAAAAAACATTGTGTATTATTCACCAAATTGTACAGTGTTTTTTTCCATATTCTGAAAATGAAATGTCCTAGAATTTGGAAGTTTTGGAAAGATCGCAATGACCTCGGTTGTAATTATATTTAGTAAGCAAAATAAGAAACACTATTGCAGAGTCATAATTTAAGATTATGAAATACATATATCGGCCAACATGTACCGGTCAAAGACGACCGATGATCACTTCCACCATTTTCATCAATCAATAAAAACGGAAAAATTCAACTGATGCATTTTAATTTAAACAACGTAAAAATACAAAAGTTATTGGCCTTCTGTTCAAAAGTCAAATTCTTTAATTTTAATACAAATGATATGTGGAAGGCTTGGAAAGAGTCATAATTATCTACAGTAAGCCAAATAAGTAGCAACAAATTTATTAAGTTTCCTATATAGATCAATTACTTGTATTCATAAATACAGGTGAACTAAAATGTCGTCAATAATCGGTTGATAATAAAAAAAATTATGTTACTCCCTAAAATACATCAAATTACTAAATTGGTCGCAACTTATTTTCAAAAGTCTTATATTTTAATTTAGATATATGTGCTATGTACGCTTAGGCCTTGCCACTTGTCTGGGGATCAAATTGTAAGGTTTCATCAGAATGTCGTCCAAAGGAAGGGAAATGACTCCGTGAATGCTGTGGGTTCTTCAGAGGAATCTTCGGACATATGCGATGATAAAGCAGAACACAAAGATCAATCCATTTCCACAGTGTGTCAGAGAAGGGCAAAGGAAGGACACCGATGGGCTCGGAGGTACAGCGGAACGCTGAAGACAAATGGACAGTACAAGCTAAAGAGACAGCAGGAAGATGAAGCAGTGATGAAAGCAGAATTTAATGGAATTGGTTTACACATAATAGCTCTGTGTCCACTGTTATTTTAACGGCTCATTTAAATAGGCTGACAAATGATATTTTCTGTGCTTTGTTGGTGCGTTTCCTGTTGAAACAGGAAGTTCTATGAATCAATATTTGGCAATAGATATAGTATGGTACAGATTAGTGTCTGATGTAGTGCATAGATACTGTGCCTCTGTATATCATACAAATCTACGGTCTTTGTGTTTTTTTGCAGCCAATACGAGACAGTGGTCCCTCTTGAAGACCCCATCGTGACAGAGGTCACATCTACACTACAGGAATGGTCTATACTGTGGAAGCAGTTGTATGTGGTAAGTCATATCTGATCAACTTCTCCTTCATCTCAGATTAGTCGCGGGGAACAGTTGCAGTTAGCTCACTAAAGAAACTCATATCACTCTTGAGACCGGATTATAAGGCTTTAGGGCTCAGGGACTGTGGATGTAGAAGACAGTTGAGATACAGTGATGTTTGACATGATTACATTATGAATTTTATTGTTGTAATTAATTGGAGATTGTGTTTATTATAGTATTTCGTTAAGATTTTTTATATCATTTTATATTGCTGAAATAGTTTAACTTAAACACAAAAGAACCCTTCCCAAAATGTAGAGGCTGCTTAATTTTTCATTTTAAAATCTCACACATGTAATAAAATCGTAACAATATTTTTTCATTATTTTTACTGGTTTTGTTCTGTTTATTTTATGTTATTCAAATATTTGCGTAGTTCTTCTTGACCCGAATTGCTTAAATAATTTTTCTGCAAAAATTAAGTGATATTTTTGGAAATGCCAACAATTTATGAACAATTTTAAAATGTTTAATATCTGTGAGGGCATTTAGGTGCCATCTCAATGCACCTACAATGTCAAAAAACTTCACATGTTTTTATGTCATTTGGTCATCTGACAAGCCATTATTTTAGTTTTTTATTGATAAGAATTAGATGTGGATTAGAATTTGAAAAGAATTATAAATTGATGAAAATAAGAGATTTTGATCATCAGATTTAGAAGTGTTAGAGAACATTTTTATCAGACTTAGAAATATAATTTACCAGAATTAACTTTTATTGATATTCTATTTACTAGAATTAGAAGTCAATAAAAATGGGACAATTGTATTATTTGAGTTTGAAAGGATTAAAGTTTGATTAAATTTAGACAGATTATTAAAGTTAGAAATACAAATGGATAGAATCTCAGATTTTCATTATTAGAATCAGAAGTGGAATAGAATTAGAGACATTTATTATTAAAATTAGAAGTGGAATAGAATTAGATTATTTGATTATTAGAATTAGTTGGGGGATAAATTTGGACATATTAGTATTAACATATTAGAGTTACAAAAGGATTAGAATAAGATAATATAATTTGAAGAATTTGATTATTAGAATAAGAGTTAATAATTAATTGAAAATAATAATTAAAGCTTGATTGCAATTAGAGAATTAGAGAATTAGTAATAGAGTTGGTGCAAATGACTTTTTTCATGTGCTTTCTCACATTCTACCAAAACACAAAATCATCAAATGCAGATCGTCTTGCATGCAATTGAAATAGGTTTGAGGTGGGTCCATATGGTTTATCCATCGAACAAAATATGGGATGCAGTTGAGTGCCAGTGTTTGGACAACCTTTTTAGTGTTCTGTTGCTTCCTAGATTTGAATTTGAATTTGAATTATTAACCAGCATTTATGAATCTTTGAAAGAGAATATTAATATTAAGAATGTTTGATGTGATTTTATGTTGTCATCCTAGCATGCTTGCTTTATACTCTAAATAAAGCCTTAGTCAGATTAATCACCTTGAACATCAAAGATAGCTTTTATGTTACCTAAGAAAGCGTACATGAAGATGATTTGAATAAGTATAAAGCGGGAGAGACATTATGGAAGACACCAGTGTGTTTCTCTTCTAACGAAAGAGGAAAGATGAACTCTGACAGTGTGCTTTATACAGGCCCGTACTGTGGATTACCAAGCATTAATGGAGCAGTGACAATTCAAGTCAATGTGGATGCTTTTTCTTTTGTGTTGGATAAACAGCTGTGGCCTTCGACATTAAATACATCCCATGAAAACTGAGCTTTGATTTGACGAAGTCTACATTCATCGTACACCTTCTTACCCTCTTACTTATCAAATGTGGTTTTCACGGTTTATATCGCCATTGCTTAATGCTTAAAGCTTATTTTTATGTAATTTCCTGTTTGATCTAACATTAGACCTCAAATACCTTCTCAAACATCTTAAAGACACTGAGGCTAATAATAAAACCTCCAGAATTCTGACAGGACTGCTTATACACGCTAATTTGGTGGCCAGCAGAAGAGAGGATGACTAATGCGTAGCGATTTAAGTTGCGTAACAAGGGGAACACAAAGCGATGCGAGGCTGCAGCCAGGCAGATAGCTGGAATTCACGCTCCACGGCATCGGTTTGAGAGACGTGGACAGGGCACGCGGCCAGTCACGTGGAAACTCTTGACGTAATGGCTTGTAACAAACACTCTCCATTAGGAACCCGATTGTTTCTGGGACTCCGACCAAAGCCGCCTCTCTTATCGATCGCCAATGTCGAAGATAAAATTAATTTGACTAATTAATGAACACGGTTTTGGAGATTCGCTGTCTGATAGTGTGGCTGTGCTTGGTCTGGCGGATGCACTTTGCCATCTTCACATCGTTGTGTATTCAATTAGTAACGTGTTAATAGAACTGTGTGTGACAGTTGGTTTCGAGTGTATATATTTGACATTAGGTTTGTAGATTATCACATTTTAAAGCAGTAATTGTGTAAAAACGCGTTGTTGGGGCTTTGTTGTTGTAAATTTCGACAAATACAACAATACTACAGATGATGATGACATAACATTAACAACAACATTTACAAGTAACGTTAACAACGTTAACAACAACAATAGTTATTAATATAATTATTATTTGTTTTGGTATTATTATTAGTGTTATTTAGTATTGGTATTTGCTTTAAATCAATTATTATTACTGGGACCGGATTATATATGGAATGATTTTTTATATATTATTTTTACTTTATTTAAATCAAACAATACAACATTTATTTTACAAAATAAACAAAATTGTATTGCTGTTTATAATTCCTATGTAAGAGTATAAATTGACTTTTGACTCTGACTTTAAAGCTCATTTTATCATGTAATTTCTTTCTATGTGGGGAAGGTTGTAGCTTACTAAAGGGCTGTTCTATGGATATTGTTTGTAAATTTTGTTTATATAAATGTCTTGTGCGGTTATAAATTTTTGATATACGTTATATCCTTTACAGTAAATCCTATATAAAACTGTATTCCTATAGTGGCAGACTCATATGGCATGATTGCGCTTCTGATTAATAAGCTGTATCTCAGGCTAGGTTTGATGTTCACAGACACTTGAATCTACCCCACCCATTATACCAGTGGAGATGTAGGGCTCTCAGATGAAGCTTTCTGGCTATTAAAGATTCACAGCTGAGATCAACCTCATAGCCACCATACTAACAAAATCAAAATGCATCCAAAACCTGATGCCAAACCAAGACATAAACACGGATATCTCATGTTTTCAGCATACATTTGCTACAAAATTGGAGTTAAAGCTGTTATAATGCAAGGTCATTTTATGATTATTACATATCTTTGCGGAACACTTAAAGTTTTATCTTATATTAAAGATGCTTCATGCTGTTTAAGACATTGGCTGCTCAATATTAAATCTGATCTCTCCAGGACCATTTGTTTCAGTAACATTAAGACATTTGTCAAAAGTCACCGCTCATTTTCTCCCGAGGCCTCGGCGACATTCATGCGAATATGATCACAGATGCCAGACTGAAAATATTTCAGAAAAGGAAAACAGAAAGATCTGAACAGTATGTGTCTGTATGTATGTATGGTTCCTCCTGTGACCTTCAAGAAGGTCTTTTGTCGTATTCCCGGCATTGCTAAACCAAGCGACGTAAGGGTTTGACATTTTAACCCGTTCCATAAAAACATGTTATAAATGCACTCGTGTACCGTACAGCTTTATTGGTGCACTCTCTTTTACATATAACCACATGTCAAGACCCCTTTGGTCAGACCCCCATCTCAGTGTTGCCTGCGGGGCGAACCGACAAAGACGTTAGATGCACAGGCGTTAAAGCGTTTTTACATTTTCGGCCCGTCAGAATGATGAAACCTGGTGTCACAATGTCACTTTATTATGGTAAACTGTCATTCATATTGCTTTCACTGTCAGCTAGTAAGAAAACCTTGCTAGACCTCTGTCTAGCTACACATGTTTGGTGTCTGTAGGATTTTCGACTTTATTTTCTCGGGTAGAAAAAGCGTAATGACCAATAGAAAGCTTAAAGGAATGCCATTAGTTTTTGGAAACGTAAAATCTGTAGTTTACAAAGCATTCACTATTCAAAGCTAGTCTTTTTTTGTGTGTTGTCTTGTCCTGCTCTACGTTGCCTTGCGTTATGCTGCATAACACTGAGTTGTGTTGTTATTTCAATATTTTTTATTTTTTTATTTAATAGACTTACATCCTTTTTTACTTACATTGATTTTCTATATATATTTTTTAAATACATCACTTTCTTAAAGCAATATGGGAAGTGAAATATGGGTATCTGAAAAAAGCACTAACTGCAAAATATTTTCTGTTAGAAAAAAGAATGTAACAATATCAAAATCTCACTATACTTCAATATTTCCAATATTAATTACAGTATTTAAAAACCAATTCATACTTTGAAAGGTATTTATTAATAGTCTTTATTCAACAATTACCAAACATTGCAACGTATGCCATATCCCGTCCATTTATCTTAATAACTGTTGCTTAGATAAGAGATGAATGAAATGTCCTAAGAATATTATTTTATAAATGATAACACCGCATAGACCTTTTCTCCATGTTTGGCAGAACACAGTCGTTTGATGTCGAAAACATTGAAACAATTTTGCAATTCAATACCACAATATTGAAAAAAATGTTTTATTCCTAGTCTTCGTGTACCAGTTGTTCATTTAAAAGTACTGCTTTGTTCTTCTAGCTAGGTACTTTCCGACACCCCCCAAAACCTTGTAGTGGATATGACTTGTACACTTGCAGAGAGTTTGTGACCTCAGGAAAGTAAAAGGTGTTTGGCGATGCAACCTTAGGCAAAACCTTGTGCCAGGTTACGGTGCATTCTGCCAGGATTCTTACACTTACTTGATCTGATCGCGGCACCTGCTTTCTGTTTTGTCTCCAGCCGAGACGAAGTTGTACCGCAGGGTAAAAGTGTCTCTGATGTGTTGGTGTGTTAAACAGGCCTCACATCATATCTCCATCAACAACAAACTTCTCAAGGTGGTTAAGCATCAAGCTGGAGCTTTTTTACCTGTATTAATTTGTATTAATAAATACATATTTTTCAACACACACACACACACACACACACACACACACACACACACACACACACACACACACACACACACACACACACACACACACACACACACACACACACACACACACACACACACACACACACACACACACACACACACACACACACACAAACACACACACGTATAACGATTAATAATAATGTTTAATCACATGCAGACTAAAATTGTGTGTTTATATAATATATGACTGTTTTATAAATATTAACTTCTTATTCATGAAAACATACATGTATGTCTATTTAAAAAATATTTTAACATTTAAATAATTAAAATTATATTTCAACATTTGATGCATTTGATATTTTTCTAAAATGTATGCATGCATGTGTATGTATTACTAAATACAAATTATTTTAAGAAATACACAAATGTACATTTTTTTTAAGATTAATAGTTTTTCTGCACTTGATTTCAATAGATCTTTCTGTGATTTAGAATCTTAAACTATTGCTAGTTATTATTAGGGGAATCAGATTGCATGCACTGAACTAATCTTGCAGGCCTTGAATGTCTTTATCCCAAAAATTTTGAAATATGTATTTTGTGCACTTTTGAAGTGGCAGATATTTAACTCAATCGTTACAGCATGACGACTGTACTGAGATGAGATGTGTTGAAACATTCAGGTCACCCTTGACAAAATGACATCTCATTGACAGTAGATGGGATTTTTGTTGAGCGCTGTCAGAGGACTTGTGGGACTCAATAGAACGGTAATAGGGGTAAAGATTTTACATCCGTATAAAAACAACTAAAGCGTTTTTATTGATTTTTCAGCTTGACTGTCTTTATTTTTATGGCTAAAAGGTGCAACTGTAATCTTTGCGGCGTAATTAAAAGCACGGTTTCTTTAAAATAAATATAGTTTACATCATTCTAAAATGTTCTAAAATCTACCACTGGATGGGATGTATATATATATATATATATATATATATATATATATATATATATATTGTGTTTAACCAAATATAATATAAAAACATACTTAATTCGTTTTTTTGTGTTTGAGACAAAAGAAATGAAGTTAGCAACATTCTTCAAAATATCTTTTTTTGTGTTCTGCTGACAAGATGATATGATACGATAATTTTACAATGTATATTCCTCCACAAACACACATTTTGTTTGTCACATATGTTCTCATGTTTTGTGTCAAATGGGGGGAAAAAGCGTTATCGATAAAATATGCAAAGCATAATATTCAGCCATGCTGAATATCACTGGTTGTTATTGGCTGCGTTCCATCTTACCGCCTCTCTTTGCCCGACAGCTAGAATCGTAGTGTCAGTGAACTGCGTGGGCTGCCACGCACCGTCTGACTAGCCTGCCGAATTGCTGTTACTACGGCAACCTCCCATCCAATGGCAGTCTCCACAGAGGTGAGGGGGCGATCCGTGTCTACGCTTGGCAACCGGACCTCTGTACAGATCAGGCTGCGAAACATCTCTTCAGTTCTTAGTTATAGCAACAGAGATAAACACCAGCAGATGTACCACAAAACACCCTTCTGTTTCAAAGCACTGCAGTGTTAGTCTATCAGTGTGTAAATATTCACACACACAGCACAACACAAATGCTGTTAGAACCGATCTCCAGTCTATACTGAGTTATGTAGTGAAGAGGACCATTTGCACCCTGTTGCACATTCTGCTGTAGCTATAAAAGTGATGCACAGGGGGGAGTGTTTTTGCAGTTTTGAAAAAATAATAAACCATCAAAATATACCTTTGAGGTTTTCATCTTTGGTATATTTTAAAATTATTTTTGAATGGCAACTACAGTACCAGGGAATATATTGGTATATAGAAGAACGCTCAGACCAACAGCAATCTTACAAAATAAAACTTTCACTAAAGTTAAATCTGTTTTAATAGTTTTATTAATAAATTTGGGATGAACTATAACTATGCAACACGCATAGCATAACATAACGTAACGTTACTAACATAAAATATAAATCATAACAAATAACACAACACTGCACAACACAAGACAACATAACGTAACGTGATGTAATGTACCGTTACTTATACATAAACATAAAATATAAAACATTAAACATAACAAATAACACAACACCGCACAACACAAGACAACATAACATAACATATAACATATAGCATAACATAACACAACAACATAACATATAACATATAACAACATACAACCCATAGCGTAACATAACGTAATGATACGTAACGTAACGTAATGTAACAATTACTTTTATTCTTATTGTTATCATTGATGATAAGTATAGGTGAAAATAAATTGATAATATTGATTTAAATGCAATTAATTAAATTTAATAAATACACTCATTCAAAAATTTGACTTATGTTTATCGTCCAATGTTTGACATTATTTTGGTCCAAACCTTCATGAAAATCTCTGTAATTTTTCCCTGGATTTTGTGAATCTAACTATGAAAAATAAAACACCCAGATGGTAATGGGATGCAATGGGGTGAAAACCTTAAGAACTTGCTCGCATAATATTATGTGTGACCTCCTGAGGTTCAAAAACCATATTAAAGGTTAATCGCTTCTTTTTGCGGACCCTTCCTTGAAAATAAAAACAAATACACTTGCTTTTATAAAGAGAGGGTGAAAAAAACCTGTTCAATTCTAAAGGTCAATACAAGCGTGATAAACAGTTCTGCAAAAACTAAATTACTCCAATTTCAATTCAAAGTTAATTCAACTTACAATATAATTGACTTCAGGGAAATAATGTTGTGCAGGATATGACCTCGTGAAATAAACAACACGGAATAGAAACCTAACAGAAACACAGACTTTTAATAAAATCAATGTTAAGGCTCTCTCTGGCAATCTCGAGTTTCCCTTTTTCAACCACATCTCCTTTTTCTGCAACTCTGGCTCTCGATCCATCGCCCACAGCAGTGCCCACTTCGTCTAAGCACATTTCACAAATGGCCGCAGCGGGGCGTCTCGATGTAAAGGAGAAAGACCGGAATATTTCCAGCTTCCCAAGCTACGTGGATCCATACAGAGGCCTTGAGCGTGAGCAAGAATACTTACCGCACAGCGTGTTACCCAAAATGAAGCACATTACCATCTTCCCAAGGCAATAGTACTCCACTTCCTGTGTATTTTCAGCATCTCGCTGGAATACTGTTGTTGACGGCGCTTAATGATAATGTTTCAGCCTGTTTGCCATTTCCTTCCACTGTTGTCGCTAAGAATGGACAGGCGTGTTGTGATTGGTCAATTTTTAGCACTGGAGGTAGAGAAGGGGCTGTGCAGATTCTTGAAGTCTGATAAAACTGTCTTGGGTCAAGACATGTGGGCCGTTATTATTGACATAGATTTTAGACACTAAAGTAAATCATTTTAATAGTTGGGCCACCACTCATCGATCGTGGGCCCTCAAACTTTCAGATCAAGTACCACTTGAAAGAATGAAGAGATTACAAGTGCCACCTACTCACGGCTGTAGAAATCACACGCGTACGATTAAATGAAAAGATGATTATTTTGCGCTTGATGCAGTCACTTCTCGAATATTTTGTCAAGTAATATGAACATGGTTGTGGACTTCAGTGAAGTGTTGTTGTTGAGATTTCGTTGAGTTTGGTTTATTAACCTTAACTAAAATCCACAAAAAGTTAATATTTCAAACTATTAAGTGTTATTATCTCTTTTTATTACTAATAATAACCATACAAAAAAACAGATTGGGGTGTTTTATTTGGCTTGAATATAAACCTTAATAGGACACATTTTAGTTTAATTGCAGTCGTACTCGTATTTGTTATTTTAATAACTTATAACACTTAACAATGAGGCTTTTATTCGAAATAATCTGTGACCGCTTTCTGTTGTTGCTGTGTTACTTACAAATTACTATTACCCAATGCTAAATAATTGTTTGAAGTGGTTATAAAACCTTTCAATATTCATTATTATATAACAACATATGTATATATTCAAAGATAAATATATAGATATTGGTGAAAAATGCAGTCAAATTCTTGAATATAATAGATTTATTTGATTTAATTGTATAAACAACTCATCCTATATTCTCAAGGTTTCATAGAATAAATGACACAAAATTTGGTTGAAGAGTGGTACATGTCACACAAAATATTTATGTACAAATTCAAACAACATGCTTATGCTGACTGTACATAAATAGAAAAACATATTATGCTAAAGCGCTTAAGTGAGTACAATATAAATAAAAACATTCTTAATGACCAGTGAACATAACCTTGGGGTGAAAGGACCTTTTCGTTTGGACCTATATATACAAACAAGTAATATAAGCAATAAACTTTTCATAATAAATATTACCAACAGATCAAGTACCACTTGTTTCTATGTTATCTGTGTTATTTAATGTAGCTGTTTGATTTGGAAATAAAAACCTATTTTTATAACAAGCTATTGCCTAAATTATCTCCTAACATGTTGCATAATAATATATAAATATATATACTATATACAGTATACATAATACATGTAGTAAGCCCCACTTGACTACAGCTGTATGACAGCATATGGCATTTGTTTTCTACTTACACAAATCTTAAACATCAGAACATTTTTTGACCTTGAATCCCTGCAGGTCACTATTACTGTAGATGTTTTGCACAGCATGTCACATCAAGAGTCGTCTCATTCAGTGCATTTGCCCTTTTAGATACAGCAGTACTTCCCGGCAATGATAAAAAGGCACATTCATTTTCTCATTTACTGTACCTAGATTCTCTAATCTAAAACCACAACACATTACTGTCAATAGGTACTGCGTGTTTGCTAATGCAGATAGTTTGTTGTGGAGCATCAGAAATTCCCTTGCATTGCCCTGCGGGTCTTTTATAGGTTGCTTAGCAACTAGTTGTGCCGTTGAAAGCGTTATCAATCACTGATGAGCAAAGCCGAGAGAAGGCGAGATTCCGGGAGATGACCTGACGAATGGTCTGAGGATATGTGTGTCTGTGTGTGCGGAAGGGAATGAGAGGGAATGGTACGTCTGATCACAAAACAATACTCAAAAATAATAATTCTGCCTAGTACTTTTGATCTGTGCAACCCACACATTAGATTCAAACAATATATCTTCAAGACAAAAGTAAAAGGACATTTGATAGAAAAATCTCTTGGCTTTGCAGATTTTGGCACATGTGAGCTCTCACTTAAGTTGTGCTTTATACATCAACATTGCTCTTCTTCATTTGCTTAAGATAAATGAAAGAAAATGATGCTGTTGTTGTCTTAATAGTTCACCATAATTGATAATTCTGCGTGACTTTCTCCTGCAGAACACAAACGAAGATATTTTAAAGAATGTTGGTAACCAAACAAAGTGACAACATTGACATGCATTCTAGAAATATTTCATGTGGCTTTGTAAAAATCACAAAAATAAACAGTTTTGTTAACTTAAATATGTTTTTTTGAGGAACAAAATAATTGATTAAAAATCTAACTGTTAATTTTAAAATGTACAAAGATTTACTAAAATTACAGAATGGAAAAAATTGCATTAACCAATATATTTATATATTTTTAATGTACACCTAATATTTTTGGTGAATTTTAATATAAATATTTAAGTATATCAGACTTACTTAAATAACCTGCATATACACAACATTTAAACAGTATATTTATTAATCTTAAAACTATAAAAGGTAGTCATTTTTTGTGTAAATAGTTAAATGCAAAAACATATTCAAAATATATTATAATGTGATATCAAAACTTTCATCTTTGGACCTCCTTTAAAACAAATGTAGCTTGGTTTAATACTAAGTACGTACATGTAATTAACATGCAAAATATCTTCTTTTTGTGAAAAGTCACATGACATAAAGATAAATGAATGATAAATAAATCATTTTGGTTATGATGGATAATCATGAATAGTCTTTAGATTGTATATTTAGGTTTTAAGTGTTTTTTTAAATCATGATAGCTATGTTCATGCCGAACAGACGCGTTTGTGACGCTAAGGCCTCATGTTTTGTTGCAGACCGTTGCGTGATTAACCAACATATGCTATTGTGGGCTATGTAATGTGAGGTACATAATACTGGAATAGCCCAATCCCCCCCCCCTCGAGACTCGCCGCTGGAATGATGATTCACTCCGAGTGACTCATTCGGCTGGAACGTTCCGGGGAATTTTGATGCAGGGAAGCAGCGTGTCCAATAGGTTTACAACACACACAGATCCAGGATCATCCGCGGTGTATATTTAGAGTCACGGTGACAAAAGATGGAGGAGGGCTGACTGTGGTGGGCCTTTTTTTAGGTTCATTTTTGACGGTCGCGTCTCGGTCCATTACTGAGAGGTGTAACAGGTTCACTGATTCACGTGGAGAAGGGCTTCTCAAAGTCTACATTGAAAGGTCCAAAATCTGAATTCACATGAATGTGAAAGTTCCAAGCCAGTTTGATCACAGTTTTAACATTTTTACCGTTCTCCTTACCAAATGCTCATTGAACACTACACCATTTTTTTTCAATTAAAAGTCTTGAGCTTTCAACGGTCATTTACATAAGATGACATAAATGAAGACAACTCTATGTTGAAATAATATAACAGACAGACTTTATAAACCTAGAGCTATTCAGCCAGAACGATAACAACATACAGAACACATTATTTGTCATGTATTCATTATCCAAGCACATGGGTTTTGGATACATACCATAAAAAAAAACTTAGAATGTTTATTTTATCCCAGTAAAGATTTTGAAGCGTTTATTTGGTTTATAAGGACAATGAGTGGCAGAAGTTCCAACATATTTCTATGTTTATTTTATTCTGTCATTAGTAATACATACAACATTCATGACACCGACAACAGGATTTGAAACTTACCGCTTGACCTCTTGAACCACTTGAACTCTTTCAGATGCCATTGAAGTCGTTCAGTAGTCCCGGGTGTTTCCTACTTTCATCATAAAACATTATTTTTCATAATTTGACTTTATTCTGAAGCTGCACTCGGATGTGCACATCTTGTTAATTTGAGATGCACACCTTCGCTTACTACTTTTTATTGTGTCTATATAAAGTTGCCATCTAACAACCTGTCAAACAGTGCATCAGTTCCCACTTGACCAAGTTGGTCAGGACTTCATGGTCGTGTGAAAACGAGCTGTGCCACATGAAATCAATCTAGCGGATCGGGATTGAATTCCCTCCAGGTCCGGATCTGGACTGGGGTCCTGACGTTGAGAAGCCCTCACATAGAGGTTATGTTTCCCAGCTTGAGGATTTTCCTGGTTTGGTTTTTGTCGTCAACACTTCTTATTCATAATTTTGAATATTATCTTGCCTTCCTTTTTGTTGTAATATAGCACATGTTTATATATTATTTCATGATCTGAGTCATTTTGTTGCCCTTCCTTTACGTGCATATATATTCTTTTTCAATTTGCATGAGTAAATTACAGTAAATAAAAATTTTGAAAGCAAAGACACGAATAAATGTAACATGTGGAAAGCAATACAAATGACGCGAATCGGGCAGCAAAATTGCCTCGAATGCCCATCATGAACGTCTGCTGTCCATTTCTAATAGGCCTTCATGTTACACATGTTTTGAGATAAAACATGTCATTTGTCAGTTGTAAAATAGCAGCTTTTTATTCAAAATCCAGCATATCATTGTCATGCTTTAAGCATTTTCGCATTTCTTCAAATGATAGACCTCTGCCAGATCACCCATAATGCATTGCAGTTGCTTCCGCCCCCTTCTCACTTTGTTAATAATCCAAATAGGAACATTTGGTTCCACGTTTTCGTACTGTTGGTTCTGTTTTAGTCCCAACCATGCTGAGAGCTGAACGTGTTATTTATCATACTTTGGCAGTTCTATCCTATTTTTTGTCTCCAGGACTGACAAACCATTATTTTTGTTTTAACACTGAATAATCTTTAATAGATTGTCCAATGTGCTGAGTAAACATTGTGAGTTGTTGACAATGGATTATCTGTATTCTAAAGGAACGTTTGAACTAACAAATAAGTCTTGATTTTCCATAAAACTGGAGTCTGTTGGGATAACTACTGGCATAAAGTGTATTTGAATGGTCTTAGCCGGTCCAGAGCAAGTTGACTTTGTGGGAATACCAAATGTTCCTTGCTGTTGTGTAGTAGGACCATAAAATATAAAAAATATTATGACACTGTCCCAATGGTCAGTCGTTAATCAATGAATTTAAATAACTGTCTAAATGAAAAAACCAATCATACAAATGGCATTAAGCAATCTAAATAAAAAATGATGAGGTATACTTATGTAGCAAGTATATATAGCATTTTATATACCGAATATATGAAGAGCTCTTTCCCAAAACTGTTAACCCATTTTGATAGTTTTCATCAAAAAAAAAATTTATCTGGACCTATGCATTTTTTTAATATACAATTTATTCTGTTAAATTAGTCCTTTGGCTCATTCTGAACATGTTAAACAATGATTGTTATTAAAACAACACTATTGTTGATTATAAATAAGTGTTTTTTTATCAAAACACTTCATATCCATCCCAAAGAACATTGGTTAATATCTTAAAACAAAAAAGAGAACATGCAAGATATGACATCAGGGACTCTGAAGTAATATAAGTCCAATATGTCCATATCTAGTTTGTTTTTACCCCCAGTTGTAGGTCTCACCGACTTATCCAGGCCGTCAAAAGTTTTATAAGAGTTTAAAGCATAAATTCTGCTGCATCTTGCAGTACATTTTAAACAAACAAATATAGTGATTTTGCATGGATGGAGCTTTGAATAAGTTCAGTAAACACTGAAACAATGTACAATTGTATCATGTACATCTGTGACTTCTTATTAATCTGTTTTGATGATTATGATTATTGAGTTCAATAGAAAAATCTATTATCTATATCCTTTAGAATATTGTTCATTCACATAACAACTGTTTAAATCGAATATCAAACTGGTTATGTTTTAACAGTTACAGGAGGCAAAAATAATTTCCTGTCATCATTTGATTGACAGTATATATCAGCCTAATAATCAAGTATTTTTAAAAAGTTGAAAGCATAAAAAATAGCCAGTGCTGATTATTAGTCGATATATTGGTTAATATATAGTAATAAAATCATATAGTAATGATTTTTATAGTTAATACTTGCATAGAGTTTACTCGGGGATGCAAAAGTTGATTTATTGTACTGTACTCTACATTTTTATAGTAATAATCATAGTGAATTGAAAGTTTATAGTAAAAACTATGGAATATTTTAATCTTCCAGTTTGCTCCGGTAAGAATCTAAACACCAATGTTATACAGCAACTTTTTTCTGATTGACTAGGAATGCCTCTTAAGAAAATATTCTATAAAACGGGAGTGCACATTTATCGTGCACATACAACATTACTTAAGATAAAACGATATTACTGTTTAAGAAATAGTAGTTAGTATAATAGGTAGTTTGATATATATAGTATAATAGGTCGTTTTGTGAAGCTTTACCACTGGTACACCATGCTACTTTTTGTGTAGGTATATAATAAGAGCTAAAGCTGATAAACTTTCACAATGCGACCAAAGTTGTAGCTAACAAGACAAACTCACTGTATATATATATATATATACTTAAAAAAAATATATTAACGTTTATATATTATATATATATATATTTCTTCAACACAAAAAATGTGAAGCAAATCATGAAAAACAGTCAGTATGGTGGCATCAGTGCCACAGGCTGTTTGGTCCTTCATAACAATATGGCCACACAGATGCCTCTGTCAGCTACTAATGCGTCTTACACACTCTTGCTCTTTACAGTACAAGCACTCGCACAATTTGTAAAACCCATCCATGAGTGAGAATATCCGGCCTGCAGTCTTACAAAACCTTGTTGGAATCAACAAACAAGAAATCTGAGCTGCACCTCAACACATTTTCCTTTTTACCCGATAGTGGGCTGAGATTTGATTCGTTGCGTTGGTGATTCGATTATAAAAGGTGTGTTTTTGTTTGCAGATTGCCAACTCTTCTCGGCGGACTAGAATATCTATTTAAGGCTCTCAGTTAGTTACATGGCGGCGTGGGCTTGTACGCTCATATCACATGGCGCACACGAATATCAGCGTCTTAGTAGAGTTGTTTTGTTACATGCTAACGTAAAAACTTGGATTCCGTGGGTTAATGGTTAACTATGTGACTAGTCTTCCCATATTGAAGTCCAGTTAATGGGGAAAACGTCAATGGAAATGATTGAGCGCTTCAAACTGTGTTGATTCGGTGTCTATGATTAAATTGAGTAAATCCAACAATTCTTTTTTAAAGTAAAAAGTACGGCAGTCATTGAAAATTGAATCGTAAACATCATGCTTTATCTCTTATAACATCCGTATGGCGTTATGGATTGTACGCTAAAACTAAAATTGGATTTCTTACCGTTCTTTTTCAGATGTGTGACTTTTTTAATTTAAAATGTTGTAAATACAAATGTGACAAAAAACTGTAATGTCTATTGATTATACTAAATACTTTTGAGTTAAGATTTTTGTATTATTCGAAATACGACATAGACACATGACTCTTTATTTAACTACAAAACTATTGTACAATATCGCTGCCGTCCTTCTAAAACAACACCTCTATATCCAGTTCCATAAAAATCTAAAAACGTACAACGAAGCGCAATTTCGTTCATGTATGTTAGGTACCACAAAACATTACTCATCTCTATCAGCAGTATTTGGTGTGCGAGAGAGGCTCGGCACAGCTTCGGAAACTGACAGCTGCTTCCTCCAATGGCAAGCGTTCACGGCATCCCTCCGCGTTTCTTCCGAGACGGCGAGGGAGGAAGAGCATTTGCGTGTGGGCTGCTGAGAGCTTCACGCAGCGTTAGTTAGGTAACTAGAATACAGATAGGAAAAGGAACACCAGGACAGCAGGCAAAAAGAAAGGAAGGCAAAGGCAAGGATCCTAAATCAGCGATAAATTAAAGAGGGAGGGAGACGCTTGTGCCGCACGTCCAGGAAAGAGTGCGTTCCTGGATGACGTGGGTGGCAATGTGTGTCCGTGTGTGAGGGAAAGTGAGAAAGACACAGCATGCGTGTTAGGAAGAGAGAGAGAGACCAGTTGCAGAGGATGAGAGATGGAGGTATTTGACAGCCTGTGATTTTCACTCATGTCAGGCGAGTGGCGCGTGTTTAGAGCCATTCCACAGGAGCGGTCGGAGGGAAAAAATCACGCTGTATAGCGGTAAGTTCATGCATGTTATTTAACGCTCGTTTGGGATCCTATGGCTTGTTGATGCCCGTCGCAAGGCATGCTGGGTTTTCGACGGATTGGTATTTGTATGTTTAGGCCGGGGGTTACGACCTCAGAGTGGACTGAAGGTGGCATTTGATTTCATCAGTCGGTTGCCGTGGCAATGCAACAAAACTTCTAGGGTTTTTGCAGTCGGTCGCAATAGCTTTTTTTGTTGATTACACATTTTAATTGCAAAATAATTTAAACAACCAAAAATCATTGGTCTCCGTGACATGCATTGGTTTGCATGTGCCGTACAATAGAAATTCAGCTGGGAACAATTGGTTTGGTTACCAACTTTCTGAACAAAACATTTTTGTCTTTTGGATTATGAATAAAGAAATAATAAAGGTTTGAAATGACAAGAACTGTCCCTTTAAGATCTTTGCCTTATGTTTGGACTAACCAAATAGACGTTTGATGGAAAGTAACACTTTAAAATTAATAAAAACAGTAATGGATCAGAGTGAAGAAATTCCGTCGGGGAAGAACTGTCATAAATGTAAAATGACGCATTAGCGTCATAAAAGCATTGCAAAACTTAGTAAAATGCTCTGAAATCCTGTCTGGAATTCACTGGATTCATGAAATTCATTTTACGAAGTCGTATTATTTCATTGAACGTATTAAAAGAGGCATTTCCATAATTATCCGTAATTCACTTAACATTTTTGAACTTTCCTCTGTGGCCATACTTGCAACCCATCTAAACAGCTACATCAGTCCTTGTTATCCTAAAATAATGTGTGCTACGTTCACCATTAATAAAAACATAATAACGCTGACATGTGTACCATGAATTGTGATCCTAAATAGGAAATAAACACTTTCTAAACAGAGCCCCTCCCCACATGAGATTAATTACCCCTAAACGAATGATGATTGGCTGTTTGTACTATAAGGCGGAGCTTCCTTCACACTGGATTTTGCATTCCAATAATACGCATGTGCAGCACACCGGAAACAAATTAAGATTTTACATTTCGCAATGTTGAAGTTCAAATTTGGTCAACGGTGGTCTGCAAATTTCGATCACATTTTTACACGTGGCCTATTGAATTGTTATGTAAGGAATGATGTGTCTAGATCCAAGCCTTCACTCATTTCAATTGGACAGGACTCTATATTAAACCACATTTTTAACGGCAAGGCTTATAACTCGAAGTGTGCACCACACTTTACAGGCCTACAGATTCTCAAACATTTATATGTTATTCTTTGAAAAAAAGGAATCGCAGTATGGCCATTTGTGATCATGTTATAGATATTAAGGATGCAATCATTTTTGGGCGGTCTGGGCACTGGGCACACACAAGGGACACAAATAGACTAGACCGTTCTTCTGGGCATTGGTAAGCAAAGGTCATGACAGGCCGTGAGATGTTTTAGGGTAGTGTACCACTAAGTTTACATGAATTAATTTGGTCACGCACTGTCTCGCTCTCCTACGCTTGCAGCTTGAGTGCCAACTGCTATTACCACAACATGGTCACACATATGAGGCTTTAAGCTTTTTAGAAACCAGAACTGGCTTAAAACCACTTCCATGACATCACGTGTCCAATTTAGAGATGTTTAGACTGCATATTAAAATTTTAGTCCTGTAGCAGACCGATGTTATCAAACCATCCATCTGGCATTACGAGCTTTGGTAGAGCTTTCACCTCCAAAAATGCACTTCTTCAGGCTATTGTCCTTTCTTAACAGCTTTTGGACTGAAGTGTGATAATCTTAAAGTGCCTGATCTTTGCAAGCAGGTTTTTTTGTTGCTTTATAAATTATATAAATGGGGGAACAGTTGTATACTGTTTGAAAATGATTCTCAAATCATCACCCTTTAAGTTAATGTGGCATATCTGTCAGAGATGTGGAGGTTTTCCTGCGAGTGCTGCTGTTATTGAAGCATTCTGTCAAGATATTCTCCTGTTTACCCCACAAAACTTGTTGTTCTGGGGAATGGTGTAGTGTTCATATGGCAGGTCTGTTTTGCAGCATTAGTATTGAAGCGTTATCTGCAGGTTCTCATCGATTTGAGTGCTTTGAACGTTTTTATTTTATTCGTTGTTATATGGTATGCTGCAATTTTTGATGCATGCACACTCTTGAAAATAAAAGATCTTAAGGTTCTTCGCTGTGATGTCATAGAAGAACAAGGTTTGGTTGCATGAGGAACAGTAAAGTCAAAGCGTCTTCATGGAAGCATTTCTTTTTTACCTTTTATAGTCTTGTTGAATTTTTTATAATGGATGTTAAAGTTTCTTTATAAACTATTTAGACAAAAAGGGTTTCATATGGCGCAAAAAGCAGCAGGTGCAAGTTTTCTGGTGCACCTAAAATAAGAATACAACATACAGGTGTTACAGTATATAGAGAGCAGTAAGGTATTATTATTCATGTTTTTCAGAGCTTATTATATTTTAAATAATATGTAAAAATTCCCCTTTAAATCATTTAGTTGATTTTAGTTAAATTTTTAAATTTTTTTGGTCTATTATTCTTTTCTTTAACCATGTATTCATTTATTGCTTTAAAGGGAAAATAACAACTTTTTATTTTTGTTTATGATATTAATTTTAATGTATTTGTATTTCATAACTTTAGTGCGTCTTCATAACGTTCATTTTAGTAATTTTGGATCTCTATAGTACTATTTGTAGCTGGCTTGTGTAATGTTTTTCCAATGTTTTTAATATTGTAGCCCCCCGATAGCACAGGTTCCATGTAAAACATCTCATAAAGATCTTACATACATTCTAAATAATACATACATTCTAAATAATACCTTACAGAAATGTTAACGACTGTCTCAGAAACATATCGAAGCAAATACTGTATGTCTTATATATGAAAAACACATCAAATAGACATCTTCCAGAGGGACACGGTGCTGTGTAGTCTTGTGCGGCAGTATTTAGTTTCTTATTGACCTTTTTAAAGAAACATCATCATTGGCTTCTGCAAACTTACTTCGAGCATATCCCAAATGTTCTTAACATGTCATCTGTTTACCTAACCATCTGTAAGCTTTCCATCAAAAATGATAAGCGTCCCGTATGTGATTAAAGAAGAGATCTGTATGTATAGGGGACGCGTCGGGTAGCGCAGGTGAACATTAGCTGTCGAGGATCAGCGGTGACTGTGCGGCGTGTGGGAGGAAAGCAGTGAGTCATCTCACAGACTCAGATGGAGGACACAACTCAAGCTACTAAAATGTCTTGAATACAGTTTTTCTATGTCATGTCCTGTTGGCGCTTTACATTTTGCATCATATGATCGGCTTCCAACATACAGATTGTTAAAAAAACTTTAAAATGTAGAGCGGGACATAGTTGACCTGATCGTAAGTAAAGTCTTAAAAAGTACGATGTAACATGTGGTTCAAAACCTGCATGTCTCTTCTATTGAAGGGAAATTTAGATATATTGAGAAATGTCTCAGTGGTATACTATGGAAGTTAGTAGTCCACATTCTTTAAAATATCTTATTTTGTGTCATGCAGAAGAATACATGTAAGTTGTTGCATGGGCTTACGGTTCATTTAACCCACATGGAATGCTTAAATAATATATGCTTGGATGCTATTTGAGGCTATGTCCTTACTTAAGGCTGATGTGTTGGAGTGCTGCAGATGTCTTAATATGTAATTATAAATATTTAAAATAATATGCAATATGGATTATATAGAGACTTTTAATAAAGGTACAATTTAATAAGGAGGACACGTAGAAGACAGTTATTCCTAAAGGAGATGTTACTGTTCCAGTTGGCATATCACTAACAATCGGAGGAAGATATTAGGGGACATTTGCCAAAACGCCGGCCTGTTTCCGGCTGTGTGCTGCACCTGCCACTGTGAATATCAATTTGAATAGAATCTATTGGCTTATTTAGTATCAATCGTGAGAATACACTACATTGGTTTCTTATGTCATATTTATCTCATAAGTATCTGCTAAACGAATAATGTGTACGTAAATATGCTCACAGCTGGATGTGACAGAATCCGACACCTGTAGCTTGATATGTTGTTTGTATTTAAAGCCCGTGAGTCATTCAGTTGTGAAAAGTGCGATAAATACATGTTCCTCAAAGGGCTCGGCTCAACATGTGCTCCAGCTTCACTCCCACGCACTCACTCATGTTATCCTCAGATGCATTCCCTAAAGCACACAACCACAAATGTTGCCTTGCATGTGACCCTCTGTCTACGACTGGGGTGGCCAACCCGTGGATAGAGAGCCGCTTGAGGCTTTTTCACCGCTTTTGTGCGACTCTTCAATCTCTTTATTAGTAACATAAAACAAAAAAGGTCAAATTCACAGTCAGACTTATTGGAGGTCAAGTCTTGTTGATCATCTGCTGCTCTCGCTCTTTGTTAAAGTCCGTTTGTGGACGTCGCATTCGCCTTGAGGCTTCAAAATACTAGAAATCACCTTTATTTTTATTTAATACACTCTGTTTGAACTTATAAATGGTAAAAAGTAGTTTCTATAACAAATGATGTAAAAATCATCTGGTGTTTTTTTGCATAAAGTAAACAAGGAGACAATCGAAATGTATGCCCTAAATAAGAAAATGTGTCTTTGCAATCATTCATTTTAAAAGTTTGTCATTTATGGATAAAATTTGGAAGACTGTTTTGAAGATTTGATGTTCATTCGTAGTAACAAGAACAAATTGCATAAATTTGTCATGCATTTTTATGGCTATAAAAAATAAATCTCATATTTTCAATCTGATAGTTTAGCCGGGAATTAACAGGCAAGGTCACACATTTACCACTACTACTACTGCAAATAATAACAATAATAATAATTTTTAATAATAATAAAAAAAAAACTTTTAAACCATTTAACTGAGAGCATTAACCGGTCAAAATTCATTCTTTCAAAACAAAACAATCAAAATAAAAAGTAAATAAATATGTTATATGTGAAATATGCCTTTCTTTTTTGCAAGGTCTCTCTTCATGACTTTGACAACAATATCTCTGGCAATCAGTGTTCCTAATCGAACAAACCCATATGATAAACATTATATGTAGTCATGTATAAGATTAACTGTCTTCAATTAAGTTAAATTGTGATTTTATCGTGGTTCTGGTCTGTCAGTGCCCCATGATGTACTCCCTTCTGTTACCTTACAGAAATGTCTTAAAAATGTAAAAGTAGGCTGCATACGCAGACTGGACTTAAAATTACTACTATCTATTAACAATATGAAATTTTTTTTAATTTGTTGGCAAAAACATATTTATTTTTACACAAACACTCTTGCTCAAAAATACCCACTCTGACACACAATGCAAACCACCATAACAACATTTAAACACTCATGCACACACAAACTGTCCTAGACAAAACCCTGACACACTTGTGAAAGATTTAAGTAGCCACAACTGAATACGTGCCAGACCTGAAAAAGAAACCATGGAATGTCAGATGTTCCTCCAAGTAAAAGGAGGATGATTTAAATCCATGAAAACTATTGTGTCATACAATTAGGTGTAGAAGTCAATGTTGAGTACTGTCGGTTGTGCATCTGTTGTTTAGCTCTTCTTAGTGGTTAAGTTCATGATACCAAACAGGTTAGCCTAACCTGGTCTACAACGTTCAGTTTAAAAATGCTACACAGAAAATGCTGGCTTAAAATCATAGTTCACCAGGCACAGTGGTTGTGGAATGGGGCTGTGATGCTTTGGTTTTGTTTCAACTCAAACCTCAATCCTTAATGATGTCAATTCTTTACCAACATAAAAAATGTTACGTAAAATTGTTTGTGTTTGGGGAATTAAAAAAAAATTTCATATTAATTTGAAAAAAAAAATTCAAATATTGTAATGCTTAGTATTGTTAGTATTAGTATTGTTATAAGTATTAGTAATAGTATTGTCACTCCCCTAATTGGGTAAGATGTAGAGGAACCCAACATTTTATATTAACTTACGTTTACAGTTATTTAGTTTTTGTATATAATAAATTCTTGTGTTTTAAATGTTTTTATTCGAGTTATTATTAAAAAGTTTTGTTTAGTTACATTTTAGTCCTTTTTCAGCCTGTGTTATTTTATTTCCATAAAGAAAAAGTAAAAAAAGGGCTTGTTAATCGACAAGGGGCCTGTAAGTGATAAAGGATTTTGATGGATTCAAGCTGAATGCAATCCATCAGTCATACACCGGAGAGGAGGTGATGTATCGCCCTTGCCCTCCCTCTCCATCAGAGCTTTTATTTCAGAGAGCGAGACAGGTTTCTCGATAGCCAATTTAAAACAATAAAAATTGGATTATATTGCCGAGGCTGGCGAATCTGTTTTTGATTAGGGTAAACGGATTGCAATGGAGAGATATCACAACCGATCAAGCCCAAAGGAAAATGACCCAGCACACGCTTTTCTGTTGCCAAGATCACAAAGTATCTAACATGGCACATACCAAAAACATCAACCGGAGGAAAGACACCCAAAACTAAGCATTCATGTATTTTAAACTAGTTTGACAACCTATGATGTCTTATTCTATCCACTGAAGCCCTGGAAACAGTTTGATGCATATTTACTCCATTTCATTCGAGATAGCAGATCCGACCAAATGGTATCGCATTGATCAGATTGAGTCCTTTCATCAGGATTCAGTCTGCGGTCTGATAAAGTGTTAGCCTGTGCTGAAATGTGTCCATGACCGGTGGATTACTATCCACCGGTCTTAGGACTGTTCAATAGGATTTTAACCCACATAACAATATAGATTTCACTATTACTCATTGACATATGCGGTAGTTGTCAGAGTGTAGTATAAAAGTTGAGGGTTATTTTAAAGTAAAAAAAAAAGTTTTTATGACAATGATAACAAGAATAGAAAAAGGGAACAGAACGCAGGTGTGTGGAGACTCTTGTTATAGTCAAATTACTGTAATTTTTTATTGCACAAAACTGTCACCGTCTTAATAATACAAGTGAGACCCATGGGTTATTCATGATCACTGGATCAGAGCTGTAACAGATTTGAGCTTTGTAAGTAATTGCAATTAAATGTACTGTGTTGTTGAAGGCGGTGAATGTATAGCAGACATTGTTTTATTTGAAATAATTCGAAACTTTAGTCAAATATTTCAAAATTTGGCATAATGTAGATTAAAATAGAAATGAGATATTGTGTCAGTATTGATTATAAATATGACACACATAATACACAAAAGAATCATATTCCATTTAGCTTGCTCTCTACCTTGCATGAAGAATTCATTCAATACATAGTTACGTTTTTATTGCTTTTTATTGCATTTTCTAATTAAAATCTCATAACCATAACACGTCCAGCAATGTTGGGTGCAGAATATATTTTCATTGAAACAGAAATGAGATGCAAGTGATTTTTTTGACACGAATCAAAAAGCTGAATAATAAAGCTTATAATGCCTTCTGATATTATTTACTGGGATTTATGTGTAATTTGAGGACTCAAAAAATATAACTAATAAAAGTTTTATCAGGAAAATTCAAAGAAATGTTTTTCACACATTTTAGTTTAATAATACAGTAAGTACATGTGCTGGTGCCTTCAAAACAGTTACCAGGTTAACAGATTCTTAATATTTCTCTAGCTGGAAATGTTATATTATCTTGACTCACTGTGTACAGGACTGTATTGATTACAACAACCGGTGGTAAACATTGTTATATTTTATTCTATAAAGCGATACTTCATTATCGTCTGTCTATAAGGACTTGGGCATCATGACTTTCTTTTATGTTTGTTGTATTGACATTTATCAAGGTAATGATATTTTCATAATGAGTTTCATTAGAATTCTTATATAAAAAGTTAAACTTTGTTTTTAAAAGTTACAAAGGGAAGTATTGATGCGAGTCTTTAAAATAATGTGTTTGACATCTTGAAAGTAGATTTTTAATGGTATATTGTGACTTCCCTACAGTATATCCGCAAGCTGTAAAATATTTGAGAATCTGAAAATGTGAACAATTGAGTTATCTCTTTATTGTTCATGAGTGCCTTGTTTGTTCTGAACAGTTAAGCTGATCTTCTGTTTCTGTCATATTTGAACTATTTCCAGAAGTGACTGTATGTGTTTGAGATGTTTGTTTTCACACTGTATATAACATAGGACATCTAATTTAATATATGACTAGATTGTCTTCTTATATGGTCCATATTTAGTTTGCATTAACATATGTTTTCAGGGAAATGTGAATCTGTCTTGCATTGTGCTTTGTTCTCTGTGAAAGTCATAATTAGACAGGCATGAAATGAGTCATGTTGTATTATTGGCGTAACTGTATGATTGAGTGGTAATTTCTGATGCCACCATCGGTAGGAGACGGCCATTATTCTCCAAAGTATGGACTTGGCTTCCAAGTGCAGAAAAGGATTTTGTGCATTTTCATATTGGAATTTCTAGACCACCAACTGATTTCACCATTAAGACATCAGGAAAAGAAGTAATGACAGATTTTAAATCATTCTACATGCATGCCGCTTGTGCACTGAAAAAAAAGGGTGTTGTTGGGATTACTTAATTTTATCATGGACATCGGTTCCACGTGATTAAATAAAGATGTTTTGAAATAATTTCTTTTGCAATGAAAACATAATTCTTTAAGAAAGTTAAAGGAAGATTCCACTTTCTTTGGAAATAAGCTCATTCTCCAGCTCCCCCAGAAGTAATTAGTTACGTTAACCATTTTTAAAATCAATTCCGACGTTCTCCTGTTTTGGCAATGTCACTTTTTGCATGGTTTTGCGTATATCATTGAATTACATTAGGCCGATAGCATCGCATTTATAAATTACCAATTAGTTTTGATATTTTTTCCTATTTAAAACTTGACTTTTCACTCTATTATGATCTTATCATATTTCCCCAAAAAATTTAGTGTTACAGCATTCTATGCCAGACATGTACCCTAGTACTACCATGGGATTATTTACAGCATCTTGTGGTAGTTTTTAGAACAAAATTAGTCTAATCTGACTTTTTACTACTGAACAAATACAGTATTCGTCATTTTGTAATCTGTTTATTGTTATTTTCCTTACATGTATGAGAAATAACACTGGGGTGATTACAAAGAGGGATACTTATGTGCATAATATTTTGTTCTCACTATATTATAAAGAAACCTTTAAAAAAACACAATGTAATATACATAATTCTATTTTTTGCGAAGTTTTATTGCTATCAAATTAAGGTCGTCAAGTGTTAAATCCAAGTTTATGTGTTCATGTCAAATTGAATTCTTGAACTTTTCTTCCAGAGGTTCTTATGGATGTGGATTTGAATAAAACCAGCGTCTTCAGAACTTTTATATCTTAAGCAATGAAGTTCGCAGATTAGGATTTGCATTTAAAGCCACAGGCTAGTTTTGTATACCTACATGCGATTTATTTGATTTTTTTGGCTTCGTGTAATCGGATTTCACTCCATAAATTATTACGAAAAACAGAATAAATTTTAATTTGGAGGAAAATGTATTTTTAATGTACTCACTGGACTTTTTAATATGTAGGGTAGTGAATTATATATTTGTGCTGCATTAAAGCGTTTATTCGCTTGGTGTTCATTGGGATTGGGTTAATGGCATCGCATAATGCTTTTTATGTACTTATTGCATTGCTTCAGAGTCTGGGGTTTTTAAACCACCAGTTTAAAGGCATTGGTCAAATAAATAACAAATAAAATAAATATATTGCTCTGGATTAATAAATAAAGTATGGTCATCTTTAGGAGGTTTCAAGCAAACAAAAGAAACAAATGAACATTGTTTGGGTTCTAACATTTATTTAAAGTGACAGTTCCCCCTAAAAAAATATACTGACATGCTAAATACTAATATACCAAAATACACTGTGATTGAATTTATGCTTTATTTAGTTGATATACTTATAATCAAGAATAACTTTGTACTTAATATACTTTAATCGTGCAGAAATAGTGCTATTACAGATATATTTGTATTTGTATATATAAACAGCAGAAGAAAAAATTCATATTAGTTAAAAAATGATTTGAAATATAGATAATGAGGACAGACTTTTCTTTTCGGCTGAACTGTTCTGTTACCAACATTCTTCAATATATCTTCATTTTTGTTCTGCAGAAGAAAGAAAGTCATACAGTATGATATGAAAAGAAGTTTAGTAGATTATGACAGATTTTTCTTGGCTAAACTGTCCATTTAAGCACTTCGGACGGAGACTTTCAAGACAAAGACTACTTGCAAACATTAGATTGACCCTACAAATGTTTCTTCTTGCAATTTTACAAAACACTCCATTGTAGTCCAAGATCCTTGCATTAAGGCCAAAGATGTTACTTTAAAGTGTATTCTTTGAAAAATCAAAGCACTTTGTATAACACCACAAAATCATTTCAGCTTTAAAACTCAATGAAAAAACAGAAGTTGTTCTGCAGCCTCAAGGTCCGAACAGTTGTTGATGAACCGATGAATTACCGAAGATCTTAAAGATGTTAAACCTTCAAAAACAAATATTTATTTACATCAATGATGGTTGTTTCCATCGATGAATGAGTGAATTAATCATTTGCCTTTTCTCTTTTTCTTTCCTTCTCAGAAACACAAAGTCGACCTCTTTTACAAGCTCCGGCACGTAATGAATGAGCTGATCGATCTGAGGCGACAACTGCTTTCAGGTCACCTGACCCAAGATCAGGTCCGAGAAGTCAAGCGCCACATCACCGTCCGACTTGACTGGGGCAATGAGTGAGTCAATGTCTTGTTTTTTTATCCCGAATGATGCTGACCTAAAACTCACGAAACATCACACGAATCAGTCACGTGACATTTACAGCTCGTGTGATTGGCTCCACAAAGCCATAGAGTTGAATGAAGATGCTTGTATATGGCATGTTGCCTCATACAGCCTATCTCAGTCCATTTTTCTATTGAACGAGTCAATGAACACTTAAATGTGCTTAATGTCCAGCTCCGGCGCACTTCACTCCATTGAGGAGTGTTTCATTAAGCACTCTGCCAGACTTTAAAAACGTGCTAGAAGCCAGGGCTTCCCGAGGATGGATGGTCGTGAACACACTTGAAAATGAGGAGAACATGAACATTTCTACTGGGTGTATAAGATGAAATACGGTGAGATGTAGACGGTAGAACATGGAGGATGGTTTGGTGCATTGGGAGTAAAATGACTTTTTTTACAAAGGCTACCACCCCCATTTTAACCCACAAACTGGTTTTAATGCGATTCTTCACAGTTCTTTGAGTTGACTTTTGTGTTTGCAGTTGTTTCATCATTATTTCATGTTTTTGAAGGTTTTCAAATGTACAACAATTGTAAAAGCTAAAAGGAATGAATTTTCTGGCATTGTTATGAATAGATAGATACAAAGAATTAACGTTAACGCAACCCCTAACGATTATATTCTATTTTTATTTATGCAATTTTTCATATATTGATAATGGTCGTAGCTAGTTCTTAATGAATTAAAACGAGTACATTTTAATTTAAATACATTTTTTTCTCTACTAAATTTCTTTAAATTGTTTTTTAAAGCTAACAAACATTAATAATAACATTTACATTTAAAATATAATAATAATGATAGAAATAATATAATTACTTTTTTGTGTCTTTTGTGTTCATATGATCAAATCTTGTCAGTTTTTACAGTGGAAATATTATTATAATGTTATATTAATATAATAACTAATACAGAAAAAATATTACATTTCTATTTTTTTATAAGTTTTTTATCCGTTTTCATTCAATAAAAATATGTGTTTATTGTTTATTTAATGCAATTAAAAAATAATAAGAGACATAACAGAATTGATATGCTATTTTTGCTATAAAATCATAATTGTAGCTGCAGTCATGAATTAATTAATTTTAAGAATTTTGCAGCATAATTTACGTCTATGCCCAAAATTATTGAAACTTTACTCCATTGAATGGTGAATTGAGGATAACATTATAGAATAGTAATAAAAAATCATATTTATGAATTGAATATTACAATCAAAGCTAATTTAATTTAATTTAAGTAACATAGTGAAAATGTACATGCATAAAATAAAATTTTGATATTAATTATAGAACAAATAATATATAGTTACAAGAGTAACACTATTTAAATATACAAAAAGCACTTTATCTTTTAAAAGAGCAAGATGTCGTAAATGTTTACTCTCCCTAACCAGATCTTTAAGGGGTCACATGGTTGACATTGTATAAAAATGATTAAATAGTCAAGTAATCCAAACCAAGAGTCCAATAGAGATAAAAGATTCTAAGCTCTCGGCCAAGGTCACCTGAAGACTCACTTGTGTGATGAGGCACTTTGTGGTCCTGGGCATTCAGCATTAGATCACTGCCAGGTCTTTAGATCAGCAATCCAGAGATAATTGAGTAAATGGGATGAGATGGATGTGAGACAGCTGCACTTACCGACGCATTCTATAAATACAGGATGAGTTGAAAAGCATCTCCAGTGTTTCTCAAACAATCTAATAACGTCTTTCATTAGTCCTCGCTCTATACGGTATATCAATTTTCTCTTCAGGTGATCTTGTGTCTTTGGCATGCATCACTGTCCAAGGAAAACAAAAACTGCCCTAGCAACTACCAGAACACCCTAGCAACCGCATTGAACCGTTCTACATCTACTTTGGTCCTTTCAAGACTTAAATAGAGTTTCACTTAATAGACATGTTTTCACATTTGAGACTTGATGTTTATCACTTTTAATCATTATCAGGATTTTCTCCATAAAGCTGAACCAAAGCCACGACCGTTAACAACATGATGTCACGTTTATTGTGGAGTAATACCGTCTTCTATATATATTTCTATAGGTTGTTCTATATATTCTGTAGATGTTGAACTTTTATTTATTTCTGCTATTTAAGTTTTCCTAGTACGTTATTCCGCACCGAGGTTCCCGGGTTCCTAGGGCTCGAATTTCATACGAATTAAATTAGAGATGTGATATTCCATCAGACCAAACCTCCCCAAACATATTCACCTGGCAAACAGTAAACTTGGTTTAAAAAATAAAAAGAGCCTTCCAACAATGCTGGTGACCACCTGAAGACATAAGACAAACGTACAAGTTGAATAACACAAATAATTCAACCGGGCTGTTTTATTGCACTTATTAAAGGTGGGGTATCATGCTGTTTCATGCATTAGTAGTGCTAAATTGTCATGTTCAACAGGGTCCATTTGTAAAAAAAAAAAAAAAAAGTTTTTTCTGTTCACAATACACTTCCCCCGCACAGCCAAAGGCTTCTGAAATGTTATTCAAATATACAACCTATTTCAGTCACTAGGCCACAATGATTTACTGTCCATTCATCTTTGAAATCCTGTCGACGCACCAATCAGAGATCATAGAAGAGCACAAGCATCAGCATGTACAATTCAGTCCTAAAGCTGTATCTGTCTTCTGTAAATGTGAATAAACCAAAGAACTCAATTCTACACCACAGATTCTCAAGATTAACACAAGATTGGCAGAAACTGCCTTTGATACCCCCCCTTTAAGGTCTTGTGATAGCAATAACATTCCCATTATTGTCTGTAAGACTATAAGAAGGAATGTTTAAGTCGTGTTATCATACTTTTTGTACTGTTAGAATAGAAATGTGTGAATAATCGCTTTGGATAAAAGCGTCTGCTAAAAGCCTAAATGAAAATATAATGTAAATGAATAGAAATGTGTGAATAATCCCGAAATTAGCATGAAAAGTGGCGTCAGTGTATAGTAACGCATCAGCAATTGATAAAAAAAAGTTAATTTAGATAGCAGATACAACAGGTGGATGGTTCCTGGATTTGGACACATGCTTTGTATTTTTAACGGAACTATTTTAAGCTAATGTTTATCTTTCTCCCTTTCTTCTCTGTGTTTAACAGACACTTAGGCTTGGATCTGGTACCCAGAAAGGAGTTCGAAATGGTTGACTCAGACCAGATAAGTGTTTCAGATCTCTACAAAATGGTAAGCAGACCCAGACTGCGTTCTGACATGTTTTCTGTGGTTTTCAGAATATGAGCAATTTTATCACGACGTGTCACTGAAACGATATAACAGATGTTGGTAGAACATTATACAGAAGATGTGTTTCAATTTTATGTTTCCAAATGATGTGATTTTTTACAGAAACAAATATGAAGCTAAAGTAAGTTATTGAGATATGGTTGGAATTACACCATCCTAAAAAAGTATTAAAGTAATAGTTTATTCAAAATTTAATTTATTCACCCCATCGTCCTTTCAAACGTATGACTTTCATTCCTGTGCAGAACACAAAAGAAGATATTTGGAAGAAAGTTGGTTACCAAGATTGTATAAACACAAAACCAATGCAAGTGAAACGGTGCCATTCGTTAAAATATCTCTCTTTGTGTTCTGCACAGGATATAATGTAAGACGGGTTTGAAATGTCAAGAGTATGAAAGAGAGTGAAGCAATTTAAACGGAAGGATATACATATTTATCATTTAAAATGATAAAATTAAATAAAATTAAATAAAATGATACTTATAAATACTTAATTTTAACTGATTTTGTTTTATTACTTGTTCTGAAGTAGCAGATTGTGGTGTTATTCAAGGCTTTGTTTTTATTACTATAGATGCTGCATTACTTATCATTATAAATCATTTAAAACATAAAACCTGAAATGATGTGGAATTTGGAGAATACCTGCCATTTCTTAGATTTTTAGTGTTTGTATTACATTGGTTGTGACAGCTTGTGTGAAACGGGTCTATTAATATACATGAGTCATCTATGTAGATGAGAGCAGGAATTCATTTAATGTTTAATGGGTTTCTCTAATCGTTTTTGCATATGTGCATAATGTCGGCTTAACATGCAGATGTTACCTCGCAGAATAAGCCCAACAATTAGAACACAGAAATGTTATTTTAACAATCCATTGAAAGAGATTTTCCCGTGATGGCTTATCGGTATGAATCATTTGCATATTCTGAGTTTATTGAGCGTAGAAATACTACGTCATGGTTTTCAACAAATGGATGACAACTCAACATGTTTTACACTTTTAACGCATGATATTTCTCCTTGATGTTAAATTCGTAAAATTTTTGCTGTATCTTCCAACCAGTGTATCTTTGAATAGACTACTATGCGTTATTAGGATATTTCAAGATAAATGATTGCAATTTTTTTCAAACATTTGCTGTTAATCTTGTGGCTACCATGAACATTTTCTCAATCTTTTCCCTGTATTCTGTGTGTGCGCGTGTTTGCTTTGTGTGGGATCTCGAGCCTACACTATAATCTGACACAGAAGGCTCTTTCTGTGTCTAAATTTACTTCTGTTACATGTATTCTGCATTCCAAGACTTGAAATCTGGGTAAAGAAAGCCTTGCTGATACATCCCTGCATTCATGTATTTAAAGAAAGACTTCAATATTGTCTAAGAATCGACAAAAATATGCACTCAAAAAGTAAATGCTTTGAAATGTTGTGTTAATGTAAGTAAAAAAATAAAGAAATCTAATTAACTAAAATATTTCTATTAGAATTCACCATGAATATTATGTTGGATAAACTTAAAAAAATACTTATAAACTTTAAAATAAATCAGCTTTTGGATATTTAATCAACTATTTTAATCTATTTATTTTTTGTAAAAATCTGTTTAATATTTTATTATTTTTACATAACTGTTTAGTTTTGTGACATTAACTATGCCACCATGTTTTTGTCAGTCTGTGCCTTAATTTTATTCAAGAACATAATTTACTTCATGCAGAAAAAAACTTGGGTTACAGAACTGCAGAACATAGAAGTAGATATTTTGAATAATGTAGGTTACAGAAAAAAAGAAAGAAAGAAGGAAAGAAGGAAAGAAAGAAAGAACTCTTGAATAAAAGGCTTTTTTGCAGGAAAAGTGTGTAGTCACCATATGAGTTTAAGTGCACTAGCCAAATCTGAGGTCATAGAGATTTGTACAGTCTTATATGTGGGAGGTGGAGGAGCTTCACACCAAAAACGAAAATATAGCAAGTAAAGAAACCAAGAAAGCTTCTGAAAGAACATAGATTTGAAAAGACTTTTGCTTTCCCTCAGGCGACCAAGAGCACTGAAGCTGCAGAGACCCGAGACCTTTAGTTTTCTTAGAAGTTGTTCTTGAATTGTCTTCAGGGAACAGAAAGAAAGATTGAATTAAATCTCTAAACGCTTCTGGAGTTAGATGGGCCTTGTTCACACACACTTTTCTATCGGTTTTCCATTCAATTGTTGAACTGTAGAACTCTCCGTTGTAATATGTAAACATTTTAGTCACTTCAAATAAATCAACTAAAAATGGGCGTCCTTCACTCTATGCAACCCTGTTAGCTATTTGTTAAATGAAGTGTTGCCAGGTTTTTGACTACTTTACAATTGATTCTGTGGGTGGTTTTCCTGGGTTAGAAGCCGATAGATGTTTATCAGGTTTTATTACTGATGTTAGATGAAGTTTTATAAGTTATGTGTATTTTAGGTATGGGTTGGGGCTCACATGTTTTGTGTAGATCTGGCAACCCTGGTTTAAAAAGTTTTTGTCATTTTCAAACAAATGCCTAGAAATAGATGTAACTAACTTTAGAAAATATTCCAGTCAAATATAATCGCTGGAGTTTTATTTGAAGCAATGCAACGAAATGCAACGTCGAGAGTTTTTATAATCAAACAAAAGCAAAAACTTATGAAATTTTGCCATCATTGAGGAATACACTTTACCCTATTGCCTTACTAGACAACATTACAAGGCATCATACGTCATAATTATGATCTATTTATAGACTGCGAAAATCTTTATACTTAAAGTCAATTGCCCATCATAAATCTTTTGTAAGTCATGTTATATGAGTTGTAAAGTGTGAGATCTCTCCACACATTCACTGTAAGTGCTATAGTGTCTCAATAAGTACCAGTCTTTATTTTGCGTTGGAGCGATTTCATGAATGTATATTGATAAACATGAAAACATTCTGGGACTGAACTCTCACAGAAGAATGTCGTAACACAACTGTGAATTCTGTCAAACATGTTCGGCGAGCTCTCCGCGCCACAAGGCATTATTTTCCATTAATGAGTCCCTGCAGGAACGCGTTTAGCCTCCCTGATGGTGAGAATGAGAACAGAAGGAAAGATATTTGTTTTTAGTCATTTCTCAGTTCGGCCTGAATTCCTCGGCTGGGTTTGCAAATGAAGCGCTAATTCCTTTTCTCATTGTCTGTTTTGAGAGAATGTCCGTTTTTTTCTCAAATCATGCAAGTGCATTTTATTTTCCAGCTGGTGTCTTTCATATTTCAGGTGCCAAATTTCTAAGACACATGGTTCTTCTAACTTGAATAGAGCCACAAGCAAACTCTTGCTGTATTTGTTGCTACCTAGTACTGCCTATGGAACAACTCAAATCACATAACCCACCTAAAAGCATTTGGAACCCCCTAGCAACCGCCCAGGATATTACGCCACACAGCAACTACTCACAACACCCTTCCAACCAAGCCTTGACATTCATTTTTTGCTCACCAGCCACAGTGGCTACTGGTCTTCCAAAGTTACTTGCCACAACATTCTGTTTACAACTCAGAACACCCTAGCAACGCCCTGAGCAAACAATTACAGCAGAAACCACTCAAACCTCTTCCAACAACTTTAAACATTCTACCTACTATCTAGCAACACCGTAGTAACAAAGCAAGACACTAATAACTGCAGAACACTCTCAATGATGCAACACCCTAACAACAACTTAAACACACTTTTGGCAGCATAGCAACATTCTAATGACTGGTTAAAAACTCAATAGCAACATTGTCATCCAAAACACCTTAGCAACGACTCAAAAACCCCCCAGCTGTATAGAAACAATCCAAATCATACTTACCACCTACCAACTGCATCACAACATGCGGATATCTTCTTAAAACACCCTAACAACAGAGTTGCCTAAGCCATTTAGAAAACCATTAGGACAGCTGTAGCCTAGCAACCAAACATCTTCCAGTGTCTTAGTAACATGGTTACATCCCACCACTCGAAACTTACAACCTAGCAACACTGTAGCAAATATCTAATAACTACTAACAACACCCTAGCAACCCGGACAGCGACACGGTAAAGACGACTTATCACCATCTATCAACAACAACACCTTGACCATCACTTAGTAACCAGACGTGTGTATGTGTGTGTGTGTGTGTGTGTGTGTGTGTGTGTGTGTGTGTGTGTGTGTGTGTGTGTGTGTGTGTGTGTGTGTTTTACCATGTGATTTTTTCAGCTTACTTTGTGCTGACGGTGCCTGAATGCTCTAAATCTCACATCTCCTGAGATAAGGCTTCGCTACATCTGTACAGTGTCATGTAGAAGAATTCAAAGCCTCAAGCAAATCCTCTATTTACCGAGTTACAGATCCTGCACTGATAATTCCGTCTGACTTTTATTTCAAACCCCAGCAACTCAGGATGAAATAAATGTAATATGACATTGTTTCATGATCACGCGTTCTTATTCATAACATGTTATTGAGCTGGGGCTGTGAAGAATTATCTTTATTGATGAGATTTATGGAAAGACACCATACATTTAAAAAGATTGTGTTAAGGGATTGTTTACTCGAAAACTATTTCATGAAGTACACATTCTCTAGTCATTCCGTACCTGCATACATTTCTTTATTCTGATAAGACAGAGAAAGATATTTGGACATATGCTTATAACCAAACGTATTGTTCACACCATTGACTACCATAATAAAAAATACAATGTGCTCTAAAGTACCCCAGAACTTTTAGTTGTTCTAATTTTGTTTTTAACAGAACAAGTCATTTTCCTACTAAATTTATCAATGGGGTCCAAGAACTAGCATTCTTCCAACTCCCTTTCTCTATGTTGATTAGAACAAAACAAATTAAACTCAAAGGTTAATCATGACAAAAACATCTTTATTGGGTAAGCTATTCCTTGAAGTCTATGCTTTTTTTTTATTTAAGGTTGTTTGTGTGACAGTGTATATGGTTCTGACCCATTGTGAGCCAGTTCTATAAGTATTTTTTTGTATAATTAGTCCGTTTACATTTTGTAAAACCGCAAATCACAACATCCCTTCCCAAAATATTGTGCACTGTGTATAGGATTAGTCACATAAAACTACTGAAATGAAAATATAGAGAAAAAGAAATGATATGATTTGATGCAATGGAATTATTTTAAAGGTATTTTTGTTTGTGTTAATGAAAAAAATCAGTTTGGGAAAAAATTATCATATTCAGGTAATAAAATGTTAAAAATATTAAAAAGATTCCTTAATTTTAATTCAAATTAAACAGTAAAAAAGATTGGTTATTAAATGCCAATTTAAATGTCATTTTAGGGAAAATTTCAGGTAAAAAATTAACTTTCCCCAACAATTTCAGATGTTTTTCAATATCATCTAAAAGTTTTCTTTTTCTCTCTCTCTCTCTCTCTCTCTCTCTCTCTCTCTCTCTCTCTCTCTCTCTCTCTCTCTCTCTCTCTCTCTCTCTCTCTCTCTCTCTCTTTCTCTCTCTCCCTCTCTCTCTCTCTCTCTCTCTCTCGGTCAACAGCACCTATCGAGCCGACACAGCGTCCAACAAAGCACTTCCCAGGTATTTTTGTCATTCTCAATTTCCCGAAACAATCGAACCTTTGACACGATCGCACATGCAGGTCTGCATGTAGGTCACGTTTCACCATAGGCTACAATGTGACAGGAATGTTGAGTTCATCTGAACATCCTTACCTTTTCTGATAACGTTCTTCATACTTCTGTGACATCATATTTAAGTAGTTTGAAACATAATGTTATTATAAACCTGATAATTACAATACATGTGTTAATCAGATGTTTTGTTAATGTAACATGTACATTATGGATTCATTTATCCTGTTTTTTCAGGATGGAGGACGACAAAGACACGGCGACACGTGTCGGATGCCAGTGCCGCACCATCTCTTCGTCAACCTGAAGAGCTTCACGTACAACACCATCGGCGAGGACACCGATATCTTCTTCTCTCTGTATGACCTGAGAGAGGGCAAACAAATCAGGTAAAGATGCTTTTACCAGTTCTTATACTTTAAAAACATCAATGGATTAATTTAGTCCATTTTCATCGCTTTCAGTTAAACTCATTGAAAGTGGTCTTTTATACCAAAGCCACAGCTTGTTTTGTTTTTCCTCCTCAGTTCAATGTGTTAATCTTAAGAGAAATGAGGCCACAGGAAGATTTCTCCTTTGGGAGTGTTTAAAAAGTAATTTATACACCTCATTAATTAAATTAGAGATGCCTTTGTAAGCCACTGTGAGATGGAAATGATGGCTTTAATCTATCTGTTCGATGCGTTTAAGCATTTTATTAAGACTTGTAAAAATGAAACAACCCCTTAACTTAAAAGCGCAGCGTTCGTGAATTTTTTTGTGCTTCAGATTTAGCTTTAGTTTGTAATAGAAGATTGAAACAATTCCTTCTTAAAATTACAAATTTAAAAGTTATTGATAAAGTAAACAACAGTTATTATTGACAGTAAGTAAACACAGAGACGTGATTAGCTTTGTACGTAACAAAGTTTGCGGAATTGGAGTTTCGGCCGTACGGATTCCTTTGTTTTGGGAGACTGGTACCGCTATTTTCGTAAACCGGGTAAATTTGCAAACTGCCCCTTGCGCTTTCATGTGTATATAGTCATTTCGAATATTTTCTGAACCCATGACATCATCGTCCATGTGTCAACCTTATCAGACACTATGACATGCCTTTAATTCAAATATAATCAAGTGTAACTCCAAAGATACATTTTAATTATCGTTGCTCGATACGAACAACTCCATTCTTAAATTTTGTTTTAATCTTGTTGTCCATGCGCATACTCCAACACTTCGTCCCTTTTTTACTGTTCTTCTATGGCAAAATTACAACAACACTTTGTTTTCAGAAGGTTTCGTGTGTACGCAAAAATTTCTTCAGATAAAGTTGTGTTTGTGGTAGAAAAAAGAAATAAAGATCGTTGGAGGAAGCTCTGGCTTTGTGTGGATGTGGCCTAAATTGTAGTGAATAGAATGAAATAAAATTGAGTTGAATTGAATTAAATGGAATTGAGTAGACCATGTCCTTATAATTGACAGTTATCCAAATGTCCACAAACTTTAAAAGACTGTCAGCTGTTGTCATAGTAACCCTCTCTTGCAAACCTATCCATTATTCGACATCATGTGAGAAAACACAAACTCATAATCTAACTTTTACACACATGTCTGAAACACCAACCTGCTTTAAAGATTCCAAACTGTTTAAAGTTAATTTGGGTGGCCAGATCCTCCCAAACCCCTCTTTTGGGTCCTACATCAATTTACACATTTTTTGACTCATCTGTTGTTATATTCATTTCTAAAGATTTTGATATCAAGAAACAGCTAAAACAGTCTTTGTTCTTGATCTGACGCTGGATCATTTGCAGATACATCTCACCATGCAGACCAATTTCTCTCTTTGCTTCATTTCTCATTCCCCCGAGATCGTTCATAGCACATTATATACTTGTTTGTTTTTCTGTGTTTCCGTTAATATGTAATGCATGCATAGCAAACAAAACCAACAAATCAATTTTGAGAATAAAAGAGATTTGTACAATTGTGATTCACCTTATTCTAAATAAGACATAAAAAATATTTGTATATCTTTTTCTGATGACGTCATCATTCAAACTAAGCTCCCCCCATGCACCTCTATTCAAATCTTGAACACCCACTTTTCAAATTTTATTCTTGGTATGTGTAGTCATTACATGACTATCTTTTTCTTCATATTGTTTATTTAATTTCAATTTAGATACCTAATAAAATATATAATATGTTTAGTTTTATGTAATGTAATATGTCTAACTGACAATTTCTTGCTTAACATCTAACACCACATGCTTTATATCTGTCCTTTTGTTAAATAAACTAACTGAATCTTGATTTTGAAACTTGAAAAATACACAAAGTGCCTGGTGTTATATAAATTGCAACAGCCGAAGAAATTTGGCCAAGATGATTATTCACAAAGCACCCACGGAGCTCTCTCTCTCTCTCTCTCTCTCTCTCTCTCTCTCTCTCTCTCTCTCTCTTTGTCTCTCTCTGTCTCTCCCTCTCTCTCTCTCTCTCTCTCTCTCTCTCTCTGTCTCTCTCTGTCTCTCTCTGTCTCTCTCTCTCTGTCTCTCTCTGTATCTCTCTGTCTGTCTCTCTGTCTCTCTCTCTCTCTCTCTCTCTCTCTCTCTCTCTCTCTCTCTCTCTCTCTCTCTCTCTCTCTCTCTCTCTCTCTCTCTCTCTCCACCCACTCCTCACGGCTTTGGCTTTGACAGGCTGATAATGGTGCTTCTGCCTCCCTCTCAAAAGCTGTCTGACCCTGGAGTGGGCCACAGGTTTCATCCAAATATATATCATTCCTGGTCAGATTTGAAAGAAGAGACAAAGCGGGGATTGTTCAAAATACTTGCATCGCAGAAAACTTTTTGGATGGTTAACATTTTGTACTGGTGATGAAAACCAATTATTAGAAGTTAAGGAAATTGAATTCATGAAGCTAAGAAGTCCACATCAAAAAAATGCTGTGATTTTTGTAAAACTTTGAAATAAGGTTAATATAATGTTTAAATTTTGAGTTAATGTAAGTATAAGAAAGGAACTCCTATATTTCTATTAGAAGCAACCACAAATATCCTGTGTATGAATCAAATATATATTTGTAAATAAATAAATAAAAAATTTCCCATTAATTTACATCGAAATATTTAAAAATTTTGGAACAATTGACTGTTGAATTATTTTCCACCCAAAACAACAATTAATTTTTTCAAGATTTTAATAAGTTAATATTACCGTATATTTTTGTGGTATTTACATAGCCACTTAATTTTTTAAAGTGCATGAGACGTATGGTTTAAGTAAACCTTCTCATCCCTTTTGAATCATATACTTCAACTTATACACGTATAACAATCCCTAAGTCCACATAACATGTCTGCCCCCAAACAGTCTGTTCCTCAACATCTCACTCTTTATTTTGTGAAGTTTCTCACCTGTTTCTTTTTGAACGTCTGCCACTTAGTTCCCCAAGCACAAACGCCCGCATCATGACGCACATATTTTAGCTTGCTTGTATGCAGCAAGAACAGATCCGGTTGGAGTCCCGGCAGTATTGGGAGTATCGTTGTTGTTTCTTATACAGTGGCCGTGTTTTCACTCGCAGCAGGCCGAACATGTCTTCCTCCGTTCCGTTACTTATTCTCTGTGGTTGTAGTCGGCCAGTTGTAGTGTATCACAAACTCGCTGATTTAATTGTGGCTGTTGTTATATTATTGTATGGTTTATCAAGAAAACAATCAAGAAAAAATAATGAAGCAGTGACTTCAAAATTCTGTTTTTTAGAATGAAGTTTAAATCCGAATTTGTTCACCTAAATTATTGTAAAAGGTGAGTTTATGAATTGCAAAAGGCTGCTCATGTATGGTGATAAAAATAACAAATTCTAGGATAATATACAAATAACAATCATTGTATAACGTCTTTTCACACCACTCATTTATGTATATTATATTTTTGATTATACATCCCCCCTTAAAATCACAGGCTGAATCGTAACAGATTGCAGAAACGTAATCGTTTGGGCTAGGTTTGAAACATGACACTGGACACATGATTTTAAATGAATTATAATATTTTGTGACAAAGATTTTAACTTTATTTAAAAAAAACGATTAATCCTTTATGATCAATAGCCTTTTTTACATAAATGAAAATATGCGGAGTGTAACCGAATGTCCTGTATGTAAAGAATCGAAATTGAACAACTCGTTCACAAAAAAAACTGAATTGTAACATTAAATTACAAATCGGAAAATTGATCAACTATCATGTTGTCAAAATATTACTTTTCTAATTTGTAGGATATTTCCCAATTCAAACATAGAAATTTGTTGGAATTTGGTAACACTTAAGTAATTAGAATCATTATGACATTATTGTTTGTAATGATTTAGTAAAATGTTGTAATAAATTGAAATCTATATTGTAAGTGTCTGGAAAGAATAAAATACATATCCTAAATTCGAAACAAAATCAGTGCATTGACGTTGTATCGTTACACCAATATTTTGTTGTGAATAAATTTTTTTAAATACACGGAAATACAAGAAATTTCATTTATATAATAATCTTTATTTGCGTTAGCAAAAAATTTGTGCTTTAATTCGGTTTGTCATAAAAACACGATTCATACCGTTTGCCATCATCTGGCCTTCATAATCTCATCTCTAGCAGCCATGCTCTTTTAAATAAAACTCAGCTTGTCTCTTATCAAACAGAAATTAATAATTCAGCTTTTAACAGCCCTTCAATATTTGCCTTTGATAATTGTATGACACCGTTGCTCTTTATAAGTTCATTTCCTGTATTGAAACCTCTGTCCTTCTCAAACCGAAATCTACTGTCTGAACATGCTTTACAAAGACCATACGTTCACCTAATATTCCATCATCCTTCACACGCTCCAGACGTTAAGTATGTTATTACCATGTGCTCTATGAGATAACAATCTCTTCACAATGGGATTGTAACATTCAGCCCCGAGTCGCTTCGGCGGGACAAAGCTCAGCGAATAAAAGAGATGTGTTTAGGATTTTAATGAATACCTTCTGCCATCAGAAGACAATACTGTCTCCTTCAGGGAAGTGGGTTGTGTCTTCTGGTGATGTGATTGGTTGTTAAGCAGAGCGGTTTTCTCAGCATGATATTTCGTTAACATGTAAAATGTGCAACACACACATTCATGTACATGTGAGAGTGGAGATCAAATGTCTAATATAATGCAATATAGTCCATTTTTCTACGTTTGGCTGTCTGGTCTGAACACATTAATTTCCACGTAAAAACTCTCACCATACATGTACATACATTTGTTTCCATCGTGCATGACAGAAATAAATGAAGTCGCCCCAAAAAGTCATTCGCCTGTTTCGGAGGAAACTAAGTACCTTATGTTTTGCCAATACTTTGGTAACATAGACACTTTTTGAATCCCATTTTTTGGTTTTGGTGCAGTGTATTTGATATGCATGAGGACTGGTTCCTGTAGATGGCATATGGCACGTGAAGCATTCTCAGCATAGGGAAACTGGCACGCAGTTGTGAATTAATATCTAATTAAGATCTCGACAATAACATTTCACTGGCACTGAGAAAGTCATTAGTGTGCAACATTTCTATTACACCAGCATTTCTTAAACCTACGTGGACTTAAACATTTGGAAAACGAAATGATGAATTCTTAAGGAGACCAAAAATACATTCTTAACCAAACTGAAATTCCAGATCATGTGAAGCACTGCCGCAGTCGCTGATGATCTGTTGTAATAGCCACTGTGGCGTCTTGGACTCCATTAGTCTGTATTGAGGCCGACAGGAAGCAGACAGGAAGTGTGCGGCACTATTTCCTGTGATCCAATTACAGCCCGTTTGACTCATTTATTTCTACGTCAAGGCTGGAAAGCATGACGGAAGACCATTTTATTTTCTCAGCATTCTTTCCAGCTGGTATCTTCTTCATACGGGGTCAGGAATAATGCTCGAGTGTCTGTTTTTATATTAGTTATTACATTTATATGGTACATTTATATTTAAATATCCGTGGTTTGATTGTGGACAATTTAATTTATACTATTATGTTGATGACTGATGGTGAAGGTTAGGCATGTGATGAAATTATTTGATCTATATGTTGGAATACTAAAATAAAAAATGTCTTTTAATTAGCATCCATTCAAAACTAAAAATAGATTGATAAAATGGAAAAAAACAAACAACTAAATTGTTAAATGAAAATAAAACACAGCCAATTGAAAGGATTCAAATTATAATTTTTAGTAAAATAAAAAAACTAAAAAAAAAACGAATTATAATTGTAAAGCAACATAAAAATAAATACGTTGCGGTGATTAAAGCAGCATATTTCCTTTTTATCTAATAGGACAACGCATTCAGTTTTCTAATGTTAATTTTCTTAAATAATATTGAACTTTGTAAATGAAAACTTGAGCTTCCTGAATTTCTTTCTGCAGCGAGAAGTTTATGGTGAGACTTAACAAGAACGGCGGGCCTAAAAATCCAGAGAAGGTCGACCGTCTCTGCGCGCTCTTTACGGTAAGAACACAGTTCATAAACTCTTGTTATTGCTCGGGATTGTAAAAACATGCTTACAAATGAACATTAGCAAAAAATAGTCTTTAACCAGAGGGGGATTTTATTGTTCGAGGATTACTATTTATGGTTCAAGAGATTTAATAGAGATCTTAGTGATGTTTTTGTCTTATCCTTACATTCAGTATATGAGCAATAAAATGGGCTTAATGATTTGGATCTTTTGAAAAAGAAGAAATGTTTCAGTTAATTTTCAGTTTTTAACAGTCTCCAACATTTTCCGCACAGGATCTTAGCAACAAAGACATGAAGCGAGATCTGTATATCGTGTCCCAGGTCATTAGGACAGGTGAGCATCCCGTTGCATGTAGCCTCGCTCGTCTTCCCACAATCACTCGCCCTATCCATTTCCTTTATTTTGAGCCGAATGTGGCAGGGTTGCCATGAGTCATTCCATTTGCCTGCTACAACAATTGCATCTCCAGAACTGTTACGTAAGCGCAGAGCTGCTGTTCCGTTCCAGATTCAAAGAGACAGACAGCGTGAATAGTGGAACAGGTTATGTGACCCCCCCTGACCCAAATCACATTTGACATTTTCTTGATCTGTCTTCAAATCAATAAACATCTCTGGAATCACTTTTTATCACCGCTTAATAGAATTCTCTAATTGTGGAATATAGAGGAATATCTACAATGTCAAATTTATTTGTCAAAGTATATATTTGGAACAGACAAAAATGTGATTAAGTTAAATTTGTACTCTGAATGTTAAGTTAGGCTTATTTTGTATAGCGAGATGTCATTATGTTGTATAGTAGATGTTGGCACAGATGTTAGGATGTGCTTATCACATTTTGTGATTTACAGGACGGATGTTGTTGAACGACTCAAAGAAAGGTCCTCCTCACATCCAGTACCGCCGGCCGTACGGATGTGCCGTTCTCGCCATGAGCGACATCCTTCAGACCATCTCTGAACTCAAAGAAGAAAAAGACTTTGTGCTTAAAGTTTACACGTAAGTTCGCACACGATAGAATCGTTTTGAGTTGTATTCAAAGAGTCTTTTTTAAAGGGTTTTTTGTGAAAAACATAAACCAGGAGTGATGAATTGCTCGCTTGGTCTATTGAATGTCTTGACAAAACACTTGAGTTGATGGATAAAAACTGCTCAATAATGTATGAACCTTTCTGTTGTAGCTATTAGAGCATTGGGATCGTTTAGACTCGATCATTTCAGCAAAACATGTTGTAAACAGAAATGCATGTAAAATTCATGTCGATGATGCCTTGTTTATTCAAAACCGATCAAAAATGTTTGTAGCACAAATGACAAGTTTGGAAAAAATTGCTTAACATTATGTTTTAAATACACGTTTTAGATGAGTCTAGAATAATCTCCCTCTTAGATGAACACTAACCGAAATATCATAAGATACACACATTGTGTGTGTACCCGTGGTAGTTAAGTAATACCATAATGCCTTGCAACTAGCTTAAGTTCAGAAAAAAATGGCTGAAAAATTTGTACAAAATATTAATGGCTGAAATTAATGTGAAATTAATGTGTCGGTGACGATGGCGTAAAGTCACTTAAGCAAGTTATAGGGTAATTAAGTTATACAGTATATCTGTTTTCTTGGTTTCAAACCCACGACCTTAAACTGCTGTACGATTTGAACTATGGAAACACTAGACAGCAGGGAAGCTCACAAATACACTGATATACGAGTGTACTAAAATCCTACTCTTATAGTAATCCGTCCCCCTACAGACGTTGACACGTGGTCAAATCATCCAGCTATCTCCATAACAGACTTTCAATACCTCTGTGCGCAACCATGCGGTAAGCCTTCCTCTGTATTATGGTCTGGGGAACTGACAGACCTGGTTAAATGAAAGAAGATCTACGGGAGGAAAATAGATGGTTTGCGTGTGGAGTGACGGCAAGATTTGTTTCAGACAAGTTAAAAATTACGTCACTAGCAGATTTGGTGTATTGCTGTAGAACCATTCCATATTTTCATTTATATTGGTTTAGAATATTATCATACACTTCCCTTTCAAAACAAGCAAAAGTCCAAATATATACATCGTTTATAATGCGTTCACAACATTTCCTAGACAATATGCTTTGGATATGACGCATGCACATGCATGTGTGTTTGAGCCGGTTTTTGCTTGTACGCGTGTATCCAATTTCAATTATGTGAGGACATCTAGCGGTAGACTAAATATTGAATTCGTTCTGTTCAGCCAGTTGGCTTTGGTGTGAATCCACCCCTTCATGTTCTGTAATTCAGCAGCTTTTATCATCAAAGAGTCTGTGAAAAGAAACACGGCGAGTGGCTTTCCTCGCGCGTTTGGCGGAAAGTCGCCGCGGCCCTGCGAGTGACACGCCAGAACCACCCTTGATGCCCTTGAAACCTAAAGCAGTGACAGTCAACCAGATGGACCCTGCGGGAGTTCCCTCAAAGCATCTGCCCGCTCTCCCGCCGCTTGAACTAGCATTGGCTGCCGGAAGGCCCTTTCAGCTGCCACGTGCCTGTAGTCACTACTGGATAAGCCATTAATAATATTGGTTCCCCTCAGGCCAGAGAACTGCTCTTCTCAAACATCCAACATCTCGCCCGCAGCCATTTTACAGCTACTAATGCTGGACTGGATATGTTCCACATATCTCAGATTTTTAATGGTCTGAAATTCAGTATATATGACTGGGTTGGTTATCTCTTGCTCATTTTCTTTGGAAAGAGCATTTGACTAAACCTCTATACTCGTGATGCAGTTCTAAAGTAGTTTTGCATAGCCATATCTTTGCCATCAAGTGCTTTTTCCAACTTAAACTAGATTTGTTGTTAAAAATAATTTTTTCTCCATAGAAACACTTTGCTTTAATGTTTTTAGGTAAAATGAACAGCTATAACTTAAGTACAACCTAAATACCAAAATAAAGCGACTAATTATTAAGAACATATAATGTTTGTCAAAATACTAAGTTCTTTTTTCTTATTAACTTAAATTCTTATTTATTTAAACTATTTAAAGGACCACAAACTACCACAACTAAAAGTTTTGTTCATTAAAAACTTATCTAGCTTAACATTCAAAGTTCACTTACTTTTGTACTGAATTATAATTTTTTTTAATAAACTTAATAATAATTTGAAAACTCTCCTAAAGTATTTTCTTTTTACTGTAAAAACACAAATATTAACTTTTAATCTGGAAAATGAATCTGCTTATTCAATCAGATGCAAAACATTCTGGGAACTTAATTGCTAAATAAGTGCAATCCAAAAAAATTCTTGAAGTATAATTTTATATAAATAAGTAAAAGTATATTTAACAATATAATTAAATTTGGATTTACTCAAATTGTTTAAGTAAAATTACTCAAAAGTATTAAATTTAACAACCAAATTTAGTAGATGTTTACCCAAGATTTTGACGAAGTATGTTTTAATTATTTTTCATAATGTCTTCTAAGACACTCAATATTTTTTCAAAGAATAAAAGAAATTGTCATTTTATATTGATGACTTGCAAAACACAAAAGAACACAAAAGAAGATGTGGGTCAGTGTAGTTTGTTCACCAACATTCTTCAAAATGTCTTTTGTGTCCTGCAGAACTTTCTCAAAAACTATTTCTAGTTGAACTACCTTTTTAATCTTATTCTTTAATGCCCTTGTAGGACAAGTTCTTTAACCCTTAGTTTTGAGTAATGTCCGTTGTGACCAGTTTTGCTTCATGTATGGATACAGGCAATGATTCCACTTGTTGTAACGTTGTTGATCTCTAAATGCTTGTCTTCTGTTTTGTTTCTTGTCCCTTCGCAGATGTAATAATGAGAATGAGTGGTACCAGATCCATGAGAACATTATCCGCAAGTCGAGCACCAAATACACAGCACCAAGCACTAACTATGGTAAAAGCATCTATCATTATAGGTTATTATGTCTTTTGTTTTACTAGAGTTCAGAACACTTAATATGAGTTTTTTTTTTTTTTGCTGAAACTGTGTTGGGTCAGATGGTCATTTACACAATTTTTTTTATTTTCTTCAAATATATCTTTGTAACAGTTTGCACAAATATTTTTAAGTAAAAAGTACTACTATTATTCAGGGCAACTTACTAACCAGAATAAAGTACTTAATAAATACATAAATAATATTTGGGAATTACTTAAAGGAAATTTAACAAAGCCTAAGTACAAGCACCCCTCAATGTTAACCACTTAAAAATACAAAAATGCTGCTAAATCTAAAAGATAAATGAACAAAACCCGTCTTTTATTGAACTATAAAACACAAAAACGTCAGTTCATCTGGAAGATGAATCTTCTTATGAAGTCATATGGAAAGCTTGTTGGGAACTACAGATCCAATGCCAAGTTAGTTATATATTCCGAAGTTTGTATGTAGTCCCAACACAAAATAAATAACTAAACAAAATATTTAAACAATTCCAGTAGCTTGAACAACATGAAATTGAATTAAAGTGCCTCTAGGATTCAAAAACTCATTCAACTTCTTCTTCGTATGTTTGTTTGTGTGTTAGTACCAGTAAACAATTTGTGAGGTTAGAAATCCCAAAGTTTATAAATGAAAGTTATCATGTTAAACAGAAGTCCGATGAGTTGGACTACGGCAAATGCCAGGATTGTCAACAATCAGTCACTTCAGTGACGTTTCATCAGAGATCCGTTACAGAGGTATCTGGTTTCACATGATGCTGTCTCGTCATTGGTTGGGATGCAGTTACTGAAATCTGAGCTGACCAATAACAGTTGACTAGACGATTTGACCAATCAGAGTACACTTTGAGGCGGGCCTTGAAGGGCTTCCAGACACAAGGATTGTTTATGTTATTTTAATAAAGATTCTTTTAGAATTCTAAACTGTAATTGTAATGAGAATATTTAAAAGAAAGGCATGGTATTATTTTTTAGTATTTCTTTGAAAGGATTTTGTAAGCGGTATTTCAATGTTGATGGCCCACAATGTACCTTGAATCTGCAATAAACTCCAACCTAGATACGCAAGTATTTCCACCTTCGGGGTTAAGAGGATATCCAGAACATTTCTGAACCTGGATGAACAGAAAACCCCTCCATCTGGGAACCGTAGGAGCCAGGCAATCCCCAAGACTGATTGTGGCGGGCACGCTGGCATGTTCAATTTAATGAGGGATTAAAGGAAGCGGGTGCCAGGCCATTAGCGGCATTGTAGATGCAAAACAATGTCTTGATTGAATTGAATTGTAGCAGTTACTGGCAGCAAGCGCATCACATTATCTGAAATAAAGATGTGGTTTTATAAATAATAACAAGGCAATGGTAGATGATAATAACCCTGGCCATCCTAATGAAGCCCAAACACTTCTCGTCCTGCAGGTCTGATCATCTCTCTGCAGCTTCTGCGGGGCGACATGGATCAGGTGCGAAGGGAAAACCCCATGATATTCAACCGTGGCGTGGCCGTCACACGCAAACTGGGCTTTCCTGATGTCATCATGCCAGGTAAGTCTGGTGAAGTGAGATGAGACTCTCTATTTAGAGTATGAAAGGCACTTGCTAAATGAAATAACAATGATTTGTTTACTTTTTGTTCTAATATCAAACAAAATATCAAAAAATATTAGCTGCTGACTACATGTGACCTCGTGGTTGAGGTTTGTGGGTGTTGTACTGAGGTTAAAGAACATGATGCGGTGTTGCCACTAGTTCAAATACATTTAACGCGACAATTTTTACAACAACAATAAAAAACAATATATAATACTATACATATTATTTTTATAGTTATTTATACAACAATCTTTTTAACAATCTTTTTTAGTCATTAATTATTCATTGTAAGAAGTTATTTGTAAAGCAATTATCTGTAAATATATTCTTTATATCTGTAAGCTGGTGTATAAAAGTTACATGTAACATTCCTATTCATTCTCCATATTCATTTTAGTATATCATCCTTTAAAACTTTTAAAGTCAAATTTAGGGGCTCTTTTTGTCATGACAGACACGGAGACTCAAGTGCGGGTAACGGTTTTAATGAAACAAAACAAAAATAGGACAGGGCTGGGACACAAAATTATTTAATAAAAAAGTCCAAAAGAAATCCCAAGAGACCTCCTCCCTAGAGGCTGCGGGAAAAAGACAACGAAAATCCTGCGCTGCTCCACCGATCCCGGGGTAATGCCAGCCCTGGGGAATACCCGGCGCGCAGAGCGTCCTCAGCCCGGGATGATCAGTACCACTCGGGGAGAGTTCTCGACCCGTAACAAACGGAAAACAGAAGATGGGTGGATGCTGCAGGTTCCTCGATCCAGGACAGGAAGATTGCACAAACTAAGGGCAAAAAATGATCAAAAACAAAAGCAAGAAACAAAACCACCAGAACTCGGAAATCAGGACTAGGACAAGAACAGGAACAAGACACGACAAGACAAGGCAAGGACTTTACATCAGGGGCACCAAGAGGCAACGGACTGACAAAAAACAACAGAACAAGAGGGTTTAAATAAGGGAGAAAATAAGTGACAGGATGTGAAACAGGTGAGACGGTGATGACGTAAGCGGCCAGATATTGGGGATGCCGCGAGGGAGACACGGGGGCGGGGTGAGTGACGCAGACAGAACACATGACGACACCAACACACGCCCACCGAAAACCCCCGACCGAGCCAGGATATGACACTTTTATTTTTCTTTGGACAGAATGTATTTTAGAGTAATTGTTATGGTTGCCAGGTAATCAGTCTGTCGACTTTAAATGCTCAATTTATTTCATATATAATCCTAACTGTACACATAAGGACACGTCACAATCATTTCGACTAAAGAGGATCACACTTGTACCAACATGACCCACATTTAAACACACTGCACTGTCTTTTCAATGCCCCGGAGGGCTTGCAAAAGCAGCTGGACTCCTGCTGCGTCAAAGCCAAGATACCACATCCCATCCCTGTGATTCAGCAAAAGCCTTGGGTCATCTCAAAAGCCTTTCTCTGATGTGTCTCACGTCTCTGTGTGTGCCTTAAGAGCTCTGACTAATTCTGTGGACTCCAGAGTCTCTTCCCTGACAATCTAATCAATAATATCAAGTCCTGGTCCTGCAGTGGATTGATGGGGTCTGCACGCGTCCTCCATCTTCGTAGTTGTGTTTTATTCGGTTGTCTGATACCACAGAGGAGGCCGAGCTTTTTGGATTCAGCATTTTAAAGCTGAAAATAGGTCAATACGTTTTGAAGTTGATAAGGGGTTTACATAGGTTGTATTTCTCAAATGGGTTTCTGGAACGAAAACGTGAATATTATTATTAATAATATTAATAATTATATGAATACACTAATAATAATAACAATGTGTTTCTATTACTGCAAGAATTAACAGTATATGAGTGACGATAAACATTGGTTCATAATTAGGATTTAATATTTATAATTTTATATTTATTATTAATCTATTATTTATTTATTTATTTGTTTATGCAACTGTTTATTTCACTGTATTATTTATCAGCATATCATGGACTAGAAGTGGCTGTGAAATTTCAGCTGGGCATGCACCAGAATGGATTTTTGCTAAGAATTTGTACTTGAGTGAATAGAGAGCCTTGTGTGGATTTATAAACTCGGACGGCTCTTAGGCAGTGGCTGTTTCCCATTACAGAAAGCCTCTGAACAGGAATCCAAGAGAAACAGCAGCGCTCACTAAGAACTGGTCTGCTGGTGCCAGATAACATTCGTACCACGATGTGGAACTGTAAAATACTGGCAGCCAAACAAGTGAACAAGGTTTTATTTAGTCTCTCACACTTCGCTGTTTGGTCCATCTAGCGTTTCTAAATGGAGCTGTGGTCATATTAACTTTCTTATCTGGATTCCCTTCTTGTTGGTTTCTTTGGGAATAGAAATTGAAAAGTGCAACGGTACCAAATGTAAAATAAAGCTTATGCTATGGTAATGAAATTCAACAACAAAACTTTAAAAAGTCCTTTTTTTGTTGTATTTGTAATTTAAGAATCAATAATCAATACAAACATGTATTTCATTTTTCTGGGCAAACCATTCACAATAATAACAAAATATATCTTAAGATGATACTTCAAAATATATCTTAAAGTTCAGTTATCAACATTCTTCAGAATATCTTATTTTCTGTTCTGCAGAAAAAAAGTCAGGTTTGAAGATATAAAGGGTACAAAAGACAAAAACAATATTTTACAGAATGTTGCAGTGACAGATTTTACGTCTGATGTAAATACACAACTGATGCAAATTATACTGTTCTTGTTCAGCTATCAATGTCTATACAACACATATTTTGTGTTCCACAAGAAAGCCAGGTTTGAAGAACTAAAGGCTACAAAAGACAAACAAACAAACAGAACTTTAAGGAAAAACATAATTTTGGGTTTGCAAATTCTGGGATATGAAACAGCAAGTTGTCTTCAGTTGCATCATTGTGTTCTTTATTTCTCAAAATGTAACATCACTCCTGAAAAGAAGATTTTCACAATGGACATTGCACACAAATAAAGCGTTGGATATATTGTGGGATATGGTGGGAAGAGCTATTCACGTTTCCGACCCAAAAATATATTCAAGAAAAAACGTGTGACTCATTAACAGGGCAAACCAAGGTTTCTCTTAAAATATAAATCCAAATACACATTACCTGACTCATAAGTGTCTACAGATTCAGCTGCGGGGTGGGTGTTAACAACAGGAAGCATTTTTAGCAATGTTCTGAAGAAGCAGGCATTCTCAATTTTCTTTCATTGCATCAACTGTAATTGAAAGAAATCACATTAAGCCCCGCAACTTCTCCTAACAGCGGAAAACTTTCTCCGCTCCTGAGCACATCGAGTATTATTCTAGAAAGAAGGAATATCTATTCTGAGTGTGACGACAAAGATGAGGTAACATTTCTAAGGAGAAAACGTTGGCCGCCGTATCATTCGATTATGGGAGAGTCGGCCAAGCACAAGGGTCATGTATGCCTTGGAAAAGAAGAAAACATGTTGAGAATTAAGACAGTATATCCTCCAGCCCGTGGGCACAGATTTGCTCCACTGGACAAACCGTTTGACCTTTACGAGGCGATAGCTTTATTGCACTCTGTAAAAGGATTTAAGAGGACTACATTTACAGCGCTGGGTCCATCCAAAACAACGTTCTCTCATAAGTTTGAAGAAAAACCATGTAGGTTATTAAAATTACTGCATTTAAATGAACGATTTTTTATGTTTAGGTGATGTACGCAATGATCTCTACCTCACACTGGAGAGAGGAGACTTCGAAAGGGGTGGCAAGAGCGTTCAGAAGAACATCGAGGTCACCATGTATGTGCTCTACGCTGACGGCGAGATCCTAAAAGTACGTGAAACATATTTAACAAAGAAATGATTTACCAAAGGTAGTCCAGAAAAAAATTAAGTCTGTGTTAAAGAAGAATATTGGTCTTAAGTTTTCTTTTGTAATTGACATGGGCCCATCAATAAGTGTGTTACAAACTTTGCTGTACGTTTCAAAGCTGCTCAAAATTTCATGGGAACTTTCTATTTCGTCTTGTTTATCAGGAATGCATCAGTCTTGGCTCAGGAGAACACAATATCAGTGAATACCGTTCTTTCGTCCTCTACCACAACAACAGTCCACGCTGGAGTGAGGTCATCAAACTGCCTATCCCTATAGACCGATTCAGAGGATCCCATCTGCGCTTTGAGTTCCGACACTGTTCAAGTAAGTATGCATTGTATGCTCATTCTTAGGAAAATACTCTGGAGTATGTTTTAAAATAATTTGAATGATTGTTGGATTACTAGACCTTCCATCAACCACCAACCCCCCAGCATACACTACATACTGTAAAAAATGCTTCAATACTTTTCAAATATTAAAACTATTTAAATTTCATTTAAAACACTCATTCGTACTTCTCATTGAGTAATATATTGCATCTGGCTGAACTGGCCCTACTTGAAACATATTAACCAGATTGGAGAACATTCTGTTTTGTGTGTCTACAGCAAAAGACAAAGGAGAGAAGAAGCTTTTTGGCTTTGCTTTCACTCCATTAATGAGGGAGGATGGCACCACGCTGTCAGATGAAAGCCATGAGCTTTACGTCTACAAGGTGAAAGCGACATCCGACATCCTGTTTCTCAATTATAAATATAATTTAGTTTTGAGTGGAACACAAAAAGGATCAAACAAAACTATTCGAATCAGTCAGTGGCGAATAAGGAGGGAAGATTTTGATAAAACATTTTAAAACATTTAATATTTTTTTAATGATTACACAATGTGTTTTATTAATTCTCAACTCAATATTATTAAGACTTTATTTTGCATTATTACAAAGCATGAAACATGTTAAGTATAAGCAGTAAATTACATTTTTTAATAACAGAAGATGTGTAAGTAGATAATCTATTTGCACATGACACACAAACAAACAGTGCATACATTATCCTTAATGACGTTTAATAGTGTATTTATCGTATTAATTAAAAAAATATTTTTATAACTAAGATAGTATTAAATTATTTTTGTCCTGAAGATGTGAATGGAAAAAATATAAATTGTTTATACATTAAGAGCTATATATAAAGAGTTATTTGCCAAAAAACCGGGTCGGTATTCATAGCAGTTGGGTTAATATATATATATATATATATATATATATATATATATATATATATATATATATATCATCTTGTAAGTATTAAACATATTTTTTAGTTTTGTCAAACAATTAATTAAAATGAATTAATCACACAATTTTTATTGTCAGTCTTTTATCTTTTAGAATTATTTAAATTATTGAAGTATTTCCTTTCTGTTCCATGAATAAATCAGTGTGATGAAAACACGACCTTCAGTAACCATGCGCTATACCTGGGTCTGCCCTGCTGTAAGGATGACTTCAACGGCTGCCCGAACATCCCATCCAGCCTTATATTCCAGCGCAGCACTAAGGAAACCCTCTGGATCTCTACTCAGCTTTCCTCCACTAAATTAACACAAAATGGTAGCTTGTTGACACTTAATAGCATTGTTATTACGTAGTTATAACAAACATTTGCTTTCATTTTTTTATCTGCTGTTTTATAATTTGTAATATGCTCTTGTTGTGCTCCTAAAGTCGATCTTCTAGCTTTATTAAAGTGGAAAGTGCATCCAGACCGTGTAATGGACATTTTGGGCCGATTGCGACACGTCTGCGGGGAGGAAATTGTCAAAGTAAGCATTCTGTTATGCAAACTCTTCCTTTCTTAATCAACTTTCATGTACCAATAATATAAATTACATGCTCACTTCTTCTCTAGTTTCTTCAAGATATTCTTGACACACTGTTTTCCATTCTGGATGACAACACTGACAAATATGGACCGCTGGTGTTTCAGTCACTGGTGAGAAACGTTCCTCTATGACTGCATCATAATTTAATGTAAATAATTCACTGTTTACGTCCTCATTATTCAAGACCAGCATTTACTGTACAAGCACAATCCCACCAGCACATGTGCACATCTATAAATGTGCACGATTCATCATATTAACACACACTTTGTGTGTGTTCTTCGTTTGAAAAATGAAGGTTTGTGCTGGCATGGATCCAGGCATTATTAGGCTTTTACAGCTGCCTGATGGTGCCGTCTCCAGAGAGTCTTTAGCTTCTTGTACTTCTCCAAAAAGAGTCAAGATGTTCTAGCCTCTCGAGGCCTGAATACATCTGTCATGTTTCTGCAAGAAGAATAATGTACCTGCAGGGGCTGTTTTCTTCTCGCTGTTTGTTAATTTGGTGAAATGTACAGGAGTGATTTGGAGTTTGGCATTTGTTGTCGTGGTCTTTGAAGAATTTTTTAAAGGGTTGTGTATAAAGATTTTGTAATGTTAACTTATTTTTTAAAGTCTTTTCCCCCCACATTTTAGAATAAACTTTACTCTATAGAAACACAAATTTGAAAAGACTGACCATTTTATTTAACAAGAACCAGTTCATATTAGTATATTGGAATCCAAAGCAGTTCAAAGGTTTGTTATGTAATGACAGAGAAATTTAAAATAAGGGACAATTCGACAGTAATAAACTATATCCGTCGCTTATATATGGATGCAGCAAACAGGCCCTTTTCCGAAAATACTTAAAGAAACCAGTAAATTTCTTTGTAACTAAGCATATATATACTGATAAAAATGGGTTGTAGGAATTACTTAATTTTGTAATTGGGTTCCATATGATTAAATTAAGTTGTTTTAACAAAACTTTTTCCAATTTCAAGAGAAATTAAGTTCAAACAACTTAACTTAATCATGTGGATCCGATGTTATTTTTAATTCCGACAACACTTTTTTCATTGTAATATAATAAAAACCTTATAATCACATTATAATTATATTTGAGATATAAAATTTTTATATTCACTCATTCTTATTCATGACAGCTTATTTACATGGTGCCATGTTGGTTTTTCAATAAAGTATACAAAAAGGTTTTATCTTCCAAATCCACTCATAACATGCTTCTATAGCATCAAAATATTTGAAATAGTTGTTATAAATACGATGTAAGTGTAACTTTTTACTCATTATTAAAACTCTTATTTGATATTTTAACAAAGATGATAAGCAGGTTGTGTTACTAGAAGATGTATTGCTTTTATAAAGATTTTGCAGATAGAACCTACAAAGCAGAAAGTGATTTTAAGAATGAGAAGGTTCTATTGCATTTGATCTGTTCCAAAAATCCCTGTTTACAAAATTCAGAAAATGTTGGTATTGTACATTAAGAATATATTTAGGATCTTTCTATTTTAACATACTGAATGAAAGAGATTTATATCTATGATCTTTTTTCTTGAATGTAATGCAAAAACGTGTACCTTAGAACTACCCAGAACCCGGAAAAACCTTGTTATTCTAAGTAGGCAATTTATATGACCCCTTCAAACAATCTGGATTCTTTAAACAGAACTCCATATTTCAAGCTTATGTTCTTCACATGTGTGGTCTGTATAGTGACCTGTAAGCCCCTTATCTCTCTTATTTTATGTTGTCCAGGTGTTTATTATCAATCTGCTCCGGGACAGTAAGTTTTATCACTTCAGGCCTGTGATGGACACCTACATACAAAAACATTTTGCTGGAGCGCTTGCTTACAAGTGAGTACATCCCATTTTGCCATTTTTATTTGCTTAAAGATGTTTAAGACAGTTTCCAGATCTGAACGCCAACTGATATATAGAACACTTAACTGTTAAACTTTCTACATTGGCTGCGTTCATTGCAATGATGAATTTACCAAATTAGGGATTGGTATTTTAAAATTAATACTTAATTTACTTCTTTAACAAGTGTGAATCGTATTTCAGTGAGTCATACTTTCATGAAAGTAATTATTTAGAGAACAGATGATTAGAAATCATTTTATTGTTTAATTCAAATGCATCCCTTATAATTAAACATTCTATTGGTGCCATATCATGTCCTTGCAAAGAAAATACCAAATCTAAGGCAACGTTGCCCAGAAAATTTTGCCCAAGGTTTGAAAGAATCTCTCTGGTCTCATCTAACCGTATCATCAATTTTAAAACAGAGAGCTGATTCGCTGTCTAAAATGGTACATGGACCGATCAGCCGAAGTTGTACGACAGGATCACATCCAGGAAGCAATGAGGGTAAGGCCTCTGTGATGTCACAGAGAACTCATGTTCATATTTTAATCATTTTGGCATGTAGACGTGTTGACTGTAAATGTCCTGCAGGCTCTGGAGTACTTGTTTAAATTCATCGTCCAGTCGCGAATCCTCTACTCGCGGGCCACCTGTGGAATGGAAGAGGACCAGTTCCGGGCCAGCATCCAGGAGCTTTTCCAATCCATCCGCTTCGTGCTCAGCCTAGACAGCCGCAGCTCGGAGACCCTTATTTTCACCCAGGTCAGAAACAAACTTGGGTACATTTAATAATCAGAACATGGTTCAATATTTCTTACATTTGTAAATTACCTGGAACTAGACTGCTTATTTCCAAGAGTGCAATACAGAGGAAATACTACTAATACTACTGTGATGAAGTGATAAATGAGCAATGGGCAGAGGTTTCGTATTAAAAGTAATTATATTTCCACCTACATATACTTGTGTTATTATTTACTGAACAAAACAAAACAGATGCTTGAAGACAATTGAGGCTGGGTTTTAAAAACAAATGTCTGAAAATTAAATGCTTCACACTACCAGAAATATTATTAACTGCTTCCTTATAATCAGGTTGAGCTGTTTGAAATGTTTTACCTCTGATTCCGATGGGATTAAAGCTGTTTTCTTTTGGATTTCGTTTATTTAGTCCCTTTTTTAGATCCATGTGTCTGTCTAGCTCTGTAAGTTGTACACCTAAACTATTTCGAAAGACCCATCAGAGGGAGAAGCCGTCGAGTCATTTCTCATGTAGATTGAGTTGTGATGAGAAGATGTAAGGTGTAATGTGCTTGTCGATGCAGATTTTAAGTGTGAAATTTGAACAACGAAAACCCAGGGGCACTTTAGAAGATCCACACCCACACCACAGCCTTCAAGTTCTTGACATAATAACATGAGACTATTTTTGAGTGTTTCCGAAGAGAATCTTGGCTAAACTGTGAAAAATGAGCCCCAACAACGTCTGGATAATGGGGAGATTGAGTTTTGTGGTTGCTGAGGAGTTCATGATAGTTGCTGGATGATATTTGGTCCTCAGACATAGCACTTATTGACTACGATTTGTTCCAAAATTGCCCTGTATCGTACCTTTGTGGACACCTCCCATAATTTCCCCGGTTCTTGACCCAATCCTGCCCCTTCTTCAGGGTCCTCAGCCTCCTACAGGACCGCCAACTACCAACCAGGGCAGCTGTTCGCAGCCGTTGAACTGTAATGCCCCACGGCCCTCTCCTCTGTCCGTAAGTAGTTGCAGCTTGCTGAATGGTAACACTGTGTGGAATGGAGACTCCTCCACATCCCAACCCAAGATCGAGGTGAAAAACATCACCAGAGAGTTACTTGAACCCAACATGAGACATTGCTTCCCAACTTTCCCGAAAGCTGTTTGGTTTTTGGTTTGATGTGTTTCTGAGTTTTGATTGCTGTGTTTGATGCCGAGTCTTCTCCCGCATCAGCATTCGACACCTTCCCTCACACGTTTGGACCTGTTTGATCACTCCTACCATTTCTGGTATTGAACCGGGAACCGATGAAATTGCTTGCATTGAATGGTGTCAATGGGCTGCTGAGCAAAGACGGGATTGAAAAAGACCTCAAGTAGATGTAGACAGTTGCATTCCTTTTAAACAGGTTGCTTAAATAATATTTGACTGGATAATGTCCAGAAATGTCCCTCTTTGGCCAGCAGTCCATTGACGCCTTAGGTCTTAACTTCCCTCACTAAAACAATGTTTATACCTTTTTTATTGCCTTTCTCTTCACTGCAGGCCGCTCTTCTTAATTCTTTCCCGGCTATCTTTGATGAGCTTCTGCAGATGTTCACAGTTCAGGAAGTGGCAGAGTTTGTGAGGGGAACTCTGGGCAGTATGCCCAGCACAGTGCACATCGGTCAGTCTATGGATGTGGTCAAACTGCAGTCCATCGCACGAACGGTGGACAGCAGACTTTTCTCCTTCCCAGGTATAGATTACAACTTTTTCATATGTAAGATTTTATATGAATATTTTGAACCAGTTAATATTTGAAGTGGACAAAAACCTTTTATTAAAGATCCACATACATTTTCCAAAATAGTACTTGTTGTATTATAAAAACTTGAATTGATGATATATTTTTATTTTTAAAATTTTATTTAATGCATTTAATGAACTTAAATTTTAAAACGTAAAAAGTTTTAAGGTAAAATTATTTATTTAAATGCACCAAAATGTATACGGTTTGTATATTAGAAAGTTAAATAAAATAGTTTGACTTACATTTACATTTAGTCATTTAGCAGACGCTTTTATCCAAAGCGACTTACAATAGTGGAGGAGACAATGAAGCAGTAAATAGCCGATACAACAATAGGTGAACAAGTGCTACAACAATGCTACCGAGTTACACAGACTTTCTTCTGCAAAACACAAAAGATTTTAAAGAATGTTGGTAACTGAAGAACGAAATTGATATTCAATGGTTTTGTTTCTATACAACAGAAGTCAAGGGGTTACACTGCATCTTCTTCAAAATATCTTCTTTTGTGTTCTGCAGAAGAAAGAAAGTCGTTCAGTTTTCAACTGACAAACAGAACAATAAATGATGACATCCTTTTCAGTCTTTAAGCAGTTGGCATACTCCTTTTTATCTATTCGTGTCTACAGAGTCGAGGAGAATTTTGCTTCCAGTTGTTCTACATCATATTCATCTTCATCTAAGGCAACAGAAGGAGCTTCTCATCTGCTCGGGGATCCTGAGCAGCATCTTCTCCATTATTAAAAGCAGCTCACTGGTACACAAACACAATCAACCCTTATAGAAATCTTCGGGACATCAAACTCCTTGTGTATTTCAATTTCAGCTGTGATATAGTACACTGTGTTTCTGTTTGTAGGAGAGCTCAGTACATGAGGAGGTGGAGATGATGGTGGAGAGCTTGTTGGATGTGTTGTTGCAGACGCTGTTGGCCATCATGAGTAAATCTCAGTCGCAGGAGGCGGTAAGAGGGCAGCGCTGTCCACAGTGCACGGCTGAAATCACTGTTAGTAACTAACAATCTGATTCTTCTACCTTTATCCTTCCCTTCATTCCTCTGGCCTTCTCATCCACCTGCTTGGCAGCATCCCTCCACTGAGATCTTTACATCGGTTCCTTTCGTTAAATTCTATCATGAGGTCCTATGTTTCAGCCTAGAGAGTGCAAACTTTTATATCAACCTTTTGAGACAAGCAAATATGCTTCCATTCCATGTTTTATTCTGAAAGTCTGCCTTTTTGTAAAAACCGCATCATCCATGATCCCAGCAAGATGTCCATAGGTTAAGGTTATTGGTACCGTAGAATAAAAGGGGCATGCTTGACTTAATGGTGTTTCACAAAGATTGTCTGAAGCACATTAGCTCCTCCGCTTAATAACATTTTTTCGTAGCTTAACACAGAAATTTTGCGCTGACAGCTCATTGCCATTGTTTGAAGGGTACAGACTTGTGAAGACACTCCATGTTGCGTAATGTTTTCACGTAATGTTAAACACTTACTTCTGCCTTTTTGCTATGTTTCTCTACTAAATGAATCTGTTTTTTGAACAATGTGAACAAGTTTATGATTCAGTGAGTCATTCGTCACGCGCTTGCTTTGTTCTTAAATGATTCACGGATTCCTTCAAAATCACCTTCACCTGCTGGCCATTATAGTTTTAAAATTACAGTAAGTATTTATTATTAGTTATGTGTCAAGGACATTTGTTGTTCATTTAAATGAGTTCCCATGTCAGTATTCTTAGTAAATTTAAAGTATGCTTATATTACTGTAGTGTATTTAATCTCTCTTATAGTAAATAATATGAAATATTATTAATATACATATATAATCATGTAAAGTATGATACAGTTTTCTATAGTTTCAAAATATTTCATTTAGATTTGAGTATTGATAGAACATGGTTTATTTATTTAGATTTAAATTTTAAGTACGGCACAGCACCGTGATACTACCTTGTACCTTGATACTTTAGTTGGTATAGTAACGTAAGATATCTTATTGATATCATGACTACCCTACTCTATACTCATTTTTTTAATTGATTAACAATTAATTTCCCAAAACAAATTGCTATTATATTTATAAAACATCAATTTTTTCTCTCAGTTTTATTTTTAAAGACAATTCTCTAAATATACTCTAAATCACTATAACGTTCTTGGAGGACACTTAATATAATATTATTTTATATGTATATTTTTCTCCACACTTTAGAATAACAATAAACTCATCAAAAATATGAAATAAAATTAAGTCAACTATGGGAACTATTTTAGAACTAAAAAATAAATATGTTTTATTTGATCATATTCAGGAAACTCACCTTTTCATAAGACTTTGAAGAAATGTTTTCTAGAAATTTTATCAAGCCGCTTCTTAAAGAATCACCCTCAGATGCTCCTGTCTCTTTCGCGCTCTTATGGACTTTTCTATCTTCAATATTTAGTCAAAGTCAAAGTTAACAAACTAAAGCATTTATAAGAAGGACAATATATTGAGATATATTATTACTTTTGTCCGTGGTGCAAACCTTTAAAATACATCCTTTTGGTATAAGTAAAATACACTTTTGCACTCTATTAACCCCTCTCACCCCTCTCTCTTTATGTCACATGAATTTGTGTATGTATCGTCTATTATGTCTCTTACACTCCCTGACTCACAAAATATGTCTTTATAGCGTGAACTTGAATGAAATCTGCACATGTCATGCTTTCTCTAAAACTCCAATGATATTATCTTTAATGCATTTGAGTCATGTTATGTTTTGCCACATGAATAAAGGGGCCAATAATATGATAAGTGAGAATTTGGGGAATTTGGAAAGAAAGTAATTTTTGTGGTTTTCTGCAAGTTTTTGGAAAATCGGCCATGTTCGTTCGTCTCCTCACCTCTCATACATTTTGCTTCCCCGCTCCCTTTTAATGCATTTGATTGGTTGTTTAAGGATTAAACAAACAGACTGATTTGCTCACAAAGACTTTCCCTCTTTCCGATTGGCAGGGGGAATACGTGTCGTGTCTCTTGTCCCTCCTGCGTCAGATGTCAGACATTCACTTCCAACATCTGCTGGACAACTTCCAGAGCAAAGAGGAGCTGAAGGTGAGCCAAGATAATCCTGGGAACGGTCCACTCTTTTTCAAGGACACATAATTCTGTATAATGCCAGAATTGACCAAACAGCATTTAGAGAGTTGGGTAGTACGATTACTTTGACTGCTTGTGGCCCTGCCCTTGAAAACTCAACAAAAGTAATCTTTTTTTTATACATAAAATCATTTGACGCAATCTAAAGAAAATTATATGAGAACATAATATATATGAGAGCATAACATATATTTTAATATGACTGAGCAAGAAAACATGACAAAGATGAAAAACATAGTAAAATAATAAGTAAAAATCAAATTTTATGGCTCTAAATCTCTGAATTTCATTTTCTGCTTTCCCAGGTAGATAAAAACACGATAGTAGCAGATTATAAGATAAATGGTTTCTCTTTCTTCACCTTCCAGGAATTTTTGCTGAAGATCTTCTGCGTGTTCAGAAACCTGATGAAGCTAAGCATCTTTCCTCGGGACTGGAACGTCATGCGCCTCCTGACCAGCAAGTAAGAATATGCCTTATGGTTTTCTTGTCTATACTTTAATGAGTAAAAGACATTAAAATGGCATACAACATAACCCATTAATAAACACTTGGTAAAGTCTTGGTTCTTCTCTCTTTTGCAGTATCATCGTCAGCACAACCCAGTATCTATCCCCTGCTCTCCATAAAAGCTTCACAGAGGCTGACTTTGATTTCAAGGTGCGTAACACACTTTTTCTTCTCACATGTATTTTAATGTGCTTGTGTGTTGTGGGATATTTACGAATTCCTGCTATTGGGCACGCTGGATCCATAATGAAGTAGATGTCCCTGAACAAAACAGATGGTGTTGCCACACAGGGACATACTGCCTCTGAAAAGTTTAAATCTTGTGAATTTTTGATGAAGAATATCTCTAAGAGAAAAACAAGGTGCTGTTAATACCTATCTGTTCTAAAAACTATTTAACAAAAACTAAGCAGAAGCACCCATTCATTTTGTTTACCCATTTAAATTTATAGTTGCCAATTGTCACTGCAGAGTAAAGGTGCCTATGGGTGGGGGTAAGGTGCCTTCCTCAAGGACAATTCGGTCATTGTCTGATTCATTGTGAAATTCAAAACCGCAACCTTCTGCTTACAAGTCCAACCCTCTAACCACCAGACCACAACTGAACCCCGTTCACTTTGTATGCACAGAAAACAATGCAAGTGTAAGAGTGCTGGTTCCGGCATTCTTCAAAATATCTCTTGTGTTCGGTGGAAGAAAGGAAGTCATACGGGTTTGAAATGACATGCAGGTCTTTATTTGTGCATCAGGTGTGGAATTCATACTTCAGTCTGGCAGTGCTGTTCATCAACCAGCCAAGTCTACAGCTGGAAACTCTGACACCGGCCAAAAGAAAGAAAGTGTTTGACAAGTAAGTCTATGATATTTATGTTCAAAAGCAGTTATGAGCTGTCAACCTGCTTAACTTGTGATTCACATGAATATAACATGGAAGTGTATACTGTTTTAATGACATGATTTGAACTAGTTTAGACTCTGATTCTTTTTGTGCATTATACACTGTTCATATTCTGTAGTTCAAGTAAAAAAATAGACTGATTTTAATTTTCTATGTATTGCGATACCTAATGGTGCTTAGACTAAATAAAGTGATGCTGTTTGGTTATGGTTTATTTCTTGTAATGCAGTACTTTGCTCTGGTTGTCTTGTTCTCGCAGGTATGGTGACATGAGAGTCATGATGGCTTTTGAACTGTTCAGCATGTGGCAGAATCTGGGTATGTGTTTCCATTATATCTCTTCCTACTGTTTTCCAACATTTCTATGCATTCATGCCTACACATTTCAGCATTCTGTAGAAAAAGAAATACTGTCGTCTAGAGGTAAAAAAAAGAGGGATTTTAAAAACTTTTTGGTATCTTATATTCTACTTTTATTTTATTTTAATTTAAGTCAATTCAATTTAATTTAGGTTTTATTTTTGTTTTTTTAAGGTCAAGACTTATAAAAATATACATATTATCGTAATAAAAAACAACACTAAATACTAATGTTACCATGGAAAAAGTAATCAGATCTAGTCTTTCTAACTTTGAATTAAAAGCCAGTTTTTGAACAATAACAGTTAAATTCACGTTCAATTCATAGTTATCGAAGCTATAAGTTAAACTAGCTCAAGGTGTTTTGGTTTCATTGTAGGTGAGAATAAAATCCACTTTATCCCGGGAATGATTGGGCCGTTTCTGGGTGTGACGCTTGTACCGCAAAACGAAGTCCGGAATATAATGATCCCCATCTTCCACGACATGATGGACTGGGAACAGAGAAAGAATGGCAATTTCAAACAGGTCCGGTATATCTTACTTTTTTGTCTCTCTTAAAGGTACAGTTCCCCCTAAAATGACAATTCTATCACACTTTACGTTCAATGTTCTTTTTTGGGAAGAAACGAGTAGAAATTTGATAGAACATATATTGATATTAAATAAACATATTAAAGCGATAGTTCATCTCAAAATAAAAGTGCTGTTGTCATTTACTCACTTGCAGTGGTTCCAAATCTGTTTAAATGTCTCGGTAATGATTAACACAGCAAAATGTATTTGGATGCTTGTTTTCTCAATTGACTGCTATAGCAGGTTAAAAATTAAATAGTTAAAACAATATATTTTGAAGAATGTAGGGCATGAATCATTTGACACAATATTGATGGAAATGAACAGAACATTTTACAGGGATATTTCACCATAAACATAAACAATTGACATCATTTATTCACCTTACTGTTGTTCAGAATCTGTATAAATGTCTTTGTTTAGAAAAAAAAACATTTAGAATGAATGCTGGTTACAATGGCTGTCATAGTAGAATATATGTATATGAGATAAAATGAGATAGTTTACAGAAAGAAGGCCATGAAAAAAATTCACTTTTTAACTACCATTTTCATTTTTGGTAGTCAGTTACATAAAACTGTACGGTTACCAAACAAACCATGCCTTTAAATGTATTTCTATAATAGTGTTTTTTTTTCATTTTAAATCCTTAATTTAAGTCCCCATTTACTTTCATTGTATGGAAAAACTTTTGGTTTGTAATTCTCTTGATGTTTATAGGTCGAGGCAGAACTGATAGACAAACTGGACAGTTTGGTGTCTGAAGGAAAAGGAGATGAGAATTACAGAGAACTCTTTAGTTTACTGTGAGTACACACAAACACACACACACACACACACACACACACACACACACACACACACACACACACACACACACACACACACACACACACACACCTTCTCTTTCCCGTACAACACACACCTTCAACACCAGCTATTATACTGCTGTTGTTATAATCTGAGTGTCTCTGCTTTACCTTGTGCTGCGGGATATATAGAACACAGCTCTTTGGCCCATACCCCAGGTAAGAGGAAACTAACCTTGTTTCATCATTCAGGTGCCACTTATAACACCAGAGAAAGTCTGCGTGCCATTGGTAGGTATCTGTTTTTAACCTACGGCCATTATAGTGTTTTAACACGTGTGTGTTTGTGTATAGTCTGCTGGAGAAGATAGAGCAGGAGACCTGGAGGGAAACGGGCGTATCATTCGTCACGTCTGTCACACGGTTGATGGAGCGACTGCTTGACTACAGGTATAAAGTGCGCATTCTGTTTTTGATAAAAATGTATGCATTACAGGTGTAGAGTCATCTTTCTATTCTCATGTTGGTAGGGATTGCATGAAAGGTGATGAAACTGAAAACAAGAAAATAGGCTGCACTGTGAACCTGCTGGTGAGTTTGGTCCTTCGTTTCTTTCTGCCGGCGATAGCAGTAGCGTGATCTTTTGCTCTTTCGTTTTAGAATTTCTACAAGTCAGAGATCAACAAGGAGGAGATGTACATCCGATACATTCACAAGCTGTGTGACATGCACCTGCAGGCTGAAAACTACACAGGTGAGACACCTACATCAATGCAAAGTGCTCTCGTGGTGGTGGATAGCCACCTATTATTACACCACTTTTGGAGGTCTGGATTGGGACAGTTGTGACATTCCAAGGTCTGTTATATTAATTTAATCAAATGTGCCTCTGGGATAATAATGAATGGGGAGGAATGCAACTCTCAATAGGTCCGCTCTAGCGAAGGAAGTCCCACCTTCCAGTGATACGAGCCGATCCTCAATCAATATTGATAAAGGTTATTGCAACCCAAAATTTGTATAAAATTTGTGTAAAATGTAACTATTAATTTAAAAATATGCCAGCAATTTTAAAAACGTATGCCACCCCTTTTTAATAAATAGGACTGTGGACTTTGATTATATCATGGTATGTTTGAAAACTCAATTGTGATTCTGGTGCGTAAATAAAACTGTTTAATACAGGGATAGACAATTTTACTGTCATTTTTACTTCTCTGATCAAAAATAACACAGTAAACATGAATTTACCACACCTCTTAAAAGGGGCAACACACAAGAAAATTAACAAATAAAAAGATTTATTATTGTTCAGTAAGTGATATCATTAACTGTCTCCATTTCATTAAATTTTATTTAAATTCGAATTCATTGCAGTATTTCAATGAACATTTTGTGTTTATCTGGGCTTCCAACCTGTGACCTGGTTTACAGAGGCGGCGTTTACACTACTTCTGTACTGGGAGCTACTACACTGGGAGGAAAGACCTCTCAGAGAATTCCTGCACTATCCCGCACAGAGCGAATGGCATCGCAAAGAGGGTCTCTGTCGTAAAGTCATCCACTACTTCAACAAGGGAAAGGTATAACATTTAAAAATAAATACGGCCTTGAGTATGCCTTGTTAAATGGTTGTGGCAGAAATCACAATTTTTGCAACAATTGATTTAAAGATTAATAAAAAATTGTTACGTCTTTTGATGTCAACTATAAAATGTAACACTGTTCTATGTATACCATATGTTGATATTTATTCATAAAATGCAAATCTAGTTGTAAATATACAAATTTGCTGTTAATGTTTTTCAGTGTTGGGAGTACGGCATTCCCTTGTGCCGAGAACTAGCTTTCCAGTACGAGTCCCTTTATGATTATCAGAGTCTCAGCTGGATACGGGTCAGCGATTTTTAAATTATTTGTGTATATGTGAATTTATAAATAGATTTAATACAACAACACTTCAGTGGGCCTAATTTCTACTGATGTGCTGTTGTTATATTTTGCATTATTATGCTGCAGAGGCGGTCAGTCCCTTTGTGAATATTTAATAGCTTCTTTCTATGCAGAAAATGGAGGCAGCGTATTATGACAACATCATGGAGCAGCAGAGACTCGAGCCTGAGTTTTTCAGGGTGGGATTTTATGGGCGAAAATTTCCCTTCTTTCTCAGAGTGAGTTGACAGGATAATAATGTTAAATAAATTGAATATCAAATAAAACAAACAAAAAACTTGTGGCCATTTTCTGTGCTTAACTCTGATTACAATATTTCCCTGCTCTTATTATTAATCTCTTTCTATCCACACAGAATAAGGAGTTTGTTTGCCGGGGTCATGACTATGAGAGGCTTGAAGCATTTCAGCAAAGAATGCTGGGAGAATTTCCACAAGCTATTGCTATGCAGCACCCTAATCAACCAGACGAGTCAATTTTACAGGGTGATTCCCAGTGTATCCTTCACCGTTATAAGAATATTAGTTGATTGTGGAGACTTTGGAGAAATCGTGATAGTGAAATGGCCTTTTAAGTATGAGATGAGGGTGAATGATTTTCATGCCTTGCAATTTCAATACCTCAACACCAATGAATAAACCAATGAAGTAGATCAAAGGTGAAGGCATCAAAGTGGAATTGTGTGATTGTCTGTGCTTTCAGAACCTAGTTTAAGAGTTTTTGTTGTTGTTTTGCCGTACATTTTAAATTAAATTAAGGGTTGTGTATTAACTCAAAAATCTGCAAGTGTTTTTTCCTTTATAAAGCCCCACAGACCTTCAGATCTATGCGGTAACCCCGGTCCCAGAAAACATTGATGTGTTGCAGATGGACCGCGTACCAGACCGCATCAAAAGCTTCTACAGAGTCAATAATGTACGCCGATTTCGTTACGACCGTCCTTTCCACAAGGGGCTTAAAGACAGGGAGAACGAATTTAAGGTGAACATCTCAAATGTATTGAAGATCAATACAACGAAACCACCCACTGCAGGAATATCCAGGTTTGAGGCTGTATATATTCAATGTCGCTTCTGTGCTTTTCAGAGTCTATGGATTGAGCGGACCACACTTATCCTCACCCACCCTCTGCCGGGGATCTCCCGCTGGTTTGAGGTTGAGAAACGAGAGCTGGTGAGTGTCCAACAACATGATTCAAAATTATAGATATATTTTTAATACATTTTAATAAATAATTTTAATAAAATATGTTCACATGTGGAAAATGTAAAAATTAGAATAAACAATGAGGGTAAATATTTCACTATTTTGTATTATGTAGATTGAAGTTAGTCCACTTGAGAACGCCATTTATGTGGTGGAAAATAAGAACCAGGAGCTGCGTACCCTGATCAGCCAATACCAACACAAGCAGCTTCACGGAAACATCAACCTGCTCAGCATGTGCCTCAATGGGGTCATCGATGCGGCTGTCAATGGCGGCATTGCCAGATACCAGGAAGTGAGTTTAAGAATTGGGTCAGAAATTTGCACTTTGGGGAAGTTAACAGTATGCATATCAGTATAAAAAATACTGAAAAATATTATTCATACTGTTTTTTGTTGAGTTTTCCTGAACAATCTGCATACACAATAATAAGGAAACAGTGTGCAATATTCAAGGTATGAATATAAAACAATACCTTTAATAAAACAAAGTCGAAGAAACTGCGTGAAAATCTTGTTCTATATCTAAAAACACAGTATCTTCAGGTTTATGTACACAGTCTAGGATGATCCTATAGCCTGTATTGCCCATATTATATTTAAAATTTGGTAGTGACCATCCACCATTACAATTAGGCAATTGCAACATTTGTATTTGGACTTTAGGTCGCTTACTGTCCCAAATAAATGTAGTCATAGAACTATTGAGATGTTTTATATCAGCATTTCTCAGTTTAAAAAAAGTCAAGTTGATATGTACATATCTGGATTAAGGCTACATTGTTACAGTCTATACATGCTATTTTATTATAAACCTTATTTTCATCATATGTATTTGGGACATGTATATTTGCTATCAAGATCTCCTGTCTTCAACAGTAGGCCCGTCATCAGGTATTCTTTTTCAGAATAATAATAATCATTTGTTATTGAAATGGTATGTTTTGTGGTTAAATATTATCACTCCGCACTTTTTAAATTCAAGAGATGAATAATAACGTTGGCCTAACCTCTGAAGATTTTTTGATTTTCAATTTGATTCAGATGGTTTTCTTGTTATAAAGCGATATTAATCTGATCTCCTTTCAAAATATTTAAGATTTTCCGTTTAACAACATTGTTGACGCCTCACATGTCCCAAGTACATGTCCTTATGTTGTTATAAGTTCTACTTATTAATAATTATATTACCAATTAGATGTGTATCTATTAATTATTCTAAAATGTACACACTGAAACAAAGGGGAATGCACAACCACTTGAAAGGCAAAAACAAAGAAAACTGCCTTTAACTTCTTTTCGAAAAATATTTAGACTTTTCGACGATATATTTGACTGCATCTCCCTAGTTCTCCCTATGTTAGAAGCAGCTGGGCCTTGCTCATTGCCATCTTGATCGGATCCTGAACACTTTATCCTCAATTCTGCGCATTCTTTAAACAATTAGGACGCGTAGTTCGAATAAATTTCAACTATATTTGGAAAAGAATCATGTGACCCCATATTTGATTCTTTATTTATTTCTGATACATGTGTGTGGATATATGTCCAAATGTGTTTCATTTGCTTAGGAAAAATAATTGACGGTCCAAAAAACAAAAAATCTTCTTAGAAATTTCTTTCAAAATTGCATCATCCAATTTTGAAATCAAATAGTTATTCATTAGTAGTCGCATTTGAGAATTCAGACTTTTACATATCTTGAGATTCAATAAATAAAACATTGTTTCATTGGATTGACTTTTTGTTCCCAATGGTGTCTATGAAAAAAAAAATATAAATACACATCAAATACGTGCATGTGGTCGGTGCTGATGGCCTTGCCATAAGTTTGGTAGTATGTACTACCAATAAAAATGGAAAAAAGCTCTCCAAAAAAGAACTTGTAAAAAATACATGAAATTGGATACAATCTTTAGTCTGTGTTTCTGTGCTTGATGTTGTGCAGGCTTTCTTTGATAAAGAATACATTAGCAGTCACCCTGAAGATACGGAGAAAATCACCCAACTCAAAGATCTCATGCAAGAGCAGGTGAACATGCCTCAAACTTTTTCAGATCGATTATTTTCTGATCAATCTTCACACTTATAATCTAACTAATAAATAACCCATACAGGTTCATGTCCTGGGTGTGGGCTTGGCCGTCCATGAGAAACTGGTGCATCCGGAAATGCGTCCTTTGCACAAGAAACTCATTGATCAGTTTCAGATGATGAGGAGCAGTCTTTGTCATGTGAGAACTCATACTTGCTTTACAGAGGATTCTATCGATTTCTATAGTTATATATTATGTCACGTCTTCAGTATCTGTTGGCCTCAGTGTAGACAGTGTAAATATTCAGAGTAGTGTTTCTATGTGGCCCTACAGGGTCTGCCCGGTCTGGATAAACTGAGCCCGGCCTGCTCCGGGGCAAGCACCCCACGCGGCATCCTCGCCACCCACAGTCCCATGAGTCCTGAGAGTATGAAACTCATGCACAGACACAGGTGAGTACACTTTTATAAATCCACACAAACCTATGTCATGACCAGCTGGAGACTTCTCAAGACAAGGCAACAGGCCAAAAATGTATTTAAAGTGATACATAACCCCCCCAAAAAATTCTGTCATCACCGTTTTCATTTTAAACCTGTAGGTCGTAGGACTTTGTTTCTTCAGCAAAACACAAAAGAATATATTTTAAAGAATATGGAATTCTATTGCGTTGAGATTTTCGCATCAATAAGAATTTACAATTTGGTTGAATTGAGGGAATGTCATCAACACAATATTAAAGAACTCATTCACACAACATTCTTATTTATTCTTATTTAAATATGTAAAAGCATAAGGGATCATTTAATATTTTATTACTTTGTTAATGGACACATTTAAATCCCAATTGATTTGCATGTGGTGTGAAAGTATTTAGTCTTTTAATGTCATACATAAATTTTTGTTTTAAGTACAAGTCAGTGGAGCCGCCTGCATTCTTCAAAATATTTTTTTTTGTGCTGTGCAGAAGAAAGCCATGCATTTGAACTGACATGAGGGTGTGTAAACGATGACAGAATTTTTATTTTTTGGTGACTGTACATTCAAAAATTTAATTGAACACACATTAACTATTTTGTGTCTTTTATGACTTTTATGACTGCTTATGAAACTATGTTATGGATTTAACATGAAGCCGGACGTTTATTTCTTTGTTTTTTGTTTTATATATATAATATACATTTTTTTTTAATTCAGTATTTTACTCGATGTTGTCTGACTGTTTTACTTTGTTTCAATATTTATTTCTGGAGTTACCACTTAATGCACCGCATATCCTATTAGAATAAATCTGTGTAGTGTCTGTGTGTTTATGTGTACACACATGTATTTGCATTATAGAGCCGTAGCTATACACATAGTCCTTTCTTCCTCTTCACGAACACTTTTTGACCGTGTATTTCCCATAAACACGCGTATACAGTCATGCCACCCACCCTAAACACGCAAACCTCAGCTCCACCACATCTTTCACATGTCTCTCTCTTTGTCTCTCTCTCTCGCTTTCTCTCTCTCTCTGCTGTCACTTCCTCACAAATGTTTGGCATCCGTGTCTGTGCATGTTTATATATCGCTCATCTTTCCAAAACAATGTTATTCCTGCCTGCATGAATGTGGTCCTCTCTTTCGTGTTCTCCATCTTTTGATTTGTTTGCACTCTTGTACGCTTCACCACAATACTTCTCTTATTTGCACACGTCTTGTCCATCCTTTGCCACGGTTCACGTTTGCCATTGTTTGTATGTACTTTTCATTATGGTCACTCCATCCCTGCATGTGTCTGTCTGTCCAGCCCTCTGAATTTGTTGGGCTCTATCCGCCACTCCTCCTCTTCTCTTTCCTCTCACACCTCCAGTGAGACAGGAAACCTGCTCATCCTGACGGACGGCATGATGGAGCACCCGGAGGAACTCTACCGCATGCAGGTGCGCCACATGAGCTCACATTTTAACTCAATAGGCTTTCGTAAGATAGCATAGGTAACCAAGATGATGCTTGGAAACACAACTGAGAACCTGACGTAAGAAAACACCTTGGCAACCGTTTTGTGGTACCCTAGCAACTGACCAATGATGCGTTTTCCAAAAGCAATGTAAGCCTATGTTGGTCATAGAGAACATTGGTAACATGCAAACAACAATGCTTTTGGAAAACATTCTCCAGAATGTAAAAGCCACTGCCTTGAAACTGTTCTCCGACACCCTGGCAATGCCCAAGCAATGCCCAACAATATTTAATTATAACAATGGTTAGCAGCATGTTAACATATAATGAATACGTGTTTATGAACTTCAAATTCAGTATCGTGAAGGCCGTCAATATCTGATACCATTGGTATGACCCCACTTCTGTATGTGTAACATTTTCAGCCTAGTCCATCATCATCCAGTTTGAGTTCGACTCACTCAGCTCCGTCTCAGATGATCAACTCAGGTCACACCAGCATCAGAGGTGAGCACCAACATCTAAACTTCATGATTGTGGACAATATGTATGTCAATACTGTATGAAAGTTTAGGCTCACCGGACCGTAATGTTTCTCATGATTTTGTTAAGCATTGTACATGTGGGCCCTTCAAATATTAACATCAAATTGAGAATATTATTTGTTTTCTTTCAATATGGTTTAAATGAATGAAAAGAAACTATTTTGAAAAATTCTAAACAGATGTCGACAAGGTTTTGAATTTTTGAATTAATTAGGTATTAATTGTATTCTAGTCAATTTCTATGGTTATATTTCTGTCCTGTAGTTATTCGATAATGTAAAAAATATAAATAAAAAATAAATGACCCCAAAGTTTTAAACAGTACGAATTTTATCATAATTTTACATTTCTGCAAACCACAAAATGTCCGAATTTGGAAAGTGGCTTTGTGTTGCTCATGAGTTTCATTTTTTTCCTTGCAGTTGGGTCCCCGTCACTCCCTGACAGATACAGACACAATCGAGAGATGTTGATGCTACTGCCGCCTCACAGGGACCGTCCCAGCAGCGCCTTGTACCCTAACCTCACTGAGAATGGACAGGTCTGACTTAAGACCCATTATAATAACAGCTTTCATGACGATGAATGTTTCAGATTGAATGAACCAATGATCACTGTAATGTAAAGGGATACACGTGGCATTTTTTACTTACCCCTCCAGCCAACCAATCACCAGAGGGCTTTGTACCATCAGGTCATCGGCCCCTGCAAACCTTGCAGTGACCCGAATCTCTCTGTGGCTGATAAAGGTATGACTGGGTGTGTATGATTCTCTAAACAAACTGCAAAGATCTATCACCACAATCCCATAATTCCCTGCACACTCATAGGTGACAACAAATCATAATGCCATTAATGTCCATGTGAGCCGGAAGTTGCGATCGTCTTTAATTTTTTGGTCTGACGCATTTCAAAGTTAAACAGAATTTTGAACAAGAAAACAGTGGGTGTGGCTTGCATTTTCCGTTGTTATTGGCTTGGATGGGCTACACGTGCTGAAACAGTCGATGCATAACAGTTGACTGGACCATATGACGAATCGGAGTACACTGGACGTATGAAAAGACATCAAGATAACTAAAGCCAGGAGTTTTACAGACAGGAGTAAAGACACAAAGCAACAAGTTTATTAATTTATATTAATTTTAGGATTTAAACAATAGAATTATTAATATTTTTCGTCAACCAAGAACCAACCTTTTTGGTTAGGATCTTGTCTGTTGTGCTAGTTAAGGAGCCAGTTGATCCTGGTTCCAGCTTTCAAAGTTGAACCAATTCTTAACTATTTGCAAAGTCTATCCTTCACATCAATATCCAACAGGTCAATAGCTTGATGTGTATTGTGATGGTCTCTGCTCTTTCTCTGTGGTAGTGTTGACTGCTCCCAGCAGCTGGAGTTTGGACAGTGGCACCCGGGACACTCTCCCATTCCTCTCTGCTCATGTGGGGAGTGTGATGGCACCGCCAGTACCACCCCGCACCCTTCCTCCCGGTAAGAAAGCAGTGTGAATATATGAAAAGACCGAGAAGGTAAAGCTTAAGTACGTTCATTTTGTTTCTGGAATTTATTAAAAATGTATGTCTTATCATGGCATAAACCTTAATTGTTATACATAATAAATAGAATATAGAAATATAGAGATTAGAATAAAGCCAGTCAAATTTCAGATAACATATAAGATACATTTTTCAGAATACAAAACTTATTGAAAATTGGAATATGCACCAATAAATGCATGTATTTGTGAGGAAAACCCGCTACCAATTTTTAGATTTTGTGATATTTGGCTGAAAAATTGTGAATTCGATTTAATTTTACCGATATCCGAACCATCCGACATTGATTGAAAATCTACAAAAGTCACACTTAAATGAAAATCTATAAAAGTTACACTTTAAAGAGTCCTTAACTGAATAAGTTTAAAGGAAACAACAATGCGCTTTTGTGCAGGTAAGTGTTAATTATATTAATATAAAAAAATAAAAAATAAAAATATATATATATATATATATATATATATATATATATATATGAGTTAAATATAATTTCAATTCAATCGATGTGTAAAGAAACTCGCAATTACAGTACATGTCTTACATAGAGTTGGCAATTTAGAGGCAAAAGTTTCAGATAACTTCTTTAAGTTGTATTGTTTTCATAGACACTGTTTATCTTGCCTACACAAATTTTGCATGATTTTCTCAAAAAATCATCAATTCAACTACCCTAAAGTTTCAGAAGTGTAGTGAGTCCCTTCCCCTCATTTCAATAGTTTCCTCATTTGATCATCAATAGCTTGCTTCTAGCCTATACCCTCACATGATCCAGACCACCCTGTTTATCTCCCAGTCATCATTCTGCTCTGAACATCAGTTAAGTTAGGAATGTGTCCCTGACTGCGTGTGCATGTGCGTGTGTGGATCTGCCTGTGGCCATGTTGTCTTTCCAACCCGTGTTCTGTCCGCCTGTGTCTTCCCCTTTAGGACACTTCTCGATGCACTTTGATGCCTTCCACCACCAGACCAGCGAACTCCCTCCAGCTCTCCCTGCGCGCTCCTTAAGAAAGGTATCCCCTGCCTAGATCTGTCTTGTGCAATTTAGTCCATACCGTGAATGTACACGCTAGTATCCTAGATCCCTTGCGTCCGGTTGACATCTCCCTGAGTTGAGATGTATTTGAGTCTGGCACTGCACATATATTTTTTTCAATATTTGATCTTGATGTTCTTGGTAGGAAGGTTTTGACATGAAAGAACATAGGTAACAACCTTGTATTTCTTCTGATTCCTACTAGTCTCCTCTACACCCTATACCTGCCTCACCCACCAGTCCACAATCAGGCCTGGATGGCAGTAACTCCACCCTCTCTGGCAGCGCCAGCAGTGGCGTCTCCTCTCTGAGCGAGAGCAACTTCGCCCAGTCCTCCTCAGAGCCTCCGGCAAGAGCTGACACCCTAGACTCCATGCCGAGCAGTCAGGCCTGGACTACGGACACAGAGGAAGCCGAGAGCCCCTACCTTCCCGTGCGTTACAGCGTCTCCGAGCCCGACGTTCTGGACCCTCTTAAGCCTAATCCGTGCCGCAGTCACTCTGCCCCGCTGGGGGTTACCCCTGGGGTACCCCCAGATGGTCACCTCCACCATCACATGCACCTTCACCACCACCATCCACACGCAATTCACATCACCCATCCCCACTATCATCACCACGACACTGCACCCACTCTTCCCCCCAAACCGTACCTTAGGGAAGGATGCATCCCTGAAGAGGACCTGAGGCCGGTACCAAGACCCATGCCACGAAAGATCTCCCAGCCCCTGCTCACCAACAAGGAGGAACAGTCTAAAGTGGCCTGGGAACATGGAATCAGCGAGGAATAGAAGATTCTGCCTCGACTGTTGGATTTTGATTATGTGTTGTTGGGTTTTGGGAATGTTTAAGCCCCAAAGCATCTGGTTTTGAAACCTACCCTCTACTTCCCATATATACAGTGTAAACTTTTCAGAAGTGCTTGCCATGTTGCTGAGCTTCCAAACGTTAGTGAGATTTTTTTTTCTTTTGCGCTGAGTGAATGGGCTCACAGCGCCCAGAACTGTGTTGCCAATAAGCATCTGTACACGGATTGGATAGCCCAAACATGTAAGGGCATGGAAAGAAATGTTGATGGTACAGGAAGCACAATCATCACGCGATTTCCAGGTACGCATGTCAGGGTAATCTGCCTTGCCTGGGGTATTAGATGGAAAAATTAACGGCCTATGTCACTTCTGGAGCTGAATTACTATCTGATGGCCATTCCAAACGTTGTGTTTCTGAAACAATAGTACTGTCAAACCTAGCCAGGGTTGCACTTAAGCACTTGTCCTTAGGCCACCAAAAGACATATATTTTTTTAATGCTAATTTACAAAACGGTAGTTGTGGTCGAAAGTTAGGTTTTAGCCACTTACGTACTACGTAATTAGCATTTTCCCAACGTGTAAGTGTATAACAGGAATTCTGTTTAGTATTCTTCCCAGCATGCTTATTTATTCTAACACTATATTCACCTCTCAATGCCAATACAAGCCCATTAAAGTGTGTTACATATCAGATACAACACTTTATAACCGGTCCAAAACACTTAGCAGAACAACTGCTATATCGTGCATGTTTGAGAGTAGCTTCTCCATTGTGAAGCTTCACTGATTCGACAGTTAAAGGCTTTTACAATCTCCGTAAAGCCTCATTACACCTTCAATATTGTCACCCTGCAAAAGCAAATCAGCCTCTCCGAACATTACTATCCCGTCACGTCAATAACGTGACAGTCAAAGCCATTTCACAGATGTCTCCTTACGGTAAAGCAGCTTTCGGTCTCAGAAGGTTTCTTTGGGATGTGATTTCCGTTCCTCTGAGTTGACAGTTTTCATAAAGAAGTATATATTTTTAGATAGAGCTGTTATAAAATGACAAGACTTTAATATAATTGTATAGTAAAACCGAAAAAATCAAGAGCAAGAATAAATACTGCTTAGATTATATCATAAATATTGCCATGAAATATTATATAATGGAGGGTGCAAGCTAGGTGTATGAGTGTGCATGCTTTATGTCTCACTGATGTGTTTAGGAACGTCAAGTCCTTTAGCTGCTGATGGGTTCACAATTGATACCCGACGGTGTTTACGCAACGATATTTGATGACTTAAAAGTGTGTGCTGTGTTACGAGCTCACTCATATGTACAGTTGTGCATGTTCTCTACACCGGGGATTATAATTTAGTCCTTCATAACTTGAATGAAGGTCTGGTAGGGATGTCGCTTGCGTATCTATTCATCCTCAACATTAACTCAAGTTTGATCAAAATACTGCGTATTATTTCTGCGTGGGGTGACACTGCTTTGTGGGACTGGAATGCATTTTTGTGGCTGAAATCGTACACCTTATTTCTAATTATAAATTAATTTTGGCAAATTTTGCGTTTATTTATCAGATTGGTCGCTTGATTTAGCAACGTCCTTAAGAGAAAGTACCTAGCCAACAAAATTAGCGACTTTTAATAAACCTTAGCGGTTTTGAAAGTACTTACTTTTCCATGACAAGAACTAAATGAATGATCAAATTAGTGTTGTACGTACAAAACCTTGTTGAATATGACAGTGTTGTGAATATGCTTATTAATCAAGCATTAAGAATGCTAATTAAACTAGCATTTATCTAGCGACTTTCCAAGCAGGCCTTAGCTGATTTCCATTAAAAACGCAGTAGATGGCAGGTGTTTCACGCAAACCTGAGTTTGCTGGCCGCATAGTTATCATTACGAAATGAATTTTCATTGGTTAACAGTCCAGCGCTGTATAATTGTATATTGAACATAAAATTTACACAAACCGGCAGTTCAATTTTTTTGTTTCCGGTTGTAATCTATTGTTTATTTTTTTTAGTGGGCATTATCACGTGCATTATTAATGTTTCATTAGTTAATGTTCACGGTGGTTTACGTCACTTTAAGATGATCCATCATATTTGGCAGGCAAACACAAAGTATACAGTATAATCAGCCTGGTCATAAGACATACACTTCAGTCTGATACTTGAAGAAAAGCAAAGGTAAATTGCAAGTGTTTAGGAGATCTATGAGGTTGTTTGTGTGCTTTTGTAATATGAAGACTGTGACATGCAGAGAGATGTACGATGAAAATTTATGTTAACAATCTCACATAGATAATAGTGAATGGTTTGAAAACAGGGCTGTTGTAAACATGAGAATCTATAAGGCACCACAAAATATTAGATAAACTCACTTTCCAAATGCAATTACTTCAAGTACAAGTCGATGATGGTATATAATAGTTGGTAAGCATTGCTTTAAGGATAAATCACGTATAGTTATTTGTAGTGCCCTTCAATCATTTTAATACTTATTTTTTATATATATTAAATATCGAGTGATCAGGGACGGAAACTGCAATCTATGCAAAGCTGGTGTGATATTAGAAAGAGAGTTAACTGCTTAGCTGTATCCGGGACGCCCCATTCTGTGAATATTAGCACAGCTTACATAAAAAGCATTTATAATTATTGTTTTTAACATTTCCTATTATGGCTTTCTTGACATTTTGCGTGTAATTATTGACTGACGGATACTACGTGTCTACTCATTGACCATCATACTTTTGCAGGCATGTCCAAGCCAAAAAATCATAGAAACATATTATCACAACCATTTAAACCAGTTAGTAAATTGGCACAAAACACCATGTAAAAAGTGATATGTACATATTTTACATGCTTAATATCTCAGTAGAGGGAAGACGACGTTTTGGATACGGAGATATTGATATATGAGGTTGACGTTTTATTTTTTACATAAGGCAATTCTGTATTCTGTTCTCTTGTTCATATATCCAGCATTAGGTGTGATCTGCTAATGAAATATTTTTCTTCTGTATTTTGCTGAAAACATGGATTGAAAGACAGATGTTGTATGTTGGAACTGGACAGTTTTGGGATTTGTAAGAGGAGGAAATGTGCAAAGTTATTACACTGGAAAAATGACTTTTTGTTGTTTCTGTACATAAGACATTAATAAGAGGGGTACTAAACACTGACCTGCATTACAATTTGTATCACACCATGTCTGGCTTTATTTCGTGTATATAACCTTCAAAAGCTTTGTATTTATATGGTCAAGAAGGACAAATCATGTATAGACTGAGATTAATTGTCTGCCTTGTACTTTCTGATGTAAATGTGTTTTTAAAACTAAAATGCAAACAAGTAAAAAAAGAAAAAAAAATCTATGGGCTATTCACTACAGTTATTTTGTGTATTTTGCATCAGAATCTAAAGAAAGTTACGTTTTACCATGCAGAAATACAAAAACCTTTGTACAAGTATTCTCAAAGTATTTTTTCTGTATATATTGTGCTAGCATGAATAAATGTGGTGTGGATTTTAGATGTAAATACACTTTTTTTCCTACTCACTTAACCGCTGTGACGTGTAATTCATTAATAATGCCTAATATTAAAGATAATGTTTTATCAACTGATATTGGCATTGCTTTCTTTTCTTTTGGTATTTATATTTGTTATTGTTGCATACACTACATGGTAGCTGTATTACATCTTTGCACTTTCTTAAGAAATGGTACACCCTGCTGGAAATCCTTAGTAGTTAGACCACCAAAAAACATAAGTGGAATGTCTGCATTAAAAATGTTTAACCATTTTAAAAACAAATACTGAAAATTGATGAAGCAAACTAAATATCTTGATTTTTACTTGTTATTGGGCAACACTGATGATGCAATGATAATTTTTAAATAAAATAACATGTTTTATTTAATGTTAAAATGCACAATTTTGCTTGGGGGAACAGCCGGCAAGACATGAAAATAAAAAACAGAAATTTAGCTACTAAAAAAGTACAATCAAGTTCAATTTTAATTATAATTATTATCGCCACTTTATTATTTTCTTTGAGTCAAAGCAGCTGTACAAGACAAGCAAAATCAGGGAAAATAGTAGAAAATTGCTACACAAAATAAAACAATTTTATAAGTAAAAATATTTATTATATATCAAATTTCTACGATCAACTGTAAATTTGATACTTTTTCACTTTTTGTCTTGATTTTGCTTGTCTTGTACAGTTGATTTGACACAAAGAAAATAATATAGTATTACTATAAATATAAATTTAAATTGTATGCATATATATAAAATATATTAGTAATGTATAAATACATTATATACATTATATACATTATAATATCTATATATATATATATATATATATATATATATATATATGCTTTGCTTTTATTAACTAATTCAAAGTTAATGGAAGAAACATTATACATATATACATTATATATATAAAACATATATAGTTTTTGTTTTTTTTTACAAACTTATATGTATTTTTATATTGTAGCCTACTTACATACAAACACAGATCCACTAACAAATTCACTCATATTTTTCAACATTTTATAAATATTTCTAACATTAAAATTAAAAAGCCCACATTTAAAAAGTATGCAATAACTATTAAAAAATAATTGCCACAATACAATTTAATAAAATGTGTAATACACACCAACCAATCAACAGGCTGGACGCAACAGATATTAATAGTAACAAATCACACAAAAAACTACAATGATGGCGGCTGTTTCCGTTGACACGTCTTCACACCGAGTTGGCCAATCGGAGGCCGCCAACTGGACTCACTCCCGAACGGATATTTCCTACCCAATCAGATGATGGTGCGTGTTGGCACGTCACGACTCAACCAATAGGATGGCGAAGAGTGTAACCTTACCCAATCGGATATGAGAGAGGGCGGGACTTGTAAGCAGGAAGTGTAGTTGAATCAGTACGTTGCCTGCTGTCGAACCGGTGTCTTTAATGCTCGGACCGGCGCTTTTCATAACATCTTTAATAACTTAGACGCGATTATTTGCTTTAAAAATGTTATATCTACGCGGACTTTCTGTGGCTCTGGCCCTCACACTGGTGCCCAGCTTCAGTGATGCTTTAAAAGATGGAGATTGTGAAGGTGAGATATAAAAACACATGTGCTGTCGTCACTAGCATCTCACTTTATATTGATCTTCTTAAATTAAGTTCATTTATATTTATTTTATTTTTATTCTACATCAGTATCATTGATTTATTGTATCTGATGCTTAAACATTGTTATTCAAAACATATTTAATAATAATTTAATAATGTATATTTTTTTCATAATCACATATAATTAAAGATTTAAATGTAATATTGTTTGTGATCATTTGTTTAATATTATAATAATTTTGTGCATAGTGTGACACTTGATTATGTAATGTTACTGTATGTTATGATGACGTCATAAGGTTGTTACATATGTTTAAATATCAAGTAAGCTGAATCAATTTTTTATATAATAAAAAGTTATTGTTGATAGTGTTTAAACATCAGAAAAATATCAAAAAAGTTTTTTCTATTTTGATCTTCTTAAATTAAGTTTGTTTATTTTTATTTTATTTTTATTATGCATCAGTAACATTGATTTATTGTATCTGATGCTTAAACATTGTTGTACACAACATATTTAATAATAATTTAAAATAATTTAATAATATGGTTTTTGACATAATCACATACAATTAAAGATTTAAATGTAATATTGTTTGAGATAATTTGTTTAATATTATGAAAAGTTTGTTGTTAATGTATGTTATGATGACGTCATAAGGTTGTTACATCTGTTACAATATCCAGTAAGCTGAATTAATTTTTTATATTATAAAAAGTTATTGTTGATAGTATTTAAACATCAGAAAAATATCAAATAAGTTTTTCTATTTTTTAAAAGGGAAATAAACTTATGTTAGGATGAGACAAAAAGATTTATGTGAATTTAAAATCAGATTAAAAAATAAAATTAGTCTTTCTAAAATAATTCTATATTTTAATATGCATTTGTCCGTTGATATGCAAAATGTAATGTTATGCATGTCGCAATCCTAAAAATAGCCCTCATTTGACTTGGAAAATCATGTATCGAAAGTAATAATGAATAAAAAGTTTCATGGATAACATGGATATTTGAGCAACCAAATGTTGACATCTGTGCTATAATTATACTAAATATTTTTTGTTAACCCTCGATACTTTCATGTTAAGGTTGACATTTCCACGGAAATGCTCATAGGTGTAATTATTTAAAAATCATTAAATAGTCCGGGAAAATCGTTTAATTTAAATAAGTCTGATATTTGTATACTATATAGGTAAGATGAAATATGTTTTTTCAAATCTAATGACAACTTTCTTTCTTTTTTCCTTAGTTTGCGTTGGATTTCTTGAGCGTTTTTACCAGTCGCTTAAAGACGATGATGTGAAATTCAACAGTGAGATTGTTGAACAAGCACTTCTAAAAGCTTGCAAAGATGCCAAAGGAAAAGAAAACCGCTTTGTAAGTTTGAGTTTTTTATATGTTAACTTTTATATTGTACAATATTTCTGCATATTTTTACTATAAACTGTTTTGTGTCTGTGTGTTTAAAGTGCTATTATATAGGTGCAACAAGCGATGCGGCTACAAAAATCACCAATGAAGTTTCCAAACCCATGAGTTACCACGTGCCAGTCGACAAGATCTGTGAAAAACTCAAAAAGAAAGATAGTCAAATCTGTGAACTGAAATACGGTAGGTTGAGAAATCAATTTTTTTAGGTTGATCTCATGTAGTTTCATTAATATTCTTGGGACTTAAGATGCTGGCTTATTTAATGTTGATCCATACATTATTTTTTAACTGTACACAAATAGCTCAAAAAAACAAAAGCTTCTTTATTATTAACATTTACTTTCAGTTTTAAAAACAAAACATGTTTATTATAATTTGAAAAGGCTTTTTGTTAGAGATGTTTAACACACATGCACATTTATAGTAAGAAAATACATTTATTCATATGTAGATACAGTTTATATTATGTCAAGGACTTTAATTATCAGCATCAATAGAAATTAACAAAAGTGTATTTGTCTATAATAAATATAAGTCAAATGTCAGGTTTATGGTTTGGTTTTTGACAATAAAGTGTCAAAATAATGAATTGTCATTTAGTGTTACAATGTTTTTTACAAATCTAAAATCTTAAGCACTATTTTTTTCAAACCACATACTTATTCTGATAAGAAAATAAAGAAGACAAGGAAATATTATATTCATTGTGCATTGTTCATTTTGATTCCTGTTGACAAATGTGTAAATAAAAATATGCTTTACATTGATTGTTACAATTAATGACAATTTAGTTACCATCAACTTCAAATGAATGAAAAGGGATGATATGTATTTTTTAGTTTTTATGCCTGACCCAGAAGCCCTGACCCATAAACATGTACAAATATTTTAAGAAAAATATAAATATATCCATGTATTTATAAAAATTAATACGTACAGTACAAAGACATATATTATGGTAGCACAAACTTTTTTTCTGGGTGCAGTTAAAAATTTAAAATCCAGTTTTGCAATTTACACAACGGCCTCTTGGCCTATCATTACAATTATTCTTCCCTTTATGAAAACATGTAACAATAAAACTAAAATGTTCTTTAACAAATATTTGCAAGAGGCTGTACTATAGTCAATATGTAATATATACATATACATATATAATTACTTTTTACTAATTTTACATTCAAATTAAAAAAGAAATGATGGACAGATATTTGTTTTATGTATTTTATTACTCACAGCCCTAATGTTAAATGGTTTTTCTGCACGACTCCTAGTACGTCTTTTTTACTAAAAGACATCAATGATGTAAACCCGTTTCCCTTTCTTCCAGATAAACAAGTTGACTTGAGCTCAGTTGACCTGAAGAAGCTTAAAGTGAAAGATCTCAAGAAGATTTTAGAGGAATGGGGAGAGTCCTGCAAAGGATGTGTGGAGAAATCGGACTTCATCCGCAAGATCAATGAACTCATGCCCAAATACGCACCTAACGCGGCCAAGGCAAGGACAGATCTGTAAACTCGGATGGGGATTTCGGGACCGAGGCAGTGGCCGAAGCTGTTAAGGGTGGAAGATGTGGCAACCTAACGGCGATTTTGCATTGTGTTGTCACTTTACCATGTATTCCTGGAGTAAACATCATGAATTCCAGCGCACACATTTCCATGCAAATACAACTTTTCGTTTCAAACCTGTGGCACTTGTTTGACCAATATCCCTGCATTCACCTCCAGATGTTATGGTATCACTTGACACACTTTGCATAGGTTGAATATATAAATAGATTTTTTGACCGGATTTGCTTTAGTAGATATTATATGACATGGATGAAAAGTGTCTTGCCTTCGAAATGTGTGGGTGAGTTTGAAAGGACTTTTGCTGTAAAATGTGTTTAATATGGTTATACTGTCTTTTTCAATAAAAGATGAAACATAGTTGCCTCGTCATTGATTTGCATTTTCCTACACATTTGTTGTAAACAAACTTTAAGCGGTGAATTGTTATTAATTTAAGAACATTTTTGCTTTTGTTTACAGCATACTTTGAAAACAACACTTTGCAATATCCCGTCTGCCTCTGCTTTGAAAAATATTTGTCAATGTTTTATTTGTAAGACAATTAGATTTTTTATAGTCAGAGAAAAACATACAGAGAAAGTAAATGCCAGGGTAAAGTATAAGAGAATATGCAATAAGTAGTTACACAATCATGTTTATACCATACAAGTTACATAATGGGTAGGGATCTTTAGGGATCTTAAGGTCTTTTTGAAACTTGCATTTGTGTAAAAATAATTATTTTGCAAGTATAATAATTAATATAATAAATTAAAAGTTATGACAAACAAAATAGATCTAAAAAGACAAAAAAACAAGTTATGACAAAACAAGATGTAAAAAAGTTATGACAAAACAAGATGTAAATAAGTTATGACAAAACAAGATGTAAATAAGTTATGACAAAACAAGATGTAAATAAGTTATGACAAAAAAAAGTTGACAGAAATAAATAGATGTCGGAAAAATAAATTGTGACAAACAAAATAGATGTAAAAAAGGTATGAGAAAAAGTAGATGTTAAAAAAAAAAAATTAAAGACAAACAAAACAAGTTATGACAAACAAAATAATATATGACAAAAAATAGATGTAAAAAAATAAGTTATGACAAAAAATAGATGTTTAAAAAATAAGTTATGAAAAAAAATAGATGTAAAAAAAAAAGTTATGACAAAAAATATGTTATGACAAAATAGTTGTAAAAAAATTAAGTTATGACGAACAAAATAGATGTAAAAACAACATATGACTAAAAGGAGATTTAAAAAAAAATATTAATTCACAAATTTATTAAAAAATAAGTTATGACAAAAAATAAGATATGACTAAAAATAGATGTAAAAAATAATATAATAATATAAAATGACAAAAAAGTAATAAAATAAGTTATGACAAAAAATAGATTTAAAAAATAATATTTGACAAAAAAAATAAATGACAAAAATAAAAAAATAAGTTATGAAGAGTAAACGTTCTAAGGGCGTCTCACGCTGCGTGCTGACGTCATCACAGACCCCTCCCTCGCTCCGTCCAGCGCGCGTGCGCGCGCACATTCCCTTTGTCCAAGATGGCGGAGTAGCAGCGGCGACGCTAACGTCTGTTGCGTTACTTCATCCAAATAATCAAGCCCCCCCCCCCTTGAATGCGCGACCCTTCGCCCCCGAGCGCGTTTCGAATCCGCCTTAAAATGAAGCGTCAGGCCGAGCGCGACGCGAGTCCGTCGCGAGCGAAACGCGTCCGCGAGCGGGACCGAGAACGCGACGCGAACGCGCCGCTCGCGCTGCTGGTCGCCGAGAGTCGCAGCTACCACAAGCGGAGCCGCAGCCGCGACAAAGCGCGTTCACGAGAGGAGCGCGAGGGCGTCCACCAGCGCGAGACGCTGGGCCGAGCCGCGCTCCGAACCCAGGGGGGTTCGGCCAAAGGTAAGACCCCGTCTGCAGACACGGGGGGGGCACGACTCGAATACAAGACCCTGCTTATAAGCAACCTTGGGTCGCAACTTTCCGACGAGCACGTGGAGGACGGACTGATCCACGAGTTCAAAAAGTTCGGCGACGTGAGCGTCAAGCTGTCCCACACGCCCGAGTTGGGTCGCATCGCTTACGTCAACTTCCGGCACACGGAAAACGCGCGGGAAGCGCGGCACGCCAAGACGAGGTTGGTGCTGTACGACCGCCCGCTCAAAGTCGAGCCCATGTACATGCGACGACGCAGCGTCACGCCCCCTGACGTCGGTTACTTGTCTGTACATGGTGCTGCTTACGCTTACAGACAGCGATCTTTGTCTCCTGGCGCCGGGGCGAGCGCCCTGAGAGATGCCCGGGCTAGGCATTATGTCGACGGGGTCGGACTCAGCCGCGAACGGGTTTTGGACTACTACAGCGTGTTGGAGGAGCGGAGTCGAGCGTATGCCTATCAGCTCCCCGAGGACGACCTCAAACCCGAAGACGACCAGCGTGCCACGCGGAATCTGTTCATCGGCAACTTGGACCATAACATTTCCGAGGCGGAGCTACGACTCGGCTTCGAGAAGTACGGGATCATCGAAGAGGTGGTCATCAAGCGGCCGGCCCGCGGACAGGGCGGCGCCTACGCGTTCCTCAAGTTCCAGAACCTGGATATGGCTCATCGTGCCAAGGTGGCCATGCAGGGACGCATGATAAACGGAAACCCGATTAAGATCGGATACGGCAAAGCCAACCCGACGACTCGCCTCTGGGTGGGCGGGCTCGGCACGAACACGTCGCTGGCTGCTTTAGCCCGCGAGTTCGACCGCTTTGGGAGTATTCGCACCATTGATTACGTCAAAGGGGAGAACTTCGCCTACATTCATTACGAGAGCCTGGACGCGGCGCAGGCCGCCTGCGCGCAGATGCGCGGCTTTCCTCTGGGCGGTCCGAGTCGTAGGCTCCGTGTGGATTTTGCCAAAGCGGAGGAGACCCGTGCGTACCCTCAACAGTACCAGCCTCCCCTGCTCCCCCCTCCGCATTACGAGGTCTTGCCTGAAGGCTACGTTAGTCACCGCAGCCTCGAAAGAGAACTAAGAGCCAGAGCCCGCTCACCCTCCCATCCCCTGTTTGTAGAACGAGAGAGAGACCGCCTGTCGGACAGAGAGTGGAGTCCGCCGAAAGTGGCGGAGCGCAGGGCGAACCCAGATGCGTTTGGCCGAGCAAGGCAGCGCAGCCGAAGTCGTAGCCGCAGCAGGGAGCGCTGGCTCAAGGAGCGGGAACTGGAACGCGGACAGGGGAAAAGCTGGGAGGAACGTCGCAAGCGGAGAAGCCTCAGCCCCATCGAGCGCTCCACAGAGGAGCGTGGAAGGTCAAAAGTGCGTGGAGGTGCTCCTTCCACTCCGGAGGACAGCCCGGACCGGGGTCGTGGACGACTCCCGGACTCCACCTCGGAACCCCTCGATCACACTCCTGACATAAGCAGACACTCCGGTGACGAACGCGCAACACTAGACGAGTCGAGGAAGGACGCCGAGCGGAACCATCGCAAGTGCGAGAGCGACCCTGACTCTCAAACAGACAAATCCAAAACGGACTCCAAAAAGCCTGGAACTCTTTCCGAGTATGCTCAGGCTCTTAGCCGCGTGTGGCACGGTTCTCTCGTCCTCAAAAACAGCTGCTTTCCCACAAACATGCACATGCTGGAAGGCGGCGCCAGTTTTCTTCACTCCCTCATGAAGGACAATCAAGCGGGCGGGTCAAAGATCGCCCAGCTAAAAATCGCTCAGCGGCTGAGGTTGGATCAGCCTAAACTGGACGAGGTGACGCGGCGCATCAAACTAGGTGGCCCGGATGGTTATGCCGTGCTCCTTGCAGTCCAGGGACCCGTTGACCGCGAAGCCCCGCCTCCCGAACCGGGCCTTCAGCAGCGCCTTCTCCGAAACCTGGTGACCTACCTCAGGAACAAACAGGCGGCTGGGGTTATCGGTTTACCACTCGGTGGCCCCAAAGAGAGGGAGGCGGGGGGCATGTTGTACGCCTTTCCACCCTGTGACTTTTCACAGCATTATCTCCAAAATGCGATGAAAACTCTCGGAAAGCTTGAGGAGGAACATCTGGTCATTGTGGTTGTCAGAGACACACCTTAACACTTTCAGTCTGATATGCTAGATAACACTTCATTTGCATTTTGTTTTTAGTATTTTTAACCCCACAAAATTTAGGGTTGTAATATTGATCGTACTCCAGTCAACAAACATGTCAGTGAGTTTTACTAAACAGTGTTCAACCTTCACATTGTGCTATTTTAAAAAAGTGTTTATGTTGCATTGAAATTTGACTGAATTATTTGTTGGGTGTAACAGATTAAATGGAATTTGTGAGACGCAAGCAGAACAAACGTGCCAATAACCCACAAGTTGTGATGTTTGTTTCAGTGTGCCTGTTTATCAAAAAATGGCTTAGTGTTTATTTTGCCTGTTTCAGAAATGATATATAGTAATTTGTGTAGCTTTTAACTCATTTAACAGTTCCACATTTCATCCATTTGTTAAGTTAAACCAACTAGACAAAAATGTTGTTTTTCTGTTTTCAGAGATACTGTACTTGAAGGCATTTGGCATCTACCTCTGAAGGGGAATAGTTGCCGCAAACTGAAAATTCTGGCAACCACTACTCATCCTCTTGACATTTTAAACAAAACACAAAAATGATGTTGACAACCAAATTCTGTGGATTCCCTTTTATAGACAAAAACTTTCTTTTAATGTCTTTTTGGGTTTTGTCTCACAGGTTTAAAATGACATGAGGGCGAATAAATGACAGAATTTTCCCTTTGCGGTAAACTATCCTTTTAAATCATGTAACACATCAGGTTTGTTCAACACTGCTTTCCACGTCTTAAACATACGGCAATTTTATCATGTTTTAAATATGCACCTGCAGCACTAACCGAGGTCATGTGACCATACATGTATCATACTGAACGAGTACTGTACCTGTATCTGAATACACTAATGTCTGTGACCATTATGAACACAACCATAGGAGTGTGTTTTTATGCATTATCGACAGTCTTTTAATCCGATGAGCCGACACGTTTTTACCAAGTGCTGTTATAATAGCTATAAACTGTCCAGCGATATCAGTTCCATGATTGTAAATCTCAAATCAAGTGTTATTTTGAGCTTTTAGTTATTGGTTTTTTTCAAAGCCTGTTGCCAACACTACATCCTTTGCACTGAATGGTCGTCTTGTTTTTATTGCATTCTGTTATTATATCCACTCCTTTTTTTTGTAATACCCTTTTTCTAGGAAAACCGTTTTTCCTGCCTGTATGCAAAACATGTATGACACAAAATGTAAGTAAAACATGTTCTTGTTTTTAGACTCCGCTGGTTCTTATTCGCTGCAAAATGTCAAAGGTATGAGATGTGTGGTGAATGGCCAACAGACGTCATTTAACATCATTGAGCAATGTCTTGTTTCCATAGTTACCTCTCCATCTCAGGGTGCCAACAAAACAAGTTGTGAAGGTTAAAGCGGTAACCAGGCAACCGCATCCCTCATAAAGAGTTCATATAAGGCCTTTCGCTCAAAGGATGCTTGTCAAACCCACTAGGTGGCAGTGGATTACAAGAAACCTAGCTGTTTAACTCAACATATGAATCCAGGAGTCCCTGCTGTGGAAGTGGGATTTTGCTCTAGGGAAAACGGTTGATGCAGTGCATATTAAACACATTGCCACATTTAACATTGAGTTGAAAACAGTCTTTATCTTGTTTCACCCCGTGCTGGCAAGCAAATTAAGTTTGCATGTGGTTTTTTTCATATGAAAACTTCAGTTTTTCTTATTGTTTTGTAAGGCTTGTTAATAATACAGGATGTAGAAACAGATCTCCATTGAGCTCAGTCTGCTGTAGATGTCTCTTGATAGCTCATCTTGTAAAAGACCTCAGTGTTCCTTAATTGACTGGATCTCCTGCTCTCGACGTGACAGGTAATTCCCAGAATCCAGTTATTTAAGGATTTTCTGTTTGCATGTGCCAAGAACTGCTGCAAGTCCACTGACATCTGATGGTGTGCTGGAGAGATGTGATTCATGAACCTTAATCAAGGCTTCTGTCATCGTTTATACACCCTCTTCCACAGAACGCTAAATTAGATATTTTGATGAATGTTGAGAGCTGGCACCCATTCACTTGTAGGATTGTGAATGTGCAATTATTTGCAACGAGATGTTGCAATCTGTTAATTGCAAAGGTTATAAATGCAATTTATTAAGAGAACACTATTTAATGGTATTATGTAATTGTTTTTTTGGAAACGTACAATATATTTCATGGTTTCTATTGTTTTATTAGGGGAAATGTTTAATTGCATTTAAATATTTTCCCCAAAATGCACAGCTCTATACATTTGCATTGGTTTGGTGTTCATACAATAGAATTGAATGGCTGCCACTGCAGTTCGTTTACCAACTTACTTTAAAATATATTTTTTCTGTGAAATAAACACATACAGGTTTGAACGAGAGTGAGTAAATTATGACAATTTTCATTTTAGGGTAAATTATTACAATATCACTTTTTCTTGAAATCCTTATAAGAGATCATGAGACAACACAATGCATATATGGTTGCTTTTCGTTAAAATATTAGTATTTCAAATAATTACTAAGCAAATACATATTCTTCATTCTAAATATTTATTGAGTATATTTTCACTTGAATTATTAATTTTTCATGTTTTCGATTATAATTCACATTGAAATTATATGAATAATATGAATAGGCTGTGAAATGTGTTATGTTTTATAATCAATTTTCAAAAACAATGTCGTGTGTTGTAAAACTTATCGCAGAAGAATTTGTCTCCTTTTCTTGAAAGTTATTTCCATTGAATGGACATAAAACTGATCTGTGAGGTTAATTGGTACCGATGGTTTTCTTCCAAATATCTTTAGTGTTCTGCAGAAGAAAGAATGTAATACAGTTGAACCAAGAGGGTAAGTAACACAATTTTTACAGATATTAATAGTGTTTGGTTTGTTTTATATATGTTGTATGCGTTTGTTTGAGTTAAAGTGTGTTAAATTAACATTTTCATGCTTAATTCTTTTACATCAATTCGTGTTTTTTGAAGTAATAATGCAACTTGTGACAAAATGTTTAGCTGGTAATAAAGGATACTTAGAGAAGAGTTTTGGGTATGTTGCTTTAGAATACTGTACGTACTCATTAAGAGTAATTATAGGTCTGTTAAGCATTATCTATGTTAGGAGTCATGTACAGTCAGCTGGTTGTTATCCCAAAATAAACAAATTTGTCATCGGGATCGACTGCTTCCACGTTGTCCTGCTTATTACACGGCAACTTGACAAAACGAATGCAACTGAATTTAAATCGTCTAACATTTACAAAGATTTTTCTTTTGCTTTTATTAATAACTGATGTTAACAAACACAACCATATCGAAACTGGTTACCATATTGTCAATTGAAATTTGATTGCTATATGCAGCAATAGGCCAATCAGATCAAAGAATTTGGTGTAATAAACTCTTGGAATTCTCGGATCAGTCGGCCCGAGATCAATATCGGCTGAAAATCAGTATAGAACTCGACATGTCCTTGCTATGTCAATCTTATGAACTTATCTTAATTGATGACAAGATTGAAGCATCAGAATCGCCATTAGTATCGGCCAATTACCTTGAGAAGAAGGCATCGGTAGAACACATCCTGATTCGAGCATCCCTAATAAACACATATATTTGATCAATTGAGCCTTATCTTATGTTTGAGGGTTTTCATATTCTGCATCATTCAAAAGAAAAGCTTAATATTCAAGTCACAGTAGAGGGACAGAAAAGAATTCTCAAGTCAAAAGTATTTGTCGCAGACACCTCTTTTTTTTATTGACACTGATGGATCCTTTGAAGCAGCACTTGAAAGGCTTTTTTAGCAAAGCCGACTTTCCATGGTGTGCTGAGACAGCAGCCTGTCTGACCTGCATATGTCTCATCGCTTTAGTTTGCGCTGTTGCTCTTGAATACATTAATGCCCACTATTCATCTCAACCCGGGATATTAATCGCGACTACAAGACTTCGTGTTGATGTCTCAAGCAAATAAAGTCACATCCAGTTCTCGTGTGTGGGTGTCAGCTAACAGAACAACAATTCACATCAATAATACTAACCTTGCATGGGTAATGATGCAACCAATTTTTCTTGCAGTGCATTCTGGGACATGAAACATTCACAAAGTGAGCTCTAAAGTAGGTTTTATATTTACAAGCACATAACTCATTATGTTCTCTTTGTTGAAAAAACAAAGCATAAGGATGGGAACATATGATGTTCCTATTGGTGTGAACTAGCCCCTAAATCTCTTATGTAATTGTTTTCTACTTTTGTCATTTCAGATCAATGAGGGTCACTGCTTTGATCCCCTGGGCGTTGGCGACTCATGGACGTTTCGGGGAGTCCGACGGTTCCTGGTAGCAGTCCATCGACCCGCAGTGCTTCGCTGTAAGCCAGCCCAGCCCACTTAAAGCCAGGAAATGGAAGACACAAGTAATGAAATATTAATGCAGAATCAGGAGAGGTCCAATGAAATCCATTAAAGCTGGAAAAATCAATGCAACAAGCCCCCACAGCCTCTCAGCTGAACCAGAGAGATGATCACTTCTTGGCTGTGTTTTCTTTTTTATGGTCTCTGGTTAGAACACAGGTAAACAAGCGTATACTGGAGTATACTCGAGTTATTAAAGGGCTTGCATCTATTAATACACAATGCAGCGAGAAATTGATATCGAATTTTATTTACTTTTTATTTACTTATGTATTATTTTATTATTCAATTTATTTATTTTCTTTTATGGGTTGTGGGTTATATGTTATTGCTGTTCCCTTTGGGTGTTCTTGTTTGTTATCATCATAAAATATAATATACAAAGATGAAAATTCTGAATCTGATTTTTATTTATGTATGTATAGTTTTTTCTGTTGTTATTATTATTGTTTATTTTTCGTTTATTATTTTCTTTTCTTTGTAATGCTCATAATAGGGATGCTCCGGTGAGGAAATTTGCCACCATACTGATTTTTGTTATAGTGATCGGCTGACACCGATTCTAAAGCATTACATTTAAATTACTGATATTTAATCCGTCTGAACGCCATTAACATTTACTCAGAAAACTGTAGACTATAGATGTTGCCTTTGTAATATTTTTATAATGTTGCATTTTTATAGTAATTATTTAAAATTTGTAATGTAACTATTGTTTTAACATTCTTAATTACAAAAATGTATTATGATGTGCATCCTCATGCGTTGACATCATCAATTGAGATTGTTTCCAAAGATAGGCCCAGTTTAGTGAGTACCAATCGAGTCATAAAATCTGATTATTGGCCGATTCCGATCTCCAGCTTATCGATCGGTGCATCTCTAGTTCAAACCTGACACTGACATTATATGGAGACAAACCACTAACACATTTCTCAAAATATCTTCCATTGTGTTCCACAGGAGAGGGATAGGCGGGATATGGTGTAACAACAACATCACCAAGGACCTGAAATTTCTACCAGACGATGTCATCTGAGCCTTTTTGAAACCCTGGCTTTGCATTCTGTCGAGCAGCTGGCTGGAAGGCGTTTGGCTGTCAGACATGTACTTGTGGCATACCTAACATATCGCTGTAAGCATTGTTATACGACTACAAAGAAAGCTTTTGAGAGCTTACGGCGCTGGCCCGAAAATCCGACTCATTTAAACAGAGACAAGAGTGGGATTCTTCCTAAGACGATTGTCGTCTGTTTTATCCCGATGAGATTGTGTGTGTATTTATAAAGCATAAAGCAGGCACAATAGATAAGGCAGCGCCGGAGGTATCTAAATGGCCTCCTCTCTCCCACGATTATCGTCGAGAGGATGTCAGGGGCATAGGGAGGACTGGGTCAAGCTCACACAACCTGGAACTCAGCAAATGTGATTTTTATAACAATGATTTTAGGTTATTTCTACCAAATGACACGGTTTACATTGTTAACGTTTTCGTCATAGTGAGTGCAATAAGGCCTTAATGGTTCCTTTAATTCAGATCAACAATTATGACTTCTCTTAAGGAAGTATAAAGACTCAAATGCAACTAGCTTATGTAAATACACTAGTACAGTTTGCATTGGTAGGCCATTTAAAAATAGATCATACTGTACAGATGCAGCATGTTTTTGTATACACTGAAATTGGCTGCCACAGTTGATTAAATGTTAGCTTTTATTTTTGTAAAAATATTATACACAGTGCATCTATGTACAGTGATGTGCCAAAGTCAGCATTTTCAATACAATGAATTTAAGCTAGTTATTTCTACCATTTACAGTAGGGTTTTATTAGTGTTTACCTTTCAAATAATTCAGTGTATCATAAATTGAGAGTCAGAGATGGGTGTCATCTATTATAACATAATAAGAGAGAAAAAAACCTTGACTAAATCCAGACGACCTGTGTTAATGTCTTCAAGGTGCTTCTAGACACCTACCTTTAAAGCTTATAACATTCTCACTGGATAATTACAAATAATGACAAAATAATGTGACGTCCTTAAGACTTTTGCACAGTTCTGTTTATAATGCAAACAAATATTATCAATGAGCAACATAGTACTTATTAGTAAATAGCTGAAATTAACATTATAATTGTTTTTCCTAGACCTTGGTTGCCTGTGGTTACTGGATGAAAAAGAATGTGGTCCAGAAAAAGCAACAGCATACAAATGTGAAACGACATCAAGGTTAGTAAAAAATGGCAATGTAAAAACAAACAGAATATTACTCAACCTGTTACACACACAGATTATGTAAATCATATAAATGGTGACATTTAGCTTTTCAGTTATAGACTGATCGAAACATTGGTTAAGCGAGTTTGTTAATGCATATACATCAAATAATAAACAGTGTAGTAAGTTGGTAGTCCGTTCTACAAAATCATTGTTAGACACAAGTCTTACAGAGCACATATATTTTAAATAGATCTCTTCCTTTTATGCACATTGGATTTTTATGTCAAACTTTAACGTACTATACTACTTTATGCATAATCAAACAATTGCCAATGGAAATCTGTGCATATCGTTTTTTAATAAGATCTGTTGCTAAATTTAGCAGAGATTATAATGGTGGTCTGAACATTTTTGCTTGCCTTGGGGGGGAAGTGAATGTATCCCACCTCTAATTAGAAATAAATGCTAATAAAGAGCATGCTTCACAACAGGGAGATTGTCAGAGGGGAGTTTTTGAACTTAGGATTCAGTGCTTCGGCTTTAAAAGCATAGGCACTTTATAAAGCAGTTAGTAGCGGCAATGAAACTTTATGTAATGACGAATCAATCAACTCACACTTATAATCAATGCTTTAATAATTTAGTGTTTTCCCTAGAATCTGACAATCTGTGCTGGGTTAGTTACCCTGAAAAAATCATGTTAAAAGTTGCTAATTGCTTTCTGCAGATTGTATTGAGATTACTTATTGATGACTTGAAACAGCTCATTTACAATCACTTTTAAGGGAAAAAAAACAAAGAGATCATTTTAAAGATCATTTTCAGTTTTCTAAATTTACAATGTATAGGTTTGTGTTTAATTCCGTGAAATACTAACAATATTTCTCCCAAATTACAAAAAAAATTTATATTAGCATATTGCCAGAAATTGAACAACTTAAAAAACAGGTCAAAATAACAGAAAAGACCTTAAATACTGCAAGTTTATATAAAGGGCTCCTTACTAAAATGAGATAAATCCAGTTGTAAAGTTTTCTGAAATTACAGTTTTTTTAATCGGACCCATACATTCAGTTAATATATAGACAATATATTTATCCTGTTCAATCTTTTTCTGTTGGATCAGTATGAACATGTTAAACAATAAATATAAATCAAATAAATGCAAATGTGTGCCTGTTTTCACCACCAGGTGTAGGTCTTACTTGCTCAACCAGGCCATCAAAAGTGTAAATTGTGTTTAAAGATCTCATTTTAAAGGATTGAACACACACATACACGCTTCAAAGCATTGCCATGTTGGATTGCATTGAACAAATTATGATGGTCGAGATGACATATCACATTAAGGCTAAAAACCGTTTCTGGATTTATAGTGTTTTGGAAAAAATGCATCTTGCAGTTAAATTTAAGCAAGAAAATATAGTGATTAGACAAGCAACATTGCATATAATAGGTTCACTAAACAACAAAATAGCTTAGCAAACTTTTTTAAAATTTGGCCCTTTTCGTTCTGGAAAAGAGCTCTTCATTTATACTTTTCAGCAATATGACAGTAATTGTAATTCATGTGTTTAGCAAAACTACAAAATGAACTTAAAAAAAGAACAAATAAATTAAAAAAATTATGTAATAACTATCTCAGTTTTCACCTGTCTTGTCCTTCTGTCAGTCTTTCATATTTCTTTATTTCACTTATGAGGTTTGATTTTGTTGAAATTCAACAGACACTGGACTCAAAGGGACACAATACATCTAGAATTGCTGAATAAATGAAAATTTGGAATGGGCTCTTAATTTTTTGTGGCTATATATTTCGAAATGGCAAATACAGGGACATCTTTTTTAAAAGCAGCAATCTGTAAACTGTAAAAAATGCAGCTGTGGCACAAATGTCAATACATAAAATATCATTGTTTTATATACCCTAAAATTCCATATTTTTCATCACCCACCTTGTAAATGGCGTCTTATATAATGCTTTTTACCACATTTTCAATTATATTTCCAAAACTGTCAAATTAAATAATATAATCCCATAAAATATATAAATAATATATATATATATATAAAATAAATATTGAACAGTACAAGAAAAAAATTTATTCTTAACCTATTGAAATTCACAACAGTCAGCTTATAGTAATTTATAGATTAAGCTGCCTGGTTGGTTTTTGTAGAAAATGACAGTTTGACGTCAACCTGAGTAAATATAATGAAATTTTTTGTCATACAGGGAAGTATAAAAGGCAAAGAGAGACACAACACAAAAGAAATTTGGAAGTAAAATGGGTTCATAATGACAAGAGGATGATTGATTGTCATCTTGGGATGACCTATCCTTTTAAGTCAATTCACATTTGTGTTATGATGTATAAAAGTGTGTTACAGTATTAGTTAAACAAAGCACATTCTTAACATTAAATCCAATTTGCATTTGTGATTTGGTTTTTGGTTTGAAAGGTGTGGTCCCTTTGTCTTTTACCCCAAAAACAGCAGCCCCAGGGCGAGCAGATGGCAACGGGGGGCCAGGTGCTCCCCCTCCTCCCGTTTCAGGAATTGATCCAGCTTTCAAATCACCCTCCCAAACTATCCCACCACGCACGACGGCCCTCAGGGACAGGAAACTTCAGAGGCCTTTGATTCGATGTGAGGAGTTTTATGTTATTGGATTGAGGATCACCGTTACAGAGGGGGGTTGAAGCAAAGGGGGTTCGGTGTCAGCACAAAGAAATGTCATTGAGCCGTCTCCTCTGTGCTCAAAAGAAAGCTCCGGCTCTTTTGAAGGCTTGTTTTGATAGCCAGGTCATTCGGTACCCCCTTACACAATTCGTTTTGCATGCAGTGAATGGAAAGGCGGTTGGTACATGATGTACGTATGAATAGCTGGATAAACAGGCTGCGTGCCTTGTAAATGAACGTTTGGGACGGAGGCCGATGTAGAAACTCTTAACATGTACAGACCTTTGGCACCAGGCCTGTTTCAGTCCGCACGTGCGAGCGGCATGTATTTATTTCACCGGCCGTATTAAGAGGTCACAATATTGCCTGCGTCAGCGATGCGCCGTGATATAATCGGAATTTCTGTGCTCTAGCCTACTTTCGCAGAAAATATATTGAGAAAACAATGTAAACTTATTTATCAACGCAATCTTGTGCAGTGTTGGCTTTTATGAAGAAACATTAATAATGGAGTTAAGTACTCAACCATGAAGAAAAACATCTGCTGGGCTGAATGTTATTGAGTACAAAAAATCACCCACAAACCACCCTGTGTGTTCAATAAATGTCAATACATGTATTTAAAGCTACATGATGGGATTTAAGTTTGCTTAGTGTAGATTATCACTGGACATTTAAACACAGTCTCACGTGTGAATCAGATTTCCTAAAGATCAACTTAGTACTAGATCTCCAAGTCTGATTCTATTAACCATTATAGAATATATCACTGTAGTCAAAAATGTGTTTTGTAACTTTTTAGTATTTAGTACTGTCAATTTCTAAAATATAACACTTCAAAACACAAGTCATTGCTTTCGAGTTGCTGTGTGTGGCATTTTCTGATTTTTGAAGGAGTCTTGCTGTGTTGGCAAGACAAATGGGAAAAAGAATGGCAATTTACATTAAAAATTTTTAAATTTTTAAACTTTGAAATCAATAAAATAGACCGTTATTTTAAATATATTTAGTTATATTTTAATATATTTATTATTATTTATTTTGGTTTCAATGCTTGGTTCCTAGTTTTGGTCCACAAAAACAGCCGTAATGATCATTTGAAGGATTTTGGGGTACATTTAAGTATTTCAGAAAAAAGTTTAAATCCTTTGGTTTTTTTAAAACTCAAAGAACCTTTTTTTAGAACCAACTATGAGTGTTCAAAACAACAATAGTATCTTAGACAAAAGGTTTTTTCTCTAAAATATCAGATTGTAAAGTCTAATATTTACAAAACAAACGTAACCCAAGCAATATACCTGTAAACTTGACCATCGATTAAAAAAAAGTATTTTAAATGTTGTCTCGTAAAATACCAAACAGAATTACATTAGTTACACCAACAGATGTTCACACACTAAAAACCTTAGTCCCATTGGTAAAAGCACAGATATAAAGTGTTTGTGAGCATTACTAATCTTACTTGATGAGATTGACATTTCTGCTTTGGCCTTTTCTGAAATGTTGTGTCCCAACAATTTATATTATGATTGAATTTAATGATTTTCTTCATAAATCTGAGAGTTGTTTTTGATGTGTTAAACTTATGAACCCAGTGTTGTGCAATAATTTCCCCACAGAATCCAAACCGACTGGAGAATAACTAGCAACCCTGCATTTCAGATTTTTAAAAAGGATCGTTGGTTATTCTTTAAAAAGTAAATACTTACATTAACCAAATGAGGGTTGGTATTTCATTTGTGAACATGCTTATACACAGTCAGTTAGTGTGTACGCCAGTGGTCTCCAACGCGGTGCCCACATAATCATTTTGAGGTGCCTGGCATGCACAGGGCTCAATAATAAAAGCATTAATTTTTCTCAGCGATATTGGGTGCTAGATTACATAGGCGCAACATCTTTTTAATTTTGATTTACTAAATGAAAATGTTTAAGTTGTCATTCTGTTTACGGGAATTCAAGTTGAAAAAAAAGTTGTGGTCCTTGTGTGTTGTCAGATGATTTTATCTCCTTAGGTCACCCTCGCTTACAAAAAGTTGGAGACCCCGGTTGTAAGCTAATTAAAATAAAGTTTTTTGATTAGAAATGTATATACTATTTATATAATATCTTATTTAATTAAAGTTAATACAATACTTTAATATATGGTTTCGTTGTGTAATATAGAATGTTCCAACTTCCTTCCAACACATTAACATGTCTTCTAAATAAATTAATAATTTCCTTAGCCTTTGATCCTCTTTTTGATTTTGAAGAACTCTCTGCAATTCTTCCCATTTGCTGATGAACTCCAAAACAGGCAAAATATGCATGTAGAATGTCTTTTTGCATAACGTATCTTGCTGAATTGGTGGCTGGTGTCACCATTTTGGGAAGATTATCAGATACAGTAGTTATCGAAGACCTTTGACCTTTGTGTTAACATGGATTCAAAGGGATCTGGTACTTTAAAAATTACAGATACTAACATGTGAATTAGTCATATAAAGCATTGGCAGATATGGAGTGTTTAGAAAACCTGCTTTGAACATTAAGTGATGCTTGTGGTGTAGTAATACATGTTTTACCTTTAAACAGTAGTAAAATATAAACAGTTATTGGATATCAAAGGCCTAAGACTTGCTTATATGTTAAATGCAATGTTTGTTGGTACAAATCCAGGCCTTGATGCAAAATCAATACAATCTATACCTCTGACTTCTATTTTCAGAAGTCATTTCATTTTATCATGGCGATTAGTTGCTCTGTTATTGGCCCTGAGATTTGGCTACTCCAGTTCTATTTTTGAATTCCTTTCATTTTCCTGTAACACTTCAAAATACAGGCTTTCACATTCCCTCTGGGAAGGTCAAAGCGACCCTAAATAATTCCTAGTCCTTTCAGAAGAGATTTGGGCTAGACATACGCTTTGCTTTTTTTAATAGGCTTGCTTTCAGTTTCTCTAAATTTCCCAATTTTAAATATTTTTCCTTAGTATGTGGCACAGTGTGCAACCTTCTGTGTGGCATGCCTCAACCGAGAGGCCATATAGTTACAGTCTTCCTTTTGTCCCCAGATTGTCGTTAATTGTTGCTGAATAGTAATAATCATTCGGATAACTGACTGAAGGAGGTTATCTCTTGCGTAATTACTCCGGAGCAAGAAGAACCGAGTTGTTGTGTGGACATCAATGAGTTCCTCCATGAAAGCTGGAGACTGTGGTTAGGCTGTCATTACACCCCCCAGCAAACCCCGCCTGTAAGAATTTGTTTGTGTTTGAGCAGCTGGTGTGAGGTGTAAGCTTTATTCATAGACCGCTTTCATCTCTGGCGTCGTCGCGTTTAGCGGCGTGATGGCGTGCCGCCAGTTGGGTGGCGCTCTTAGCCTGGGTTGAGCTTGGATTGTGAGATGTGGGGAACACTGGTGTGTCAGCATGTTATTATAGCCCAGTCTGTTTATTATACACATGAATTTTGGCTTTCGCTGTAAAGACGCGCCTGCATTACTCTCAAGGGACCTTTCTGCTGGAATGAGAATACACCTCATGCAATGAGTGACACAAGAGAGACTTGTTCAAACAAAGCGTGGACGTCTTATTTTAGATCTCTTGTTTTAAAGGGCCGCTGCGCAATAGCTTTTTAATTAGCTTTGAGAGGATGCTAAACCCACAGAAAAACAATGTCACGCTTCGACAGATTAGAAAAGTCTCCTAATCGCAGTGTTAGGGCTATGATATTCATGCTGAAAGAAACCTGATTTTATGCTAAGTAATATATTTGTGATCCTGTATTTAAACTTAAATCATGACTGAAATTTACTTGAATGTGCCTAGTTTGATGTATGGTTGTCAAAATAAGAATATTAACAGGATATTTGTTGAATATGGTGTCAAATAATTTTTATTTTTGTTGCAATTAATTACTTTAAAAATATGGTATGAGTCTACTGGTAGGCTTGCCAACATTATGTCTCTCAAAGTTTATTATCAAATCACATCTTGTTAATACCAATATATCGCAACACCCTTGTGTAATAGTTGGTTTCTAAAAAAAAAAATGTATTCATAAACACAAAGGTAAATGGAATGCTAAACTTTGAAGCTCAATATCTCAAAAGTGATCAGGTGGAACCTTAGAAGACAGCAAACTTTGTACTTTTTGTTACATCTACACCAGGATTTTTTAAGGGCATATAAAAATGTAAACAGATGATTTAATATGTTTATAAATAATTAATATTTTCATTTGGACTGAAGGTCACAGTGGAAATGTCCAGCAATGTCATAACTTGAAAATCTATATTATGCTTATGCTAAACCCAGAAGTGATTTTATTTTTTGTAATACATTTATTTATAAACCCTTGATATTATTATATAACTGTTACCTTTTCTTTAAATCAGTAAGGCTATTGGCCAGTTAGAATCACTGTAATGTTTTGCTCTAGTATCTTATTGTTCTAAAAAAAAAGCAGTCATCTTTACAAGCAAACAAATATAACCACTTGTAGTTTGTATAGCTTTAACTCTCTGTCTTTAAAGCTATAGAAAGTCATTGTGACACATCTATAAATGTTGTCCTAATCCACACAGTTTAAAGAAGAGAAAAGAGGCAGGAACACGTTAATACAGAATTGTTTTTATTCATATGTATGGCATTGATGAATGAAACTAAAACAGGAGTTGCATTTATGCAGAGGCTGACAAACAAAAACACGTGTGAATCCCAAAAAAAGATGTCGGAATATTCAAGCTTGTGAACAGTTTTCCGACCCCTCCGAATTATTATGGTGAAGTGCAACGTTATCATATCCACACTGTGTCATATAGTTTGTGAATGGGCGGTTACGTGTTAGGCTTTGGAATGAGAAGTATGGATATAATACAATGTATATATTCATGTATATATATTTTACAAAGCATGGTTCATAAAATCGAAAGCATCGTTCTTGCCTTACGTTCCATTCTGCCTTTTGTGAACGATGGTTTGTTCAGGACTGTTGACACAGGATACTTCGTTGAACCACCCCTAGATGTTTTGCATAGACGCCAAGTTAAATTCATGCAAATGAGTATGGGACAGACAATATCTAAACAAATAATGAAACGACGAAATGACAAACGCAACTCAAGGTTACACAACATCTACGAGTGAATGAATCTGTGAGTGGTCACATTCAATTTTAGGACTCTAGTTTTAGAAAAATAAGTGTGATATTTCTATATTCGTTTGAATAAAAAGAAAAGAAAAAGGAAGTCTGTGTAATATACTCTGGTGAGCGAGCATAATATTTCCTGTAGCTACAGTCGAAGCATGTTTAAATCTGTTATACATGTTTGTGTTTTAGCACTCTGAAACCAATATTGCTCTTCTGCAACACTGCCTATTTTAAAAGCCATCAACAAACAGACCCGCACTGTTATTTGTCTTTGCCAGTGCGTACGTGTGAGGGGCCGAGTCAACATGCAGCATTAGATTCTGACAAGGGCAGTCACCATGCATAGTAGTCATTTTATACCATCAGAAACAGTGAAGGAAACCCCCGACACGGACATCACTGTCCGCTGTTTTGAAAGAATTAGCTAGCGTTATGTTTAGTATTTGTACTTTAATAATGGTAGACTACACCGTGGCTTTATACGTTCTCCATTAAACCGTACAGAGAAGATCACTACATAAAGAACTTGTTCTGTGTAACGAAGACGCGTGTCTATTAGAATGTGTAACATGAGTGAATGGAAGATATTTGAATAGAATTTTTTTGTCGTCATATTTACCTGCAGTTGTTACAGAAAACAAACGTTGATCGTAAAAGAAACACTCGGTACAATAAATAAAATAAATAACATTTTAAAACGAATGTGAACGAAACATAAAAAGTTAACACAAAAGCGAGGTTTAGGTCTGTCGTCATTTTAAAAACATTTTCTTTTTTCTCCGTATTTTCAATTAAATACGTTGTTCAAAGATTCCTAAAAAAAATTCTGAAAGTTGTATACAGAAGCATTCACAGACATCATTGTATAAAAGCTGATACGTAAGAGATTAGCATCAGTCAACAGTGTTCTACGTTATAAATTCTTTGCGGGAATATTTCATCGTTATCAATAAATAAGAGCAGACAACAAACGTGTGTAAAGATTTTTCGGGAAAATATGAGGTTAGGAATAGTCTATGGCTTTAGCGGCTACCTCAGCCAAAAATCAACATAAAACAAATGATGCCGTTATTTTTTTAGGACGAGCTATAAAACAAAAACGGAGACAAATTTGTATTTCGGTTTCAACTACACGGCTACATCAGGCTAGAAGAGAAGCATCTGCGGCGGATTCCTCTCCGGTTCTTGTCTCAAAAACTAAGGAGATTTTGGAAGTTCCTCAGTAGGGCGCAAACTTCTGTCGCTCCGGTTTCTTGATGCCGTTGGCGGAGGAGATCTTGGCGGTGTAGGAAGCCAGGGTGCCATGAGCAGGGGCGGCCGCGGCGCCGGCAGGGGCCGAGAGCGCCAGGAAGGGCATGGATTTGATTCCCAGGAGGCTGGAGAGGGGGAGGGTATAGGGGGCGCCCAAGAGTGGAGCGTGGGGCAGGCCGCCCATCGCTGCCAGGGCTGCGGCAGAGGACGATGCAGGGGGAGCAGTCTGGGTGAAGCTCATGTTGAGGTCTACAGGGGTCGACATGGAGGAGGACTGGGCAGTGGATTTGGCGGTCTCTAAACTGTACGGGGGAAGGGAGAGGAGGTGGAGGGGAGGAGGGTGGAGGAAAGGGAGAGGGAGGCGGATGGAGAAGGGTTAGAAGGTCAAATAAAAGACATGTTAAACAAAAAATTGAGAGAAATTAAACAAAAACGAAAATCGAAAAGAAAAACAGAAACCAAAAATCATAAGAGAGGTGTGTTTTGCTGGTGGTTGCAACAGATTATTTGAGGGGGGACCTTTGCACTCATGGGAAAGGAGCTGTTTAATTCGGGGTGATGGCTTGGGTAGGGGCTTAGGAAAAAGAAACAAAATGATTTCAATTTAAGTAGCATTTCTTTTATCTTTGACACCGCAATCATCTTAATAGGCAATGTTGACTTGTTTTCCATGAAACAAGAGCATCTTAAAACAAAATAAATGTACTGAAAGCCAAACAAATTAAATGATATTGAAACTTTTTTTCATTCTCACTGTAAATTGAGTGCTGTCAAATCAATTAATTGTGACTAAGATGTTGAGAACTTGTTATGTGTTACGCTGACGTGTGTCTACTTGAATGTGTAACATGAATGAATGGAAACTATTTCAATAGTTCTTTTTTCGTCATATTTACCTGTATCTGTTACAGAAAACATACATTGATAGTTAAATAAACACTTAGTACAATATATAAAATAATATATATATATAGTAATATATATGTAACTTAAACATAATATTTATTATATTTAAATGTACTTAATATATTTTAATATATTTGTGGTGGTTCGAGTGTTAGACTTGTGATCGATTCTCGGTACCAGCGGGCATACCACTACTGAGGTGAGTGCCCAACTGTTCCCAGGGTGCAGCATCACTTCACTTCATATACAGTCATATATATGTGGTCTCTACTCTACATATACATATACACAACATACCCACAAATATATTATATAAACACAGCCGTTTATTTTAGAATTGATTACTTAATCCATTTGACAGCACAAAGATAGAAGTTATACTGGTTTGATTCTCAGTATCTTTATCTTGATTTTAGGATGTTTCATATTTACTTTTCGGAAAACCAGACAAAAATGCAATTGCAGTGTATTCAGAAAGATGCATTTGTCAACATTTTACTAATTGCAAATGCATGTAATCAAACGTGCTAGGTGCAACTGGAGAGTGGATGCCAAAGGGCTTATGTTGAATTGATGTCATATGGGGGTGTGTTCAATATGCAGAACATTCTGATGCAATGCATTGAAACGTCAGATGACGAATTCTTCGAAAGTGACACTGATCAGGACTGACTTCTGCCGATAGGACATCCAGGAAATATGAGGTTTGATTTTAATTGCTCGACCTCATTAAAATAATAGTCTGATGCTAGAGTGCCTTGGACTGCTCTGGGATCTGCATTTGTAGATTGGCAAAAAAGTAAACTGATATGACTTTAACTAATGACAAACTGCTGAAATCAATAATATTAAGACATAATCAAAACAACAAAAGCTTTCCCAAAAAATCCTCAAACCAAAACAGTCATTTTTCATGCAGAATGCTTAACACTTGAAAGAAAATGAGGGACTTGACATTATGCACCAGTCTGCTTGTTGAACACACCTGAGAAAAGCATGAATATTTCATTCAAGACCTAATTATTGCTTCCTTTCAACTTGCTGAGTCATAATTTGAGTGGAGAATTATAATGTAGCCGTATCCATGTCACTACATTCATCAGGAACCGATATTTCTCCGTTAATACTAGAATGATGGAAAACAGCAGTAACTACTTGTTGAATAAGCCTCTCAATTCAAGTCTGATTTATTCCCTCGCCTCATTATTATTCATTAGTGAATATGCTCAGGTCGTCGGTTTAAATTCCAGTCATGTCATTCTTCTCCCGATCTGAACTTTACGCGAACAATAAACCAAATATATTTTCCGGGCCGTTTGAGGATTTATTAGCGAAAAAAAATTCTACCTTACTTTAATTGAATTGGCGTTATAGGGATGTAGCGCTCGCTCTCCTAAGCCAGGGTTTAAAACGAAACTATCAATTTTCGTACATTAGCAAATTAAATTAAGCCCCGGCAATGACAGGGAAGTCTTTGCTGGGCACGAAGAAATCTGGAATCTGCTGTTTTCTTGCCTGACACAACATTTGATCAAATTGCAACCGCATAGATCTCGTGGGAGAAAATTACAGTCTGTCTATGAGACAGCCAAAATGCCCTGCCTTTCGCTCTAACAAGCTTCTGGCTTGAAACCTGGCCAATTAATCTCTCGTTCTGGCTCTTCCTTCCACATCTTTTGCTTTGTAGTTGTGCTAAGCCCTTGCTCGCAAGTGCTTTTTTTGGCCAGCAAACTATGGACTGGAAAGACCCCAAAAGAATATTCCCGAAGGTGCGGATGAGTCAGAGCTCTCGAAATTGCTTCTTATCTACAGTATTATGTAGAAAAATGCAACACTGGATAGACATACAGAGCGGTTAAGTGGGAACACACTGGGTCAAATGGGTTGGTGTGTCGTGCTTACCAGGATGTGATTAGATACTGGGCCAGGTTGATGCTGATTGGGGAACCCGTGATGGTGACGTGTCGGTCACTGGTGCTGTCCAGCTGACTGCCGATTTTAATCTGGGCCCCGGATACCTGGCGGATCTCGTTGATTTTTGTACCCTGCCTGCCGATTATTGAACCAATGAGCTGTTAGAAAAACAAGAACAGTGAGATCTTGAGCCAACTTGCAGTGCTCCTTTGCATATCATCAAGTAAAAACTTTCCTAGTGATTTCCAATTCGGACTATCACATGTATTGAAATGGGATTAGATTTATGACATTGAGTTTTTAACTCTGCTAGTAAAGTAACTTAGCAAGTAGTTTACCAATAAAAATAACAAATACAACAATACAGATAACAGCATGTAGATCACTTCTTAAGAATCCTTTCCTGCGTCTTCAGCATCAAGTTCCTGGTCATAGAGCTATCAATCAAAAACTCACTAGCCAATGAGAGTAAAAGTAAAGGTTTCAATTAATCCCGCACACAGGTGAGATTTGTGTCAGAAAGGCGAACATAAATTTGAGAAGAGTAAACGAAAACTATGAAGCGTGTCCACCAGCGTATTCATATAACATGTTTGGTAAATGTGAAACTAAGAGAATTGTTAAGAGGAAAATGCCGTTTATTTGAAAATCAAATGACATTCTTGCAATTGAGTTTATTTTCCTATGATCAAGGTGCTTGTCTTCTTTCTGATATATTTATATATTTTAGTTCGGTTTTCCCAAAATTTTCATTGGTTTTATTTGGCACAAATCTCATACGATACATTGACTTCTGTCAAAGTTCCAGTGGGATTCTCTCGGTCACCTCCAGTTCGGCCAAATTCGTGAAACATGACACACAACCCTCCCCACCCATCTGTGCGGCTAAGTGTCTATTGATTTTCAAGGAGAGCGTCCCATGCTTGTATGTAATGCGTTCTTACACAGACAATTCAACCTCTCCATGTGCCTGTCATTCCATTTGACTGTGTTACTGCAAATCCTGCTGTGCTCTGTTACGGTCGTGTAGTCAGGTGTTGGTTTATCTATGTATTCATCTACTGAAGGCCTACAGCGATAAAGCTGTGCCTACGCATGGCACGGTATCAGTCTCGAGCATCCGCTAATAGTTCTGTTTGTTTTCTAGATTTAGGCGATATAAACTGACAACAGGTGGTGAACTCAATTCATCTTTCGGGGCTGCATCAAGCTTTTAAAAATGAATAGAAAACCCTGGCTTACACATGCTTTATTTTCAATGCCAGTTATGACCCATCCTTTGTTAGGTAAGACACCAGAACTTATCCGACAAAGCTGGTTGACCACAACATTTTTGCAGCTGCTTGATAACAAACCACACGCCCACGTACAGTAAAAAGGGTCTCCACTGTCACCAGATTTGGAGTTCTAAGGTCTTGAGTTGCGCAGAGCTTGAAGGGTGTTGGATGACCCTTAAGTGTCGGCGTCAAGCTTGGATGATGATGAAATGGAGTGATCATAACAAGGATGAGTTAGCTGTTTAGCATTCGAATGACTGACAGCTTGTTCTTTGTTAACCTTTAGTCCCACTCCAACCCTCGTCCTGTCCACAAAGGCATTCTTTTCCACACGAGTCGTTCAGACGTCAAAGCTTTTGATTCGTCACACAGCTCTCTCCAGTGCCCGGAGTCTATTAATGGCTCAGTTGATTGGAACTAAGTGTGTGTAGTTGTCTGCCAGGTCTCCCTGGCACCTTGCTGCAAAGCATTCCTGAAAAACGTGTATCTCACGGACATCCTTGCCTAAATGTAAAATGTACATCCTTTTGATTTAGAAATCTGAGTCTTGTGTGTCCCCAAGCCATAGGACAAAGACTTCTTAAAAGCTAGCATGCAAGATTAGTCATGGACACAAACAGAAGTTCCGAGCACTATTTCTGTTGCCAGGGGTTTTGAATAAATCAATCCCTGTTAGGGTGACAACACTGAGCTTTCGGTCAAATCTTAGCATGATACAGGTGTATATACTCTTGCCAAGCTGGAGACGGGTCTATTTTAGGTACAGTCGTTGTGAGCTTTAATTTGTAAAAATCTGTGGCATATGCAGAGATGCCATCTTAAACCAGTTTCACCAAAAGTCAAATCCACCTCTCGCAGAGCAGTCCACTAGCAGGTAGACTTGCCTTGTCTTCGCATCCGGCGCACACTCAAGCTCCGATCCGATCGCAATAAAATTTGCCGATTTAGCCAGGAACAAATCGCCACGGAATAACAGGTTCTCTGTAGCAAGAAACCTGATTTCGAATGATAAACAACTTAGTCTGCCAGCCGTTTGATGTCGCCTTGCTTTAGAATCGCATTGCTGTGGGGGTATTTAAATAATACATGCTCTCCGTCTCCCTGTTTATGGGTTTGTACAGGAATATGAATGTGCAAGCATGCACAGTCGGCCCCTGATTGGAAAAACGGATACAGTTTCTTTGAAGTTTATCTTGTATTGCTTGCCGAGATTTAGAAATGAGGTCTAGTGGCTTATGAATGCATTCAGAAAAGTCAAGTTCCATTTAAAGCCGATGTCTATCTGATACGAAGCGAATGTTAATGCGTCCGAGTGCCTGAAGGTAATCAATGATTAACGCTTGTACGGAATCACTCAAGATAACGCATCCACTAAAGCACACAAGTTTCGCAAATGCTGATTCACGCTGCAGGCTTCAAACTTCTGATCCGCCGAAATAATGAAACAATTCGTCAAACAATTTAGCCATTACCGATATCAAGATGGAGGGGCTGTTCTTCAATTTGCATTTAAAGGACACTATTCATCTAACAAATTGTAGGTGATTTACTAAGAATAATTAGGTGATTCAGTCTAAATGGTGGTTTTAACGTCAAACGTGACTTAAAGAATACTTGCATCAAAGTTTATATTTTAGGCAAAACAATGCCTTACAAATGTCATTGCGTAACGCTGTAAAAATGTCAATACAATAGCCTGTTGGGTGCTTTCTAAGCTGTCTCTCTTATAGGTTTTAATCATCACATGTAATAAAACTGTTCTCTAAAAGAAGTATAAATGTAACTTTTCTTAAATGTGGAAAAGAACCTGTCTCGGTAATGACACTGGTGCTCCTCAGGGCTGCGTTCTCAGCCCACTCCTGTACTACCTGTACACGCATGACTGTACAGCCATGCACAGCTCCAATGTCATTGTCAAGTTCGCTGACGACACAACCGTCATAGGCCTGATCACCGACAACGACGAGACGGCCTACCGAGAGGAGGTGAGCACCCTGACTAAATGGTGTCAGGAGAACCACCTCTCACTCAACACTGACAAGACCAAGGAGCTGGTGGTCGACTTCAGGAGACAGAGCAAAGAACACAGACCCATCACTATCGGCGAGACACCTGTGGAGCGGGTGAGCAGTTTCAAGTTCCTCGGCGTCAACATCAGCGAGGATCTCACCTGGTCCACTCACACCGACGCGGTGCTGAAGAAGGCCCAACAGCGCCTCTTCTTTCTGAGACGGCTGAGGAAGTTTGGCATGAGCCCCAGCATCCTCAGAACCTTCTACACTTGCACCATAGAGAGCATTCTGACGAGCTACATCACTGCCTGGTTTGGAAACAGCACTGCTGGCAACCGCAAAGCTCTGAAAAGGGTCATGCGAACTGCCAGCCACATCGTCGGAGGTGAGCTTCCCTCCCTCCAGGACATCTACACCAGGCGGTGCATAAAGAAATCCCGGAAGATCATCAGGGACTCCAGCCACCCATCTCACAGACTGCTCTCTATGCTGCCCTCAGGAAGACGTCTACGAAGCATCCGCTCCCGCACGAGTCGACTGAGGGATAGCTTTTTCCCTCAGGCTATCCGACTCATGAACAATCAGAACTGATACACCCCCACACACAATATGTCACACACTGCACTTTAACGGCAAGTTTAACACTGGACAATATTTACACACTGCACTTTAAACAACAGCCTACCTCATCCTATGCACAACTTGTTTACATTGTTACATTGTTTACATTATGCAGAACGTGCACACTCTGTGTTTAGTGTTTAATGTTTTTCTCATGCTAAATGTATGTATGTTGAATGTTTCGACTGTGTTGTCTATAGTACACTGTGTGTACTGACTATATGTATGTGCATATTGCACACTGTCTTATGTCTGTACTATATGTTACATGTTATATGTTACATGTACTGCGCTGTTTTTGGAGCTCCTAAGAATTTCACTCACCAGGGCACATGTGCCGTGGTGATGTGACAATAAAAGTGAATTGAATTGAAATTGAATTGAATTGACAGTCAATACTGTCCTGTACACAGTACGGCAAGAGAATATTTAACTTGAAATGAAAGAAATGTTTAGTTAGTATTTAAGGTATAAAGGTTACTTTATGTAATGTTCTTTGTGTTTAGACAACACTTTAGAAATGTAACGGGAATGAGAGTATCTGTCATAAACACTCCTCATTGTCACTATTTGTTCATTTTTTATACACATATACTTTCTGTATATGCTAAATATTTTACAACATATTTTGCACTTAGACATTGCTGATTGCGGTTATGTAATTCTAAATAATTCCTTCCTGTATTCTTTGTACAATGTTAAGAACACATTTTTCTATATTATGACAACTTTGTATCACTGTTGTTGCTGCGATATTGCAATATTGTTCGAATGATTTGAATGACATAGCCGTCCCACAAAAAATGTGTAATAATACTTAACAATTTTAATCTATAATAAACACATAACATTCATGATAAAATGTTTGAAAAGTTAAAATTAAATAAGACGATAGCAACAATGTGTTTCAAAGAGGAAAAAAGTGTTGCAGACCCATGACTTAGTTTTAAACTGAACTCTCGGACAAAATGTTTACTGACACCCACAGACTACTGCTAGATCTTTATAACTATTATCAAGCACCAGTATATTGTTGTTGGTCAGACAAGGGGCCTTAAAAATAACAAAACAAGAGCAGCTGGAATTATAAGTTGAGCGTGGACAGAGTCAGTGCCGGGCCTTCCGCCAGTCCATTAATCCTGTGATCTCATGGAGACGGGAGGGCGAGAGGGAGCCCCGATCAGCAGGCATGAAGGGAACGTCCCGCATGCCCCCGGGTGCCAGCTCAGTCACAAGCTAGAACTACGACAAAAGGCTGAGGCTTTATTTACCATCTCTGTTTTGACAGCAGAGCAACACTAAGTATTTCAGATGCCATGACAAGGTTCATGGACCTTGTGAGGCGCACGAGTCGTGTGTTTGATGGAACATGAAAAGTTTATGTTAATCTGGATGGCTAACGCATCACTTTGGTTCTGTAGTGCTTTCTAGAGGAAGCACTCTTTATGATAAAATATTCTTTTTAAAGAGCCTGTATAAAGAGCGAAGCTCAGGGAACATTGCCCTGTATTTTTCTTTTAGTTTTTAATGAGAGATTGTATCATTTACATCTTCATATTTTTATTTTCAGTGAAAACCAGTCGCGTTTTAAAGATAAAAGCATGGTTTCCTTACAAGCATTCGGCCCCAGAAACATGCAAATTGAAAGTGTTCTTACGTCATTTGGAATGAGGAGCTCTTGTGACGCTGTCTGGGAGCTGGAATCCATGCCTGCTGGAACATAAACAAGTACCAAATGAACAAACCAGAGGATAAATCACTTAAATTATTTTGTTGTCGTATCTTTCATTACAATATGTTTGAGTAGTTCAAGTCAAATTACACACTCCTGTGTCCTATCATACACATCGCTTTTCCCCACTCTTGCAAAGAGAATGGAAGTTATGTGACAGTTTTAAGTGACTTCAGCTCAGCTTGTGTGATAGTCATAATTAAAGGTGAAGTGTAATTTCAGCCACTAGCGGCACCTTTGAGTTGCCAGACTCTTCTTGTCCTAACACTGGTTCAACCAATAGTTATATAATAGTTAATAATTTTTTGTGGTTGATTTTTCCCGAAATGTTTGGAAAACACTATTTCTTCATATGAGTCGTGACCCATTCTGCAGTCTAGTATTACTCGTATAATATTTATTTTTATGTCTCTATATATTTTTTATCTGCATTTATTTGGGAATTATGAAAAACCAAACACCAAAGTGTTTTTTATAACTGATAACTTTATTAATTGATTGCAGAATAAAGGTTTTAGTTTTTTCATACTGTATATTTGTGTATTGCGCAAAATATTTTTGTAATAATAAACATATAAACATACATGTATATGTGTGCGTAAAAATATATTTTAATTCTACAATACAATATTATAATTTCTTACATAAATGGATGTTTTTACATTAATATAAATGTATATTCATATTTTATTTTATAACTATTGTATTTAGTAAACAGTTTTATTAATACATTTTAATAGATATTATTTTTAATAAACAAGTTAATTTTGAAATGTGTCATAAACTTTTTACATTTCAGTCAAGAAACTTATATTACTCATAACTCAAAACAATACTAACCAGATGTACTTTAAGCTAATGTAATTACTTGACGTTTCATGCATATTAAAATTTTTCTGTTATTGCACTGAAACTTTAAGATCTTTAAGAAACGTCTGTATTCAGAATAACTTGATTGTCCGATGAAAAAATGTGATGCCTTTTTTCGGCATTGCCGACGTAAATAAACGGTAACAAGAATTATCCATTTTAAAGCGTTTTAACTCATGTTCAGTATTAGGATAAACAAATCTGCTTAGCAAGTGTGTAAAGGCACGTAATATGTATGAATTTTTACGCTCATCTATCCACATTAGTGAAGACGTAGAGCCTCAGTTTGACATCATTTTACTTCATCCCACGTACTTACAAGTGTCAAACTGAGATGTCAGTGTCGAGCTTAAAGTTACGAATTGCAATTTTAAACCAATTACTTATTTATCGCATTCGGTAACAGATGCAGTGTTCTCATTGTGGTCTCTTTGGAACCGACACAAACAGCGCTACTGTCACTGTAAATCCACCGTAACTGAGTTTAATAGTCTATATATATCTATATAATAGCGTAACCTGGATGTTATCACCAAACCGCTAATGACAGTAACTGAGCTAGTATGCCTCTCTTCTTCTTCACTTCCTGTGACAGCAGGAGGTCCAGAGCCAGCGCTCCCTTCCATCCCAACAGGGGCCTATTTAATAGACTGAAACATCGCCTTGACTGATGAGCTTTTTACCTCAGACATAATCGAATTTCCCAGCCATATCACGAGTGGATGTGCTCTCGTAGTTTTATCGGCAGGAGGGGCAACTATTACATTTGTTTCCACTTCTCGGTTGCTCCTAGGGCCTTTACGATTCTCACTTTGGCTGCGGAAGTGCTTATTTACCATAATGTTCAACAGTCTGCCGGCTCTAGGACTGGCTGCGCAACAAACCTTTCGCTAAACAAATGTTGGGATTCTCCAGACAAGTTGAAAGACATGGCTGAACAACTTGGGGTGGCTGCGTAATTGGATGTCTGTTTTCGCAGAAAAATACGAGACACTTGGAGCAAGGTAAAGAGAGAGAGTACCTCCCTTTGCTACAGTTTGAAATTTGTAATGGCTGTGAAAAGCGCCCCGAGCTGCCTGTGAAGTCTTGTAAGGCTTGGCCCATTTTCGCACCTCTAATCTACATGTGCCGTACGCTTCACGAAGCTCAGGTGTATTAACTTGAACCTGGGTGGCCGATGGCTTTTCAGGAGGGCTGAGATCGAGAGCCTTTAATCCGAGAAACCAGATCCTCTTGTGGCCCAAAATGGAAAGCCTGGACCATTCTTTTTGCATTCACACTTGATTGTGGAATTGTGATCCCACTGATCAAATGCAATTGCTAATGAAATATACACTTAAGAACCAGTTATAGTTCATTTGATTGTTGAATTTGAATCTGGAAAGCATTAAGAGACACCCATAGCCCCAAAGAACAGAGCCTCTAAAACCCTTCCGTAACATCTGTCTCCATCTCAACCCTCCCATATATAAAGAATGTTCAAAGAGAACTAGAATTGGAAAAACATACCAGGTAGGACTTGAGTGGCTGTGGGCTGAGCAAGTGGGCCAAGACCCTGTTGCATGGACAACTGGTGCAACTTGGCCAACTGAGATAAAAACACAAATGGAAAGAAACATCAGTTTGGTTTGTACGAAAAGGTTTAATTATTCTTAACAGACGCCATTGCTTTCATTCATTCAGACATTCATTCAGATGTGTTAAACAATCTCATACTTCACAGAAAGACACTCGGTATGAAGATGTTTGAAAGTTTCACTCTTACCTCTGAGTGTGGAATGCCATATTGGTTCTGTACAGTGTATGCCTAAAAAAAGAAACAAAGACAGGTGTTAATATATAAACACTGAATGAATGAACGTGATTGTCTCAGCACATCTGTCGTTTGTTTTTGTGAAGCGGCACATGTTTTACGCCCACTTCATCTGGTTTAATCTAAAATTTAGATAACTGGGCAAAACAGGGAAATAGAATCATCCCATGTTTGCGTAGACTATAATTCTACGATGTCATTTGTATTGTAACGTATGATTACAATCCAAAAGCAATACCTAAATATTTAAAGCCCAAAATTTTATGCAAGATCAACAATGGTAATTTGATAAATTCAGAAGTGTTGGTAGGACTTTTATGCTTCAATATTGCTTTTCTATCGTAATTGTACATTAATGTATACATAACGTGGTACAAATTTAAATGAATGAGCCACCTCATAAAATACTTGCAAATTCTTTTTTTGCGTTTTTTTTCTACCCCTGAGGCAAACATGATATTTGTAATTCTATTTGCATATTCCTAATTCTAAAACGTGTAAATACTTGTCTTGCTATTCATTGAACAAAATACAATAACTTTCAATACAATTTCTAAAAATTTAATTCCGCATAAGTGGTCGCTATTTCATTTTACCTTTGCACTGTTCATGAGAAGAGGGATAATGTTGTTGTCAGTGCTGTCTTTATCAAATTTGTCTTACATTTTCACAATTACTAATATTAGATATTAATGATATTCTGTAAACTTGTTCAGTCAGATTCAGATGGCCTAATCTTACATCATGTATCTTATTGTATGCCTATGCTCTGTTACAGTGACTGATATTTAGCATTATGATCAAATAAATTTCTAAACCACTGTTTGTGGTTGTTTGTCAATCCAATGATAAAAGATCAACCAGCCGTATTTAAGTAAATGTTCAGGTTCAACCTCAAAATATGTCTACACACTTTGAAATATTTCAGAAGCATACTCTAAATGTTGATTTCACTTCAGGGTCCTTATAAATCATCACAGCTGGATGCAGATGTGAACTCAGAAGATCTGTGCATCTAGGCCTCTGCATCAAAGAGAATGAAAAGCCAAATAGCCAGACGCTATAAAAAAACTACAGTGCGTGTTGGTCCCAAAGGTTCTCTTGCATAAGCCCGTTTAAAAGTTTAAACACGTGGAAGAAAGAATGGAAAGTCAAAGAGATAGAAAGAGGAACAAGGGAATGGGGAAAATGGTGGATGAAAATCTAATGTTCAGTGATGCAGAAATGGCAGGCCGTGTTAAGGAGGAACCCAAGTTTGTGTCTCTGGCCGTGGATGGTAGCTTGTGTTGAGGTCTGGTCTTCTACTGCCACCCATGACCCCTCAATGTGTTTGATATTCTTTTGTTTCTTTATATGTTTGCCTTTTATTTCCTTGTTTCCCTTAACGTCTATCAGTTATCTGTTGTCAGGTGTGTTTCCTTTCTTAACTTTTAAATCTGAGCCTTAAAGCAACAGTTCACCCAAAAATGTATTGATGTCATATACATACTCACCCTGATGTCAAAACTGTATGACTTTGTTTCTTCAGAAGAATGTACACAAAGATATTTTGAAAAATGTTGGGAAATGAACAGTAGTAGCAGCTATCCATTGCCATCGTTTGGCCACAATACCAATGCAAGTAAACGTACCACAACATTCTTCAAAATATTCTCTTTGGTGTTCTGGAAAGAAAGTCGTACAGCTTTATAAGGCCCAGAGGAGGAAACAATGATGGGGGTGGGGAGGGAATAAATATGACTTTAAAGGTTGAGAATGTTGGGGTTGAGAATGTTTTTAGGAAAATATATTTTGGCTAAGCAATTTCTCATATACACCAATTGTTGAGAGACACTCAAAATGTTTCATCAGAGAATCCCATTTCTGTAAAACATTCAGAATTAATAGTATTAAACACATTTTACTTTTAAATGTTAAATAATACAATGTTAAAAAAATAATGAAACATTATAAATAAAAAATAATAATAAAAAGTCATTTGTATCGAGTAGTTCCCCAAACAGGAAAAATGCCAAACATTTATAAAACACAGATGTTTGGTAGCGTGTCTGAAAGAATGTGAGTGATTTATGGCTAAACAAGCATGGAAGAGAAAAGTAAATAAAAACATATACATTTTCATATATATATATATATATATATATATATATATATATATATATATATATATATATATATATATATATATGAATGATAAAATAATTTAAAAAATTACATTTATAAAAAATTTAATGCCCTACAATTCCCATTTGTAAAAAACTTTTGTGGCTTCAGAAAATCAACAAAAAACATGTTGTCAATACAGAATTAAAGTCTTAGCTTTAACAACATTTTGTTTTCGGGAGAACTATTTACTTTATATCTATAAACTTTGTAAAAGTTCAGTCAAAGCTCCAACATAAACCACATAGTTGCAGGCGCCAGGGGTGAAGCCATGCATAAATGGAAAGTCAAATAGAAAAACAAGTCTAAAAAACAGTAATTGCTGTATACTTCGCACCCCCTTGCTCAAATGGGGAGGACACTGGCTGCAACATGCGGTAAGAGAGATGACAGAGGGGAACAGAATTTCCACCTCCATGCTGGGGCGGAAGAGGCAAAAAAAGAAAGAGTGGGGAGTACGTCTCCCGTGTTATCCATCATGGGTAAATGATACTCACTTGTTGCAGATCCAGCCCTCCCTGAGCCATAGAGAAAAGCGGGTGAGACGCAAACTCTGACGTTTCGAAAACCTTAGAAAGGCAAATAGGGGACAGAGACACAAACCAAGGCTCATTCCATGTCATTACCATTACGAATATTCATATTCACGCACAAGAGGCGGTTTGGCTGTTACTGGTGTCATTACCATTAAGGCGTTAATGGAAAAGTACATTATGATATGAAGCAATGAACATAAATTTTATTATTAGACATGAATCTTGCTCTGGTGATGGCAGGTTGGTAAATATATCAAAGAGACAATGTATCATGACTGCACGCCACTCCGATTAATTACACGCCGGTGATTTTAATAGAGATAAATATTCATGAGACTTTTTAAACTTAATACTACTATTGTTCATACAGAAGTTTGCTGGTAATAAATGACAGTGTAAACATGAACTAACATTGTCTACTCTAGTTTTTTCTTAAGGCGTTATTAGAAAAAATGTAAAGGACAAATGAAGGACGAGCTATAATAATAATATATTTTGAACCTAAAGGAAAATAAATAGATAATTATAGATGCACCAATACTTAATTTCTTCACCAATGCCATTATTCAGAGGGACATGTACAATACCGATAGTTTGGTTATAAAATCAACTAGCATTAACTACATTCTAAAAATTGTATTTATATTTTTCCTCAATGTTATTAATTGTTGTTATGATTATTAATATTGAACATTAAACTGGGCATACATTACATATAAACAAAGCAAAAATTCACTGCATTTTTATGTCGTGTTTAGATTGACAGGATATATCGGCTTTAATAAGGTTATTTTCTGTTCTTTAACTATACATTGTCAATAACATAAAAACTGCTTTTATTGTACAAAACCGATGAATCCAGCAATAAGGTACAAGAGGCCATGCTGTTTTGTTAATAAATCAAGGCCGAAGGGCGTATACAGCCTGGCTTCAAGTACCTCATTGCTTTTATAAAATGGTTACCACACAATAAAATATTAAAAGTAAAATGTATATTAATTTGTTTATATCAAGTTTAAAGTTTTCATTAAGTAAAATAATTTACAAAAAACAAATTTCAAGATAGGGCCCTTTGTCTAAATAATGCATAAAATTGTCACTATGTTGAATTCTCTTACACGCACCATGTTTCATAGACGATGCTATCATAAAATGTAAACAAGTAAATAGTGCTAAATTGAAATTTATTTGATGTCTAGGTCGGAAATCGAAAGTTTGATTGACTCTCTCTTAAATGCTTTTAATACATTGATTTTGTTTTCTCGCTTTTCACAACACAAATGAGAACATACAACAAACAAGCTTCCGAAACAGCAACCCCCACACTCTTCATTGATGGACAGACTCCCTTTATTAAAGGAAATGGAGGCAGTAGGCCGTCAGCTGTGTGGAGCTCTGAGGCTCTACTATATTAGGAGTCGGAATATCAACTTTTGTCACTGCACACTGCGGGCCATATTCATGACACACAAGCTCAACAAAGATCTGTGTAAATCGTACATAAAGCCATTATGAGTAATGCAACAATTTACATACGAATGGTTTATGAATGATGTGCACAGAAATGTGTTTTGCTTATATTTCATCAATGAAGACGGGTGTGATTTGTTTTGGTTTGATGTATATTAGATCTGCTGTATTCCAGCACTGATTGTTAGGATTAGATGTGAGACACTTGAGCCTTGTTCAGACAGGAACTTAATTTCTGACTTAAACCTGTTGTTTTATCACTATAAAAATAACAGTTTAGTCAAGTGTTTATATAAAAAAAATCCAAACATCCTTTAAGCAAGTATTAATAAAGCAAGTTGTAATAAAGTAATGTTGGTTGTGACATGAACAGAAACACAAAATGTTATGATTTTTTGCTTTGTCTTATTCTGTCATCATCTTGTTATTTCAAACCAATTTGACTTTGTTTCTTCTGCAAACACAAAAGAAGATATTTTGAAGAGAGTTGGAAACCGTACAGCAGTATCCCCTATTTAAAAATATAGTATGGCAAAAATCCAATGCAACGTTCATCAAAATATCTTATTTTGTGTTCTTTGGAGGAGCAGGTAAATATTGACAGAATTTTTATTTTTTGGTGACCACAGTCATGTAAGCAAATTATTTTTCAAAAGCATCTTTTTAAATCAAGGTTGAAATCCTTACTTCATTTTGTTGCTAAGGGAATATATCTTGGAAGGAGGTTTTGATATTTTTGGGAAAAACAGTACAAAAATAATGCTCTTAAAATATTTTTTTTCTCTCTAGTGGGAAATCATTATCATAAATGGCCATCACAAAATTCAATTCGATATTGAGGTTAAAAATATGGCTTAGATCTTTTGGAAATCTTTTGATTTTCAGATCTTATCAGATATGCGTGCAGTGTGAAAAAAAGCCTCAACACTTAATTATGTTATGAGAAGATGAAGCCGAGCGTTAAAAAATAAGCGCATTTCACCATGTTAATATTTTTACCTGATTTCCAGCTAGAAGAACTGCACCTGGAGCGGGGCTGGGGCGGTACGGGATCGTAGCACCCTTCGGCGGTGACTGTTAACAGAAAGTTAACAATGAATATTCTTAACTCTGAATTCAAACTGTGACCATCACATTCAGCTCATTAAGCACCAGTGCTGAAAGTTCTTCCAGGAATCATGGTTTCTCTTAACCCGAGGCATCAGCAGCGAGCATATTATCTTAATGAGTGGATACACTGACGTGGTGCACAAACGCAATGCATTTATCGATTAGCTCTTTGTTGCATCAGTTAAAAGCACGCCATTATCTTCTTGCAGGAAGTCATTTGGTGGATTATTTCAGAATGCTTTTGAGAGCATTAATGCTTGCTCATGATATTCTCGGATGGACGAATTTGTGTCGAGAGGCTGCGGGCCTTCCAGACGATTTTCCGGTTATCAGTGATTGAACATATTAAAATCCAGATTGTATCTTTAAACAAAACTAAAACACTGCTTTTGGCTTTATTGTATTGTATTAAAATAAGTTCAGTGTTAACTGTATGTCTAGCCACTTCCTGTTATGCGTTTAGATGAAACTCAAGGGCTGAGAAAGACTCAATGAAGCACAACCCACAGTTGCCCAACCAAACAACAAGAACCTTCTGAAATATTCATTGGGTGACTTTGCATAATTTGCATCCTGGAGCAGCCAGACAGTTGAGGATTCCTAAAATGGAGCATGTAGCCTGCCATCCGTCCCTCTCTTGTTCTTTCACAATGTAACAGACATGCGCGTAACAATCCCCTTTGTTAAAAGCTGAAATCGTTCCCCGAGCTGCTCGTGTTCGAAGCGAACCATTTGAGATCAAATTCATTTCACGCTGTCGGACATCTATGAATGCAAGTTCCCTAATTGTCGCCGTACCGGTTAAAAATGTGTTTAGTTAGATCAAGTATCTTGATGGAGTACTTGAAGTATCTGACAGCTGCAAAACGCCATAAAAATACAAGCGAGGGTATTGCAAATGATTTCCTATTCATTTGTATGCCGCAAAACAGTATGCCGTCTTTGAAGTACGGAGGCCTTTGAAGTCTCTCAGATAAAGAAAAAGATTTTCAAAGTGATCACACGCATGTAGATTCCGTAAATGAAGCCGAAATGGATCTGTTATCGCTTAATAGCTCAATGAAAAATCTCGAGAGTGGAATTACCTCCAGTATTACAGTGCAGATGAGTTTGACGCACTGGATGATGGCTTCCTGACTGCCGGATATCGTCACCCCTCTCTCTGTGGAGTTAGGAAGCAGGTCTCCAGCCACCTGTACCTGAGCTCCTGTTTTCTGATGTAGACAGAAGAACAGACTGTTAGTGTATTTCAACATTGCTTAAGTCAAGAGGACTTGCACAGATAAAAAAAATTACCCAAATGCAGCTTAAAGTGACTAAGGATAAAAGCATCTGTGAAAGAATTGGTGCATCTATATAACATACACTTTTCTTTTTACTGTATATATATATATATATATATATATATATTTCCATTTGGATACTGGTGGAGGATTCTCAACAGGGTGGACCATTCTCAACTGTTGAGTTAACTTATGGTTCTGTAAAATATTGACCAACCAAACCGTTTGTTGAAATATCTAAATATCACTCAACCATGGGATGAAACAACTTTTCTTATAGATGTTAACTATGCTTTGCAAAAAGAAAACAGAAATAAAGAGTACACAAGTGAAGTGTGTTCGCATTCTGATCCAACTAGACATTTAAAGAAAGGACACAAGAAATCTAAAAAAAACAATGATCTACCCAGCCTCTGGAAAATGTCAACTTTTTATCCTGTCCATGGGTTAAACAACAAATTTCTGTAAGATTTCAAACTTGTTAAGAAAGTAATAAAAAAAAACAACCAGCACAAAACGTGAAGTGTGAAATAGTACTGAAGAGAAACTCTAGTCCTCATAGTAAATTGGCATTTTATGAAATATTAAGGTAATAACATATTTAGCTAACTGAAGTTTTTTCAAAATTTGAGAATTTTGAAAAACTAAACATTTCGCAATTTTTGTACCTGGAAAATGCCCATATTTGACCAAGCCATGGGTTGAAACCACATGTCTTATAGATGTCAACTTTGGACAAGAACGAAAACAAAAAACAAGCACAACAGAATAGTAAGAATAGAACAATGTAAACAATAGTAATAATTAAGAGCACTTATTTTTAAATTCTCAAATTTAGAGAATTAAAATTTCTTTTAAAAATCACACATTTTATTCAAACAAAGAACCGAATTTGCTTAAATATACCTGGAAAATTTCTTTATTTGAGAAATATTCTAATAGATATCAACCCTGTTGTGCAAAAATATAAGCAGTTTTAAGCTGGTCATTTTAAGAAAGGAAACTTTACAAGACGTTAAATTTTTGAGATATTGTAATATTTGATAACCTAAATTTGTTTCCATCGCTCAGTTAAAGCCCCGTACATCCATTCACTGAATATCCTCTGTGAAAACCCCAACCTAATAGCTGCTTCAACAAACCCAACGAAGCAACAGAATTTTTTTTCAAACATTATTCGACATATCTAACTTGAAAGCCCCCACCCTGTTCCTGATCCTACTTTCCTAATTTGATTGGCTGAAAGCTTTCACCATTCCCCATCTCATGCCACCCTCTCCACACATTTCTTCTTCAAGTGCTTTACATCGCTCTGAGTTTAGCGTGACGGACCGTTCAACATTACCTCATACCGTCCTGACATCCCAGAGACCATAAATGTAATATAAATGGGCTTTTACTGGCATCCCAAGCTATGAAATATGCAACGACTTATTTCCTAAGAGTCCCAAAACAGACGTCATCCGGGGAGGTTGGAGGAAGGGTAGGGACATGAAAAATCCGTTATGGATGCACTCACCTCTCTGATCTCTTTGATTTTGGAGCCGCCCTTGCCAATGAGCGAACCGCACTGGCTGGCCGGGATAACCAGCCGTAGTGTGACCGGAGGCTTGCTGGTGACTGTGCCATTTGCCACGAGAGCAGCCAAGTCCTTGAGGGACAAACCAAGAAATTTATAGGAACTTCAGTTTGGTTAAAGTGTACAAGGCACAAACGATGTCAATTATCATGAAGTCTGATACCAGCGACCTTCGTTTTTTTTTTGTGTGATCTGATGAAACATTTTTACCCAACCTACTTCAATCAATTTCCCTATTCAGAGTTTGCAGATCGATACGGCCTGCTTAACAAAAGGTTACAGTTGATTGAACACCATTGCATCGCAGTTGAAGACATCTATTGATTTTCATGACCAGATTAAATGATATTCACCAACCTGTCAACCTCACGGGGCTTCTCTATCAAGATGTGACTCGGGCTTTATGCTCTAAAAGGGGGATCAACGTGACCCATTTTGGTTGAAATAGTTTCAGAAGAGCTAGTCTACCAAACAATAAAAATTGATCATGATCTACCCAGCCTCAATAAATGTCTTTGTTATATGGAGGTAATTAGAAGTATGTTAGTAACTGACAGTGCGGGAGCAGCATTGACCACCATAGTAAAATTTGTGTGTTATGTTTTCTTCTATTAAACACAAAAGAAGATATTTTGAAGAATTTTTGAAAACAAACAGTTTCTAGGCACCATTGACTACCATTTTATTTGTTTCTACTGTGGTTGTCAATGGTGCCTCAGAAATTTCAGTTGCACACATTCTTCCAATAATCTGGTCCCTGTAAAGTAACAAGCAAGGTTTTATCGTATACTGTCTTCCATACAGTGAATGTGGATGGAGACTTGGGCATTTGCTCTCCAAAACCATTTAATAAGCATCATAAAAGTACACTTACAAATGCTGGGTTGTTCTCAACTCAGTTTCGACAAGCCATAGAGCTAGGTTGAAATTAAAATAATTTGGGCAGTTGGAACTGACAAGTATCCCAAAGTTAGTTAAATGGAAATAATCTAAAAATAGGTTTAAATTTGCAATGCATACAATTCATGCAAAAACAGACAGAAATGTGAATAGTGTTTTGCAAAATATCTGCTTCGAGTCACAGTCGCCATTGACTTTCATTGTTGGAAATTGATGAACTGAATAATGAGCTATTTTTTTTTAATTACCAGAGAGGCATATTGGACATAACGTAACGGCAAAGTGAGACCCCCACTTTTATATTCTCGCCACTAAGAGAAACCAGTTTCACCGTCCATTATTCACCCGGTGCACTTTCAGAGGCTTTTTCTTTAATTAAAGCAGGTAATAAATATCAGACTGAACCGCAGCACACCAGCGCTGCAATCAATTAGAGGGGAGAAGGAATCTTGCCGGGTTTGAAATGTAAATAGCGTAAGCTGTCTCCCTGCCCATCAACCTAGACCGCCCTACGTGAGCCGAATATATACACCTCGAGTCTCCGAAAGTAACGCCTGCAGATTTTTTCCTCTTGTTTAGATCCCATCACTGCTAGGGGTCTGAGAGAAGCTGTTGTTGTGTTCTTTCAACATCTCGCTCTGAAACCTCCAGAGAATGATGAGGAGGTGGAAAAGAGAAAGCTGGGAATGTGTTCTCATTCATGTGGGATTTTAGAAAAGACTGAATGTCTGACTAAACTACTTGACATTCTCGTTCCTGCAGTTTTTCGGTTTTGGTCTTTTCCTCAAAGCAATTACAACTATTCAGTGTTAGAGAAGCAGCAATAAATCGAGTAACTGTACTTACGGATTCAATAAGTAAAACCATAGTTTTAAGAGTAAATATGAAAACTCTAAATTAAGTTTATTCACAGTTTAATCGTGTGTATATGTTCTGTAGCCAATAAATAACTTGTGGTTTAATGATGATGACAGGTTGCATATTTGAAAGAACCGTTCCAAGGAATGAGGCGGTATTGAGCACAGAAATACTACTTCATGCTTATAACTATGTTTTTTTAACAAATGTTACATGTTTTCAATGGAACTCAACAGGTTTAACCATCTAAAGCGCTTAGGGTGATACTTCTCCTACTAAACGGTTAATTATTTATTTTTATATATTGCACTGAAAAAATTTATTGAATGTTTTCTAAATATTTAATGCAGTTAGTATAACATTAATATGTCTGTGATATTTACTAAGCCACATGAAATAGACATTTGACAGTGTGAAATAAAACCAAACTGAATAAGTAAAATGAATATGTGTAAACAATAAAAAACAGTTGCACTTTATCAAAAAAAGTAGATAGCTAAAAAAACATTCTGCCGTTTTGCATTAATGAATGTAAACAAGGTTACAAACAAAACACTGCACTTCTACTTGTGAACGAAACAAGCTATTTATTTTCCTTATATGAAAAATTAATAGACCACTTCGCAAGATCTACACTTGTCCAGACGCATTTAAGGATATAAATGATTTAATTTTACACTATTTATCTTAAATATATGTTGTTTAATATTTTGTTTCAGTCATTTAAGTTGTTGACATCTTCTATGGTTGAACGCTGATTTAATAGCAGTGAGATAATAATTATAAATTTCACGATTCTTATATTTTGAGTCAAGTGTATGCAGTCATGATGATGTGGGCTCTAATAGCTTTTCTTTCTCCATGCACGTGGGCCCAAACACACCGTCTCAGTCACATGACATACCCTGTGGTTCCAACATTTTTAGCCTTTAAAAAAAGAACTCCACTTCCTTTACACTTCCAAAAGCCTTCCCTGACTATTCCGCCGCAGATCGACAAAAAACACATTGATTTAGTCCCTCACTACCACAGCCGACTTTTCATCCGGCATCAAAGTTGTGCCAGACCTCAACGGAGATGCTCTCAAAATTCAACTTGTAATCCTTGTCACATGTTCGTGTAAGTGAAAACCACCATCTTTAAGGTTTTATGTGGCGAATCCTCTCTTATGGGTAGAAGGAAGCGGTAAGTGTGGCGGACCAGGAGAGGGAGATTCCAAACAGATGTTTAATGAATGGCACCCTGCCTGCCCCAAACGGATATCAAATACATAATAGATTTAGCAGAAGTAAGAAGATTCATTAATGCTTGGTAGGGGTTGAGATGACAGGCTGCAGGCAGAAAGATACACATCATTGACTGGCGGTTATATAACGCTGATGATGTCTTTAATAAAGCGCTGATGTATGACGAATGCACATTTTTGGTTTTATTCCAAATACATCGTTGATTCAAACAAATAAATAAGCCCACCCCCAAACTCATACCATTGGGTGATTCAAAGATGCCCAATTTTTAATAGCACGACAGTCACTTCATTTACATTTTATCATCCTGTGATTGGTCTACTTACACTTGTCTCTCTGTATTAAGCTAAAATATTTTAGCATTTACAAAAACGCCACTCACTCGTGTTTTATTCCTACAGTGATCTGCAAAAGCCTGCAAATGTTTCTTCATAGAGCTGGATGTCTCTTTTCATCAATCGTTCCCTGGCATCGCCAAGGGGGTTGTTATGTGTGTGGGGGCCCAAATTATTTCTCCGGGATAATCCCACCAAGGACAGGCACCCTGTTGCTCTGGGACCGTTTGAAGGTACATGAAAACTACCCACTGCTTCACCCAGCTGTTCTTACAAACCACATTCTACAATCCGGTGATGCAAACAAACTTCAGCGTAAACGTTTTATTCATTCTGACTATGAATCTGTCACCTATTGTAAGAAAATTTTAAAACCTTGTTCTCGTGGAAAATACATGTGTACCTATATCAATGCAATATGGTTCGAGTATGTCAGCATGGCTGTGATTAGGTCAGATCCCTTGATATAAAGCACCACCACACGACTACGAGTGCCATATCATAGAATTTTCTACATATGTGTATAAAAATCACAGACAGCATCTGAGTTTCTTTAAAAAATAAGTATAAAAATATTTAATAAATATTATTATTATTGTTGCAAACTATACAATTGTGTATTATCAATATTTATCACTATATTAATAATAATAGTATAATAATATTAATCACAATAATAATAGTAATTATAAAAATAATAATATTTAATAATACTAATAATAACAATAATAATAATAATATTCTAAAAATATATTTGTATTATTATTGACTTATACCACAACAATCGTATAGTGATTAATGTATACATGTATTGCTGATTATGAAGTGATGTATGATGTAATACCGTACTAACCTCTTCTAGTTTGACTGTGATCATGGTGAAGGCCCTGAACACACACTCTGTGGACCCTGTGATGGTGATGATTCGCTCCGGGCATGATCCTTCTGAGATATTGATACGTGCACTGCTCTGTACGGATGGAACAGAAAAACCAGATGGAATCATCAGAATGAGAACATAAACAGATATATATCATTTTTGTTTGACACACTCATCGTGTTCCCTGTTTTTTGCTGTATCATCTTCTCAAAAATAGAAATTCAATCATAAGATCAAAGCTGTGTAGCTTTTTTGTGTTTGAAAAGGAAAGAATAGAGTTTAAAGAGTAATAATAATGACATGATTTCTTCATTTGGATTATTGGATTGTTTTGGGGGTCAGTCGTGGTCTTTGGGTTAAAGAGTTAGACTTGTGAGCAGAAGGTTGTGGGTTTGAATCTCAGGGCCTGCAAACAATGACATTGAACAAGACATCTTAGCCCTGCTTACTCTGCAGTGATGATTGACTACTGCATAAAACTGTTAAGTCGCTATATTATAGGATAAAAGCATCTGCCGAATGAATAAATGTTAATGTACATTTCTGTATAGTTAGATTTGTATTTGGTGTAGGATGTCAGCAGCATTTATAGCTATGTCCAGAAGTTGGTTTGTAAAGTAAATAAATGTGCGACATGCGACTCAATGAGAAATTTCAATTTAGTTGTAATATTCAATGAAGATTAAATGAAGTGAGAAGCACTGCGAGAATAAACCGCAATCACAGATATTACTATCCAGACTGTGATAGATTTCTCGAAGGACACCGAGTTAGCCGAAATCAAGCAAGTCATTTTGCGCAAGAAAAACACAGACATGTTTGATCCGGACAAGATCTAAATCACAAAGTATTCCTTTTCAAATTCACCCTCTCTCTTCAAGAAAAAAACAATGCACTTCTCTTTATTCTATATGAGCATCTCTATATTCGTTCTATATCGTTCTTTATTTCAGACTGCCTTTCTCTTTCTAAACAACACCGGAGTTCAGACATGTAGATGACACTTTACTTTCAAGGATGAAAAAAAATTATTTGTGTGTTTAAAAGAAGCCTTTGCGATGATGGGACATTCAGGTAAAATGTTTAAGGATGTTTATCTTTTGTGTTCAGTATGTATTCAGTTGTGTTTGGCTATACCTATTTCTTTTCATATATGTTTAGAAATATGATATGATATGAAAAACCTACTGGGTGGGTCTTTAAAATAAAATGCTTGTCATTATTTAGTCACCCTCTCGTCATTTTAAACCTATACGACTTTATTTATTCTGCAAAACATGAAGATATTTAGAAGAATGTTGTTAAACTGAACAATCTACGACACCAATTTGCATTGGTTTTGTATCTGTACAGTATAAATAAATAGGGACCAATGATTTTTGTTCTCGGCATACATCGTCTTTTGTTTTTCTACATGAAAAGGTCATAAAGGTTAAAATGACTTTTCTTCATCTGCAGAACATAAAAGAAGATATTTAGAAGAATGTTGGTAACTAAACATTGATGGCACCCATTTTCTTGCATTGTTTTGTGCCCATCCCATTTAAGGGAATAGGGACCAATAGTTTTTCATTCCTGACATTACTCATATTATTTTCATAAAAAGATGATATTTTGAAGAATGTTAGGAACAAAATGAATGGGTCCCTATTAAAAAAAGAAAGTAAATTGTAACTCATAAAGGTAAGAAATGACTTCCTTTTTTTGCAGAGCTCAAAAGAAGATATTTTCAAAAACGTTTAATAAGGACACATTCTTTTTGTTCCTGACCTTCTTCGAAATATCTTCTTTTTTATTCCACATGAAAAGGTCAAGGTTTAAGATGACAATGAGTGAATAATAAAAGAATCTCCCTCATTTTGTGACAATGTACACTTCAAGTAAATCAATCTTTATGCAAAAACCGTTGTAGTGTATGAACACGCGACAATCTAATCATAGTTTATAAGTGTGTAAATGTGGTTTTGTATCCAGAAGAGATCCAGACCAGCCGGTGCGATTCACTCTCTCAGACAGTCTGCTTCGCTGAAACTTATCTCACTATAAAAACGCATTAACTCATTCTTCAAGAGTTCACTTTGTAAGGAACGTCTTTTTCTTTCTGCGGACCCCCCCATAAATGCTGCAATTTACATCATCATAACTAAATTTAGGCAGGAGGATTTCTGCCAGACTACTAATATATTTCATTGTACAGTCTGTTGCTCGTGAGAGTGCGGATAATTTTTACATTTTCGTTCAAGACTCTGGAGAAATGAATGTTTTGTCATCATTTGCTCAGCCACGTTCCCCTTTCAAATCTGTATGACTAAGTCTCCCGTGAAACACTGAGAATGTTAACAGCCTGTGTGACAGGATCAATATTTCGAATTCTTTTAAGTGATATGATAGTTATGAGATCAGAATGAATTTAAAGTTTCTATGCATTTGAGAATCGATAGCAGCTGTCACTCCATGTGTGTCACTTTGTTGTTAAAGGGATAGTTAACTCAAAATTCACTCAATGTCACATAAAACCTGTAAATGATTCTGTGGAGCAGAGAAGAAGATTTTTTTGTGGTTCTGTGTTCAGACTTTGAAAGTCAATGGGGGCCAGTTTGGTTTGGTTTGCAAAATTCTTTCAAATATCTTCTTTTGTGTTCTGTTAAAGAAAGCCATTTAAACAGATATAAAGTTAAAGGGATAGTGTAGAGTTATTTACTCAATGTCATTCAAAACCTTTAAAAGATTCTGTGGAGCAGAGAAGATATTTTGAGAAATGTCCTGGTTTTGTGGTCAGACTTTGAAAGTCAATGGGGCCAAAGTGGTTTGGTTTTCAAAATAAAATCTTGTCATTAGTTATTCCCCAATGTCCTTCAAAACCTGTTTATGTTTCGGTGGAATACATAAGGAGATATTTTTGATCGGTTGAACACAAGAAAGGTATTTCGAAGAATGTTAGCTCAGATACTATTTGAATGTTTCATTCTTTTGTAGTCACTTGTGCCAAAGAAATCTACATGTCAAACATTCTTCTAAATATATTAATTTGTGTTTAACAGATAATATACGTTTACACAGGTTTGGGGGCGAGTAATTAGATATTTTTGTGATCTATGCCCCTTTTAAAAGGGGATCCTCCAACACCCCTACAAATCTGTATGACTCGTGAGCAAATAATACCGAAATTATTAATTTTGGCAAGTCCTTGAAGCGTCATCTGATTACAAAAGCACACAAAGGCACAGCGGAATCCGATGGCAATTTCGTCTATTTCTGACATCTTGCGGATCGATCCCCCGGGGTCTCCCGACAAATGCAATGCAAAGCCCGTACCCTGGCTTTCCCAACCCCTAAACCATTCATTAGGGTGAAGGAACGGAGCCTTTGTGACATTTTATGTTATTAGGAAGCAAAGGCCTCGGTAGGGTGAAGAAGAGCTAGAGAAGAGAAGACAATGTGTGCTGCAGTTAGCTCGTGAAGGATGTCTAATGATTTTATTTTTTATTCTCAAAGGGGGCATGCTCACCCACGCTTGGGTCTCTCTCCTTGGTAACCTGCTTCAGTTTTTATCTGGGTGGCAGTGTTATGAGCAGCTTGAAAATACCAGCGCAGTCGTATCAAAATAATGAATTTATTTTTCCCTGTGCATGTCAGATGCCCTTAAGAGTATAAAGATGCATAGATCGCTTGTATGTCGCATCCCACAATGCATCATTCATGCTTGGAAGTATGCAGCTTACCTCCTCTCGTATCCTCTTCACAGTCTCTCCTTTCTGTTGAGAGAGAAAACGGATCATAATTTACTCATCGCATGCGTTTCGACTATGTGCAATAAATTTTTTTCCCCCGATGACCGTCTTTCACAACACCCTAATAGCTCAGGATAAAGTGAGTTTGACTAGTTGAACAGCTAGCTGAAATGGATATCAATTCTGCTTGGCTGCGCTGCAATATGGCATCTGCATGAACGGGTCCCTGGGGACCGGCTTTTCCAATCCAAGGGCCTGAGATTGGACTAACTAGAGAATCAATAGTCCATGAATCATATAGATAGTCTCAGATAGCGTCCCGTTATCAGACACGTACCGCACGGTCATGACCGAGGATCTGAATGCATGCTTGAACGGGGTTTTATTGTTTATAGATGGGCAAAGAGACGATGGGATGTGTCATAATAGAGGTACAGCGGGACTTGGGTGGTATTAATTCGTCAAGGAAATTTTCATTTTCTCGTAAATCCCCAAGGCAATGGATATCTTGACGCACAGAATCTGGGAAAATGTCACAGTTTGATGCAAGTGTCATTATTCACAGATGCTTAGTAAATAAAAGCCTAATTGGGTAATGTTGTTTCATTGGTTTAGTGCATTTTCTGGTCTTATGTAGTATAAAAAAATATAAAAATAATAAAAATAATTGACTAGTCAAGCTTTGCAACAGAGTTGATTTTTAGTATACAAATTCTTAGCTTTCCCTTTTTTTAATTATATCGTTATACATATTTGGATAACAGTTATGAGTAAATCTAGTCTTGATTTAAAAAGAAAACCGGTGATAGATTAACAAATATTCATAATTTCTTCATTCCACACCTGCATGTTACTCTTTCTTCCATGAAACACAAAAAATAATATATTTTGAGAAATGTCTTTGTGGGTGTGCATGTATGCAAATGAAGTCAATGGGCTAAGTGTTGATTGGCTATCAACATTCTTCACAATTTCTAATTTTGTGTTCTGCACAATAAAGGAAGGTCACATAGGTGTGGAATAACATCATTGTGAGTAAATAATGAATGTTGATAACCAATGGCACATTTTCCCTTTTTTGGATTGACACAAAATCAAAACAATTGAATTGGTGCCTTACATTCTACAAAATATCTTTTTTGTGTGTTCCTCCGAGGAAAGAAAGTCAAACATGTTTGAAATAACATTACAGTTCTGTCATCATTTATTCACCCCCTGAAATTGCAAACTTGTGTGTGATTAACTCTTGAGTGAAACGCAAAGGTATATATTTTGAGAAATGTGTGTGAGAAATGTGTGAGTGTTCATACAAGGGACGTAAATAATGAATGTTGTTAATTAGTGTCGCGATTTCACTTCTATTGTATAGACACAAAACCAAAACAAGTGAATGGTTGCCAGTTAACAACATTTTGCAAAATATAATTTTTTGTGTTTTTCAGAAGAAAAAAGTAAGTAAGAAATCATCTTTATCATTTGTTACTTTACTGCTTCATTCATGAACCTCATTAACAGTGATAATAAACAAACATCATCAAGTAAAAGAGATGAGCTTCTAAGATGCACCAAAATGACAAAAGTAACAACAAACGCAATAAAGCGACATAAATGAAGTAAGCAAAGCCAATTCTATAACAGGAGCTGTATAATTTAGCCATACCGCAAAGCATGCTGGGAGCTCAAAAACCCTGAACCAATCAACAATGTGGTTTTATATGAAATTCTGTTGGGATAGTTGGGTCAACATTTGGGAAAATCTTTTAAGACTCATGATTGCTTATGTAGATTCAAAGGAATTCATGTTACCTAATACCTGCCTGGATAAAATGTAATTACGTTTCTCGCAGTGTATTAAATTGGAATGTGAATGAGGTTGTAGGACAAAAGTACAGTTTTGTTATTTAAACTTAATCATGATCAAGTACTCATTTCCGTAAATTAGTTTTTCGGAACGGTCTGTTTTCATGCGACAATTTGCATAGAAAAATCCACGGAAGCCAGCATCAAACTAACCAAACAATTGACACAAAAGTCCTTTCACCTTCAGTTTCATGAATTAAGCTGAATGATTTTGTCCAAATCATATACACAAAGTCATTGAGCTCGTGTTTCTTGAGACACCTTGAACGGAATGTACCTTCGTCCCTTACAGCTTCATTTTCATTCACGTCGAATTACATATGTCGTCTACTCTGAGCTGAGGTCTATTACATCTTGTAATTTCCCATTCACCTTCATCTCTTTTTCCTCAAGATGCATGAGGAATAGTAATCAAGTCAAGGTAGCTCTTTTTAACGTCAGTCTGAAACGGAGATCAATGATGGAGAGTTACCGGAAACGGCGCAAATTTAGGCCTGTGTTTAATCTGTGTTCGGGCAAAAAAACATACTGTATCGATTTTATGTCAGGGAAATTTTGTTTGTGTCTATATTTATTCATTTCAAAATTATGGGTTTCACCGTACACAAAATTCATCGTTCGATATGAATCCCGGTGTTTAAAAGAATGTGTAATTTTGAATCTGTGTGACCTGCAGAACACAAAAGAATATTTTGAAGAATGCTTGAAGTGTTAAAATATTTGTTCCTATTCATTTCGATTGTATGAACACAAAACAAGTCAAAAGGAGCCAATGGGTTTCTTTCACCAACATTTGTCAAAATATATTCTTTTATGCTCTGCAGTAGGTAGCCATACAGGTTTGAAATGGCAAGATGGAGAGTAAATCTTGAAGTTTTCATTTTTCATGATTTGTTTTACAGGAGACAGAGGAAACATAAAATTACTTGTCGTTAATTATTAACGTTTTTAAACATATACATCATTTTATATTTTTATTACAAATTATAAATAAAATGCTTCTTGTATTAAATTCTAAAATAAAATATAGCGTAAAATATATGATTTATATATAAAGTAATTGTCTTACTAAGCAATATAATTGTGTTTAAGATACAAATAGGGACACAACAGTTAGTTTACAAAAGTACATTAATTTGATTAATGGAAAAAATATACTTATTAGATATCTTTATATGGCCTTACATAAAAGTACTGTATATAGCGTAACCTTACTAAAATATTTTTGTCAATTGTTGACAGTGTATAAACATTTTATTAGTTTTTTTTTCAAATGCCTTTACTACAAAATGTACTACATCCTACCAAAGTTTATAATCCAGTATACTGTCGTTTTTTCCATTGGTTTGTGGACAGTTTGTTCAACTTACTATTTTAATAAGCACTCCATATGTGGGAATGGTAAAACATGCTGATAAACCCTAACCTTTATGGGCTACCTAAAGGCTCTCTCACATGTAGGCATTAATTGAACTTTGAATTTGACAAATCATTGCAAACCCATTTCAGTTTCATTGTGTGTTTGACGATATATCAAATGCTTGATATAATTTAAGAACTGAACAACACATGTGAGCTCAGAGGTCTGTCTGTAGTCCTCCGTCTGGCTGTTGTGCGGTGGACACTCGAGCCAAAGCTCTGGCAAAGGCCCAGAGACCTATTAGCAGACCGGTTCTGAACGGAGCATCTTTGTGTCACACGGATTTATGTGTGGCCAAGGAAATGCCAACAACAGCGTGTGTTTGGCTGTGTATGTAAGTTTGCGTTTTGTAGCTTCGGGACCTTGAGTTGGCCACAAAAAACAGAATCACATCATCACCATCTGACACGCTGTTCGCTTATCCTTCCGACATCTACATTCGACACATTGTGCCATGTTTGGAGTATTGCATTTTCTTAATGGATAAACCATTCTGGATGTAAACTAGGGATGGGCGATATTTTTATAGCTATATCATCCATCCTGGTATATATTCATGTACGCTAATTTGGCATTCGTTCTGAAGGACAGCGGTGATCGATGTGGCCAAACGTACAATAATTATAGAGTTTATACGATCATTTTGACCTCTGTACATAAACAAAAAACTAAAATATTGCATTTTAATTCATATTTTCTTTTTGTCGTAACCGTATCTTTTGGTGTATTTATTTATATTTCCAAAACGTTCATGGGTTACAACAATGAGTTATTTCTCTATTGTGGTATGTCGCAGGTTATCTCAAAAGTTGTTGGTAAATAAAAAGACAATTTCTCTTGTTCGCACCATATTTATTCTAAATATTATTACTTGAGCTTCTGGTACAATACTTTTACATCTGGCAACGTCGGTAATATTATTAAATATTAACACTATTGAACTGTTAGTCGAAAATCTTAATACACGACTTAAATTGTTTAGTGTGAAGGGAGTTTCACAATGCATCGTGGGCAGTTTCCGTTGAGCACGTTCTCGTTTCCAAGGTAACATTTATCCTTCTTATTGGTTGATCCAAAGAGGATCACACTAGAATTATGGTTGTGTAGGTTTTCCTATGGGAATTTTTCATGAAATGCTAGATCTGTATTACATTTTCAATATTGACTTTAAAAATGCAGATTCCCTGTGGGGCGAATATGGGATTTCAGTCCCCGACTCGTAATCTTGTGCTGACAAAACATCAGGACACATCTAAAATATGTAAGTCAACAGAAGGAACAAACAGAAACAAAGATATTTGCTCACCTTGCCTATGATGCTTCCGACCTCCTGTGAATAGAGAAACAAAGCAAATGTCAGATTATTGATTAGCAAGCAAACGCTCCAGATATTTGTCTGTGGGTTCTACGTGAGGCAGTTTATCTAGTACACACGTTTGGTGGTGATATCGTGATACTTTGATGATTAATGATATTAAAATGTATATGTCATTGTAGTTGTTTTCGTACTTTAAAGTATTTCGAACGGAAAGAGTACAAACTCAAATATTGAATTATTATAACTTATGAAAACTGCAACAAGTGGTCTTACATCACGTTTTACTCTGTGACATCACAGAGTCAAATAATATAGAACATAATATAGTGTTAATAAAATGATTCATATAAATTATTATAAGACTTTTTTACAAAGCAAATATTCAATTAGCAATCTATCATTATTTGACATTTTACTCTGTGACATCACAGAGAAGAGTTTCAGTTAGTAAAAGATAGTTCCCTTTGAGCTAGGAGTTATCTTCTGATCTGTATGATGTCTGTATTTATCATCATTGAAATTGTCTTTCAAAACATCGCATCGCAATCTGTTGACGTGACGGAGAATTAACATAAATTGGCACATAAATCACCTAAATGTGGCAGTTTATTAACGGTTCGTTAGGTCTTCATGGATTTTTCATGACTGTTTTTAACGACTCATTCGCTTTCCTGGCGTGCCAGCGTGAGAGATGTGGGAGTTACAGGAGTGTGGGAGGAAATCTGTCATTGACAGTTGCTTGACAGATAAATGCAGTAATAGCAGCACCGACGTTCATGTCCGTTTGTTTACAAATGATGTGATTGGAATCGCTGGGCAAAAGATCATAGAAATTAAGTTTAGAAACAATGGTAATAACGTAAAGTTTATATATTTATAATTAATTTATATAATTTATACTTTACAAGTAATATTTAATATTAATATTGTTATTTAACGACCTTTTTATTTATTGCCTTTATTACTTTAAGCATTTTAAGTATAAGGATTAATATTACAAAAACTAGTACTACTACTACTACTATTATTATTATTACTACTACTACAACCAATAATAATAATAAAAATAATAATAACAATAATAATAATTACAATACTTTGGCATCTTGGTTATTATTTTTATTACCAATGTTTTTGTTAAGGGGGCAGTCGTGGCCTGGTGTTTCGAGTCTTGGACTCGTGATCCGAAGGTTGCTAGTTCGAGACTCGTAACCAGCGGGAGTAGCACGACTGAGGTGAGTCCCTTGAGCAAGGCTCTGTCCCCCCCCCCACTGCTCCCCGGGCGCCGTAGCATGTTTGTGTTCACAGTGTGTGTGTGTTCACTAACTGTCTGTGTGCACTGGGATGGGTTAAATGCAGAGCACAAATTCCAAGTATGGAACACCATACTTGGCCACATGTGACGTCACTTCACTTCACTACAGTGTGTGCCATGACCTTAACCTATAATTTGTTTATTTATGATAATAATTGAAAATAATATAGTGTTAATAAAATTATTAATAATAATCATTATAAGACTTTTTACAAAGCAAATATTTCAAAATATATCATTATTTGTTTGAGTAATGTTATAAGTTATTATTTTCTTATTTAATAATAATAATCATACTTTTTTAATAAATCAGAATTATTAACATTTGTGTTTTATATCTTTATGATACGCAGTTAGTAGTGTTACTATTATTAATTTAGACATTTTGAATTATTATTGCTATTATTAATACATTTACTATTATTACAACTACTAATATGACTAGAACTACTAATACTACTACTACTACTACTACTACTACTACTACTACTAATACTACTACTACTATTACTAGTATGTATAATAATATAATAATAATACATTGATTACAAACCTTTTGTTAAATACTAATTATTATACTTTACAAGTTATAGTTAATATTAATATTGTTATTTATTGCCTTTATTATTTTAAGCATTAAGTATAAGCCTTAATATTACAACTACTACTACTACTACTACTTCTACTACTATTACTACTTCTACTACTTTTACTACTACGACTACTACTACTACTACTACTACTACTACTACTACTACTTATAATAATAATAATAATGATAAATATAACAATAATAGTAATATTAATAATAATAATAATAATAATAATAATAATAATTACAATACTTTGGCATCTTGGTTATTATTTTTATTATCAATTTTTTTGTTTACATTTACATTTTTCATTTGACAGATGATTTACTTAGAGGATTATGCAGTGGTCAATCATCACTGCAGAGCAAATGGGGGTAAGGTGTCTTGCTCAGGGACACTTCAGTCATTGTCTGCTGGAACTGAGATTCAAGCCCACAACCTTCTGCTCACAAGTCAAACTCTCTGACCACCAGACCCTCACCGACCCACAACTGTTGTCGTTGCTTTACCTTTTATAATTGTAACTATTATGACAAAATCTCAGTAGAGTTTACCCTTTGATGTATACATACAGGCTTTGCGTAAGTGTGCCTACCTTGCCATGCATGAGCAGGCGGAGGGTTAGCGTGACATTCATTCCTCCATCTCCAAAATCCTGCTCACAGTTCATCCTGACGTGGGAGTCGGGCCCAGGGAGACGCATGAAAGATGCTCTACGGATGATGGAATGGGTGGGGAGGGGGGGAGGCAGGAGTCTCTCCTTCCACTCGCTTCTCTGTAGAATACATACAATACATGAAAAGTCAACAACAATCTCTTTTGACTTTTGAAGGCTGAGAACATGGCTCGAAATATAAATGGTATATGAGGTTTGGTAATGCATGAGCAAAAAACACTTTTTCACAGTCAGGCACATGTCACAACTAGTCAGGCCAGTTCTTTTGACATTATATTGACCAAACAAAGACAGGTTTTTGTTTGCCTCGACAGGAATCTCATTTCATCTCATGCATGCATCCGGCAGATGCTTTCATCCAACTTTTGAGCGATACTGTCTTGGGATGTCACCTGTGACCTTGGCATCGTTACCCTGCCAGCTGACTTACACAAACACAGAATCTGCATGTCTCAGCAGTAAATAAGCTCCGTGATAGCCGTGCTGTCTGAAGCAAATATTCAGTTGTGAAGCGAAGACATGCATGACACACTGGTCCAACAATGCTCGGGCAGCTGAACGGTGACAATGCGGTGTTCTGTTACAACAACGTGCATCACAAATCCAGTGCCACCGATTTAGCCAGTGTCAAAGGAACTGTAAGAGCTCGCTGTAATGACTCCCACTACATTTACCCATTTTTTTCTTGCAACCCGAATGAAGAAAGGTTGAGCGAGAGCAGGTGAAGCTCTTTCTTTTAGATGGAGTAAATTATAGGTTGTGGGCACCTCTAACTAAAAGACACCGCACAGGTTGTATTGAGACCGTCTGGATGCTTTTTATAGAGCACCGTGCGGGGATGTCTGAAGTAGTTTAAGCAATATTAGATTTGAAATCTGTGCTTACGGTCGATGGGGTTCAGCGGCTGTTCAGGGTGAATGTTTGTGTGCATGACAACAGCAAGAATGGAGCACGATGTACTGGAACCAAACCTTTTTTATCGCTACTTTTAAAGGGACATCAGAATTTGTGTCATGAAATTGTGATACGTTATTCATCCAAAACTGACACATATTGAAACATAAATTATTAAATAATATAGACATTTATTGATTCAATTTTGCTTAAATATAGTCTTCATGTGTACGTGTTTTTAAATGCAAAAGATGCACTGTACACAGACATACATTATTATTTATTCTTTATTATTATTAATTTTTTGAATGCGTCCAATAATGATACTAAAAATATACAAAAGTAACTAATCGACATTGTGATTAAAAGATTTTTTGAAGATTATTAGAAAAAAATTCTGTCAACTTTTGCCTGATAAACTATATATTATTTAGATATAAGTTATTTTAAAAATGGCTTGGCATTTGTCATTCCACACATGCCCTATCTTGGCAAACTAAAGCCGAATGAGCTAGGGATGGTTCACGACCCTTGAAAGCGACCTGTCCGTCAACTGTTAGCCACGCATCTGATATCCGCCTACAACTTCATTAAAGTGCCCGTCGTCACGTGACTTCAATTAAATGTGTGTTTTTAGATCCGAACCCATCCTATATTTGAACAGGTCTTCAAAATTGTGTTGCAGTTTTTTTTTGATGAGAGGCAACTGTGAATCTGTCTGTCGTACAGGTCATTATTGCATAGCGATCGTTCCTTGTGGCTGTCTCATTTATTCTCCACCCCCAAGGTGATCCGCCAACCAATTAGAGAAATAGACAGCGAGAGAGAGAGAGAGATGCCAACCAGTGGTTTGCACCTGTGGTCGTGCATTTGGAAAATGAACTTATGTAAAAAGTCCATGCTGTGGCCAACCCTGGGCTCCCTGTGTGTCCATACAGCTTGAAAATAAATGTAACATGGGATATTGACCATATGTCAACCCGAGATCTGATCTGAGTGTTCCAGAGCACTGCCTGGGATCGATATATTCTCTTGCATCGCGCATGTGCTTCTGGTGGCCGGGTTTGAATAAGAACACAAACTCAGGATTTATTCAAAGCATCTGTATGCAGGTGAACGTGCTGGGTCACGGGGAACGCTGCTATTTGCATTCGTCTATTTCTCTCTCTTCCCCCACGCAGCTCAAACACACACCCTGCTAGTCAAGGCCGTGCACGCTCACGTCATTTCTCTGCGTGCCTATCCGCCAGACCCCCCTCACCCCGTCAACATTCTGCGAATGCAACCGCTGTTATGGAAAACCACCGCTCTTAATGACCACTTGGGTCCTGATGAAAGCGTTAATATGTTCTGCATTGTATGGTGTTGCTTTACATGCGGTATTATTATTATCATTGAAGGGATAGTTTAAAAAAGGAAAATTCTTTATTTGTTTACCCTCTCGTCATTTTAAACCTGTTTGGATTTCTCAACAGCACAAAAAAGATATTTTGGAGAATGTTTAACCTTGAACTATTTTGACTTCTATTGTATGGACACAAACCACCAAGACATTTTTCAAATTATCTTTTTTGTACACTAATAGCACAGATACCAAGATTTAGTGGTTCATATACACATGTGAGGACTTTCTTTCAGATTTAAAGCACTTTTTTATTTTTATAGTCAAGTAAGGTCTATTTTCAGGATTGTGACATTCATAACACTACATTCTTCATGAATAGACACATAAAATTAGAATATTGAAACTATTTTGTAAAGAGCTATCCCTTGTCTATTTGTTGGATATCAAAAACATTTCACAACCATAACACTGGAATTGCTAGAATTGGTTTTAAATGAGGTTGAATAAAAGACAAAATGTTCACGTTTTAAACCTTACTAGATATTGTTTACTTATCTAACATGCATGTGAGTCTGGATGTCCATCAGGACACAATTCTGTTACGAGTCATGACACTTCGTCACAGAGCGCATGAATTATGCAATGGCTTTCGGGACAGGGTTAAAATCATGCCGTCCACCACCGCTTCGCTGTCTCACTGACCCATGCATGACTGATTCATGTCCCGGGCTGTTCAGCGGCAGCGCCATCACTCCACGGAACGGGCGAGCTTCTGTCTGTGAAACGCGGGCAGTCCTTGGACTGGAAAGTGTATTAGCATTACACAAGGGCTGAGTTAATGGTATTGTCGGCTGAATTGGTTTGACAATATGAAAAGAACCTCTTTAAAAGCATTGTCTGATCTCTTATGCAGAGACAATGAAGCAGAAGGCCTTGGGTAAATAATATTTTCTCTGCTGACGAAAAAGCATTTGTGGGTGTATTTAGATTTGCAAGGCAATCCCCGCGTGAGCCAGTAGCAAAAGTGTGTCTAAAAGCACATGAAAGCATGTGAACAGTTTGTACGTTTTAAAAATGTTGTCTGTGTGTGTGTGTTTAAATGATGAACACATTAGCACGTGTAATGCAAATATACAGAGAAAGCATAAACATTTAACTTGTAGGGAATTATTTTATCGGTTCAACGTTAAGTACTTCGCTAAGTGATGCATTTCATTTCATGACCTGCTGTTAATAAAGTCATTACTCCATTCTTATAAAGAAAAAAACCCAACACTGATTCGAATATAATAAAAACAAATAAAAAAAGTATTCCTCCACACCTTCTACTGAGATGTTGTTTTCTATGACCATTATGCAATAAAGATTTCCCCTTTAATATTGCGTCTACACGTTTTGTTTTTGTTATTTAAAGGGGTCGTATCATACGAAGCAATTCAGTTTTATTCCTGCAGGACCGTATTCGGCAATTTAGCTCGAGCGTTAATGAAACACACCTGCCTGAAATTTTATAATCCTGAAGACTTGAAATAGCTGGTTCAGGTGTTGGATTATGGGTTGAATTAAGCTCTTTAGGTTCCTGGCCCTCTGGGTACTAAATCGAATGATTCTCTCTGACACTTTTAATCAGGTTTCAAGATTTAGCTCACGATTTTTAACAGTTAAATTAATAAGATTTTTTGCTACGGTAAAACTAAATGTGCGACCAAGGTTCTTCAGACGAATGCTATGGAAGGACCATTTTTAGTTCCACAAAGAAATATTCGGTCAAATGTTTTTATAATCTGAAGAACCTTTTTTCAACCTTTACCAAAGCAGAAACATTCTTCAGATGTTAAAAGTTCTTTATGAAACCATTTAGCCATAAAAAGTTTCTTTGATGACACCGTGATCCACCTTTATGTTTAAGTGTGTAATGTACCTTAAAGACTTATATCGTAGTTTACTCCATTTTAATTCCATTGTTATCTTTATCACGTGAAATAACATCTTTGATTGCTTTACCAACCCTCAACATTTTTAAAATGTTTCATCGAGCGTCGTTCCAAAATGGACAGGATTTCAAGAAAACACATTTCTAGAGATCGGCACGCTCGCTCTATTTAGATCAGCAGAGTGTTGGGTAGCTACATGTCTCCGCTCTGACAGAACCCCGCCGGTGCGCAAGACAAAACAAGATCACACAGTTTTGCCTTTCCTCCCTCCACCCACTCCATCTATCCCCCTGTCTCTCCCTCCCTCTCTTCCCATCACTCATCTCGCACTTGCGATCACTATAATTATGCTGAGTGGGATAGCGGGGCGTTAAAGAGCTCTCCAAAGAAGCCGAGTTCTCCACTCCAAAGCAAGCGTGCTTAAGTACAAAGCAGTCAGACTCTATTTAGCCTGATCTTTTTTATGGCAGTTGCATAACAATCGTACATCTTTACGTTTTGTTGCGATAATTGCCGGTGTCTCGGCTTCTCGGCAACCGTAAGTGACTGAGTGGGCGCGATAGGTGGATTCCATGATTGCTATCGTCTGCGAATCAATTTCAGCGTGCCGCTACGACAACTCAAAGGTCAATGAACGCAGACCCTCGAGGAAAAGATAACGGCGCGTTATCGGCGAGTATGAAGGTATTATACTGTCAAAGCCTTCAGGTGTATTAGCATAATTACGGTGTCGAGGAGCTGCAAAGATTCCTGGAGACTGTTTACGCCACTACAGTTGCCGCAATACTATTTATTCTCACGCTACGTCCATCGAGGCCTGAGTTGATAGAGCAGGAGTTGCCGGGTTCGTGAAAGAGACTGTGCTGAATGATTGACAGCCAAACGGCGGTGGTGACCTTGGCCGCCGAAGGGCCAAGGGCCGCTGGAGATTTATGTGACAGTTCTGAAAACAACTCTGGGATAGGATTTGGACTGGTTGAAGGAGAACTGGAAGGGGTTCTAGCGTGTTGTCGCTGAAGGCAACTCTGCGCCACAAGCAGCAAATGAACAGCGTTGTGGGCCGGATGTGTCAAAAGAATGATGCAAATTTGGATACCGAAGTGGCACGAAGTGAAAATTCAGATGGTTGCCGAATGCAGAAGCAAATCTGAATGTTTATACAATTCTGAACGCAACATTTTTGGGTGTAACTACAGAAAGCTGAACACCATAAGACAAATGCTAATAGTGAGAAAATGTGTGTAAATGAATCATGAGTTTGCAGGCATGCCCTAATCCCCTGAGTGCCGATCTGAAAGCCTCCGAAGAAAACATGAAGCACTCCCGGTAGAAGAGGAGGCACAAACACACTCCTGACCTCAGATCAGCCAGCAAGCAGTTTTGATTAGCAGTGAATCTGAAATGCCGTTTGACGTTGGATGATATTCGAAATCTGAAGGCAAACATTTGAACGGAAGCGCTGGGAGACACAAACGGCTTGAGCTCCATAACATCGATAAAAGAAAATTTCACATGATTAATGCGACCTCATTCTCAATTAAAGTCCCTGTAGTTTCGCACAGGTTTAATTCTGTTCACTGTAAATGGGATTCTATTGATTGTCTTTGTCTGAAATGACCTCTATTCACTTATTGCGCTTGAGAACGTGTTCCTGGACAAATTTAGGCCCACGACTTGCTTAATGAATAGAATCTGGACATGTAAATGTTAGCATGATTTAGCTTGCTGCTCTTTCAGCTTCAATTTTGATTCTAACAACAAATTTATTGACTTTAAAGGGCCAGTTCATGTAAAATATTCATTTATTTGTTCTATTTACAAAGGCAGATTTGGAAAAATGTTAGCTACAGATTTTTTCTGGTAGGTACTACAAACTTATAAAATTCAATCAAATTTATTTTAATGCCACTCCCAATTTTGTATCGTTGCACAATATTTGCACAATAGATAGTCTTGTTAACAAAGATTGCTAGATTATGGCCAATATAAAAAAACGGAGAAAACGTATAGATTTTATACGACAAACATCTGTTTTCTTTAAAGTTTTGGATTGCTATGTAGCCTAAATGTTTATGTTAACTGCCAGATTATTGTGTTAGTCTCATTCTTCTGGGATTTGCATTTCCCTAGGTGAGATTTTGCCATAACATTTTATATCATCTATTTTATTACGTTTGAAAAAAAAATCTTGTTTGAATGTATTCTAATCATGAACTGAATGAGACCACAATAATTTTGAAACAAATTGTACAAAAATGTATCCTCACCGCGTGAAATGTACTGTAGCTAGTTAGCTTAAACGCACACGCTAATATTTCACATCCTAGTGGGCCTGCATTATTTGGATATCGCTCAGGTCGACTTCTCTGTGGCTAGCTCCGTCACCTGAATTAGCTATCGTAACCTGCAGGCGAAATTACAGGGTTGGCACAGCTCACGCTAAGGACGTGATTTAACTGCTCAGGCGGGCGGATTATGGTGAGTCTGAGAACAGTCCATGCGGTGAACGTAGAAGCGTGTCTGAAATGACCTTTCTAATCCGATTCCCATTCTTTTGCCCTCGTATTTAAAGAACAGCTTGGATGGAAAACTACACTTGCACGCACGTACGTTCAGGAGTAGCCTATATTTCCACTTCTGAAAAGGAGTTCATGCCAAATGAGCTAATTCAGCTAGCATGCATAGTTAGCTACTCCAAGTAAAGTACTTAAACCCACAAGGGAAACTGAAATATTGAGATTAGTGCTGCTAATATGTGTTCAAGAAAGTTCTTTTAATTAATATAAGACGTACGCTTTGATTTTTCACAATAATTTTGTGTGTATGAACGATATGCTTATGCCACCTACTAAGCGGAAAATAAACACAAGGAAGGGTCGGCGGAGATTTGATTTGAGGGCACGGACTAGTGCCGGCTGCAAAAAAGAAGTTAGTTATAACAATGGCGACGAGCAATGAGAAGAAACATTCAGGAGAAAATATAAAAGTATGGTTTCTTAAAATAAATGATTTATAAATACAATGTTTTCTTTTAGTGTACATACACCGACGGCGCCCAGCTAGGCCATTGTAAAAATTCCTGTCGCGCCACAGAACGCCATCCAAATAGTTTTATATTATAAAACATCATATTCGTCTCAAATCCTAATTAATACATTACACCAGGATAGCAATGCTAACTTACATTCGTACCGATTTTTTAAAAATATGCTTTATCATGATCAGTGCATCCCTTAAATACATAGAACTAAATGTATAATAAACATTGTCTTTTTAATTAAATTTGTTTATCGAGAAATTTTTACATACGTAAAATATTAGCTTAGACCTATGTAACGTTCGCCTGTCCTAATTAAATTCTCCCTATTGGATTTACTAGGTCACAATCGTCACAACACATTTAACTAAACGTAAATCCACTTAATTCATTTCAGTCAACTTTTTTATTGTTTACAGTGCAAGTATCAACAGTAAAAAAAGAGATTTGCAGTTTAAAATGCAGATTTTCTACAAAAAGGTACTTAATTAATTGTTTATTTTAAGGAAACTGTCTTTCATTTTCTTGTTTATTCAACATTGCTCTTTTTTTTAAGCAAAAAAAATCTATTATCCGATTACTCGATTTAATCAATGGAATTTCATCTAGAATAACTAAAATGTTCTATAGCTACAGCCCTTAAAAATAAAAAATTCAAATAATTTCCAAATTTGCTAGTTTGACTAAAATATTTTTTATTCCAGATAGATACTTTAATACTCTTAATCCACAAGTGAAAGTGTAATTGCATATGAATGACTAGCATATGAATACGTTTGCGATTTCCCTAATGTTTAAACCCAATTCTGTTCAGCTCGTGATTTTTCCTCATTTCAAGTGAAAGGCTCCAGCTGAGTGTCGGTGCCGAATTAAATTTGCTCAGTGATCTCAGACTCCGAGCGAAGCTGGAAGTACAAGAACAATGTGAGTACTTAATGAGTAGAGGCAATAACCTGAAACTGCCCTATTTTGATTTAATTAGACAAAGGCAGCGGAGTTATTTATTCTTCTCGGTCTTTCGCCGTTGGGTCTGATGTACCCGTCGGAAAGTCCATTTCCACCTCCCTTTTCTTAGCCCTCAATTCTTCGGCCGCTGCCTGGCTGGCTTCCTCCGCTTAAATCGGGTTGAAGGTCGTTGGCCGAGAATATTGGCAGAAGAAAATTAGACTGGCTTGTTTTCTCATTCCCATCTCTGACCTCGGTTCTAAAGTGGCCAAGGATTGCTCGCATACCAAAGGACGACAGTGGAAATACAATGGAGATTGGAAAGAGGGGGTCGGAGGAACAAGTGAAGATGGCTAGTGTTATTGAATTTTCGGCCTTTGTAAAGGGTGGTTCCTTTTAGTTGGACATCAATATGTAGTGTTTCTCGACTGCAGCCAAGCTTCCCAAAGAGCGTTAAGAAGAAATAATCAAATAAATCCGAAAGCAGCCTAGCAAGATACCGTTATCTTGTGTTGCAGAAATAATTTTCCTGACACAAACTGACCCAAATACATAATATAACAGCGCTGTGACGCATCTTCCATTTGAATTAACTTGCCACTCGAGTGGCTGTTACTTTGTTTTTTCACAAAGAGTGGCTTGTGATACCCGAAACCGTCAAGGGTCTGTTTGGGCCAGGCCTTTCAATGACAGATACAAGTCTTGGACGTGGTTGTTTTAGGGACTTGACGCCTGAGCCCACTAGAGCACGGTGCTAAAACAACACGGCGTGCCACCCACTCTTCACACAGGGGTGGATTCCAGGACTCTTGCACAAAGCAAACTGTGGGGGCCTGGCGGGAGGGTAGGGGTAGGGCTTTTGTCAGCTGCACAAGTAAAGTTCTTCGGGCGTGTGCCTGTGATCTTCGGGACGCTCCTCAGCTGTTCCCTGCTGGACAGCTGGACCCCTGAGGGAACCAGACGGCCCGCTTGAATTACAGTGTAGGCGACAGGACTCTGTGTATTAAAAACATAGTGTGTCTTGGTATTTGTGTACGATTGTACAAATTTTACCAAGATCTGTTTTAAGTAGTGCATACGTTTAGAAGGATAGTTCAATAATGTTGACGTTTACTCTCCCCTTGTCTTTTTAAACCTGTATGACTTTTTGAAGAATGTTTGAAGGGAAACAACAATGACATCCCTCCCCCGTTGACTTTCATCGTATGGACACATTAACTACACAGACACTTCTCAAAATATCTTCTTTTATGTTCACAGCTAAAAGAGCCATATTCATCTCAAGCTTCTTCAAATTTGTATGTCTTTCTTTCTTTTGCAGCACACAAAATATATTTTGAAAAATGTTGGTAACCAAACAACATGGACCCCTCCTCCCTCTGACTTTCATTCTATGGACAACCACACACATATTTTTGTTTTAAATTTTTCCTTGTTTTTTTGTTTTCCTTTAAACAAAAAAATAAATAATTGTTTAAAATAATATTTATTATTAGGTGTTATGTCAAGTAGTAAATGATGACAATAAAGGGATAGTTCACCCAAAAACGAATTACTTACTTTCTAAAATCTGTTTAAATGGTTTGAATAAGAAACAGATATTTGGAAGAATGCTCATAACCAAACAATTTTGGACCCCATTGAATACCATAGTAGGAAGTATGAAAATGGTTCTCAAGACAAGACCTTTTTGCTAGCTTTCATCCTTAAATACATCTTCTTTTGTGTTGAACAGAACAAAAAATATATAAAGTAAATATTCCTACTGTAGTAGTCAAAGGAGTCCACAATCTGTTTTTTTCCAAATACCTTAACTGTGTTCATCAGAACAAAGAAATATGTACAATTTTGGAAAAGCTTAAAGATGAGGAAATGACAGAAATTCTGTCAATTATTCGATTCTAATATCATGCAAGTTTCCTCTCTACTCTTAAAACTTCTGCACATTTATTTAAAGCTCTCCGGTTTCGACTGCATTGGTCAGCTTGACACAACTCCTCGTCAATGCTTTAATGAAGTCTATTGGGAGTGTAGCAGCATGCCCGCTGTGCCCTAACATTCAGTAGGAGTCCTGACCTCTCACCCCATCACACTGTACGAACAAGTCAAAAGAGACCTGAGCATTATTAACGGCAAACCTCCTAAAACGTAAAATGAAAAATGAGACGAGAAGCTTACGCCGCTAATGATCCGTTCAGTGTACACGCTTTCCGACACGCTGTTTATTTCTTCATTTTGCTCAAAGATCGCGGGTCGTGATTAATGTTCAGTCGCGTGGAGGTGATAATTACCATGACTGATATAATGTCACGCACGTTAAAGGTTACATCGGCTAAGTTCTTGATAACTATATCGTTGTTTCCATTTGGGGTACAGATTTTATTAATATTAATATAGACTTTTTGATGATTAATTAAACTTACTAAAATGATTAAGTACAAGAACTTGATGAACAATCTACGCCCCAAAATCTACGTTCAGCCGTTGCATGTAATTTGTTGTTATGTTTTAATATTAGAGTGATGTTGCCCCAAAAATGAAATATAATACGTACCCTCTTGTCCTTTTAAACCAGTTTAACTGTCTTTCTCCTACTTAACACAAAATAAGATATTTTGATGAATGCTGGTACTGAATCAAGTGATAGTGAACCACTCTAAAATGAAAGACCCACTCTATAGTTGCATTTCTCCTTTAATGGTAGACAATGAGGTCCGCGAACTGTTTGGTTATACATTCTTCCAAATATATTTCTCTGTTTATTGAAACAAATGAAATGTATACAGCAAACAACTTCAGAGAACCAAAGAAGATATTTTGAAAAATGTTGATAAAAGACAACCCTTGGTCCTAGTTAACTTGCATTGGTTTTGTGTCTGCAGAATAGAAGTGAATGGTGACCAAAGGGTTCCCAACATTCTTCAAAATATCTGCTTGGGCCTATTGCAGAAGAAAGAAAGTCATACAGGTTTGTTTTCATTTTGGTGTGAACTATCGATTTAAGATTGTAGTTGAAAATCACTTTAATCATTATAAACAGTATTACTTAAAGAATGTTCAGAGTAGAAGTGAATGGTGAACAAAGGTTTTTTTCTTCAAACTATCTTCTTTGGTGTGTTGCAAAGGAAAGAAAGTCATACAAGTTTGATTTCACTTCAATTTGCATATATGTGCGCACTTATCAAATTGACGCATCTGATTTATTTGCAATGCAAAAACACAAACGCCAAAACCACGTGTTATGCATCAAACGGCAGATTTCAAAAAAGCTATTCTTCAAAATAATGAGTTTAAAAAAACCACATCACTGAATGCTCTGCCCCAAAGCTGCTTTTGCCACAGATATAAATAATTCCGTGTTATAAATAGATTTACACAAATTAGATTTAAGATTCCCTTTAAATAACACTGCTGCTGAATATATCATTACAGACAACTCTCATTATTCATTTCCTTCAGTCAATAAAAACAAACAGGGAATACAGGTTGCAATACCCACTGTGATCTAATACATGGCATTTATGAATCTTATTAGCATTAAAACATAATGTTACTCTTATATGAGAAGAGAACAATCCACACCAATCCCAAGTAGGTAAATGGACAATTGATCGAATTAGATAATTGTATGTCGGGATGTTGATGTTTTGACGGACTATTGAGTGACACCAGACCCACTTGTTAAGGCACGTCATCCTAATTGTGATTTACAGCTCGATTTTGTCGTCTTGTGCATTATGCGTGTGCGTTTGACGGGGGATTTTGACAGGCCTCGTGAACTCTTCTCATTAGTAAATGTGCAGAACGGAAAGCACGGAATGCTGGATGCATCATATGACGTCCATCCGAGGGTGTCGCAGACTAGATCCACTATTGATACCTCACATGTTATTTGGTATAAATTTCCAGTTTGTGTTCATGCTTTTACAACCCGAGCGACTGGCGTGATCTAGCTGTACTCGGCCAGTAAGTGTCAGTCCGTGTTTCATCTACCGAGTGAACACACTGTCGCCGTCCCCAGGGGGCCGGGTGGTGCGCTGGAGACACAGTCTGGCCCCTGGGCTTGTTTGCCGTAGGCCAAGCTGTCCAGATCGCATTCAAACTCTTCTGCTCAACCTACATCTGTCTCATTAACCCCTTCTGGACCTATTGATTTTCTTTCCCCCCACGGTTTCGAGGATCCTCGAGCCATTGTGCTAATTCCAAGTTACGAGGGATAATGTAATGCCGGGCTTCCTGTGTCTGACGCTATTCAGTAGGAAAATGACTCATGATCATTTAGCCATCTGCTTCTGTACGGAGATACCAGAAGCAGCGCTCGGGGAACCGTTCTCTTATGCTTGGCCGGTCAATCTGGGCAGTTGCTACTTTAGTGTTGATACACCTTATTGAATTAGATCTTCTGTTTTCCTTGTTGTTAATATAGAGCCATGGACATAAGAGAGATATTTGGAAGAATGCTTGGAAATATGACAATGGTAGTCAAAAGTGGCCCATAACATTTTGCTGTGATACATTCATCAAAATATCTTCTTTTTTTGTAAATCAGAAGATTAAATACGACGTTTTTTTCTTACTATGGTTGGCAGTGACATCCAGTAACTGTTTGGTTGTAAACATACTTCCAAATATCAAAAAAGATACTTTAATGGATGAATACTCAATGGAAAAAACATGAATCCTCAAAAATGTAAGGATAAAAAAAACCACAATATTTTTTAAATATAAAGTAAACTTTGTGTATTAATAAACTTATTTTCACAGTCGTTTTGCATTATTTTCTATTATTAACATACATTTATGTTTGGTTCTCAAACTTAAAAAAAATCATATTGTATAAATAACTCTTTTTAACCTAGGCTTGAAGTGGCCAAAAGTGATGTCCAACTTTAAACTAACTTAAAAGCTTATTCTATAATTGTTATATTAAATATATTATTAAAACTTGTTTAAATAACATTAAATCACAGAAATTCAACCAATTATTTTATTTATTATAATTTTATAATATTAATCATAAAACATGTAGTTAATGTTTCCTTTACTATTGCTTGTATATTTTTGTATGTTCACATATACAGTACAAAATATATAATGTTGTCAAATAAATACTTTAACCGTTCTGCATATTTCTCACCTTGTATTTAGACGATTTATTCAAACCTGAAATAATTATGAAAACTAATATTATAATATGCCCTTCTGACATCTCTGTTGGTCACAACTGTACATATAAATAATAAACAAACACAGCTGATGAAACATAGCCTCTAATACACATTAAATCATTTGCATATGTTTATACAACTTGTAGGTTTAATATAACCCACGTGCAGTCATTTATTATGTTTCACTGAATGTTTATGTTCTATTTCTGGTCTATGCTATTTTGCTTGAACCCAAGTTCATCTTAACAAACAGTGATTATCTTTGGTTGTGGTTATCAAGTTCTATTTAAGCAATCCAATGTATTACAATTAAAATTGTTTTCACAAAAAAATTTATTTACTACATTTATTAGATCATCATACACTGAAAAAAGATTTTTTATTAATATGTCAATCAAATCAGTAAAAAAAACAGTTTAGTTTAATTTAGTGTTCCAATATTAGATAATTTAAAACACACTTTTAATCGTCTCAAGTTATATAATATAAATGCGCAGCACTAAAATTTTAAAATGTTATCTTCCCCAGCATGTTTGTTTATTGAAGCATTAAACACAAGTTTATGCAAACCCAAAAACATTGCAGTGCTTGTAGCGCAACAAAGCTCATTGTGTTTATAACCTGTTATGGTTAGGCCCAAAATAACCTCTGTAAATCAGTCGCCATGACGATAAAAAAACCAAAGTACTTGAGCAAAATAACTGAGAAATATTCAATAATGGTATGTTATAACATTTCGTCGTGAAAGGCAAGAACGTATGTGTCCTGTTTTATTTTTCTTGATCAAACCTTTAATTTTATCAGGCATTATAATTCATACTTGCAGAACGCTTTGACTGTTAATCGGAACAAAAGCTTATTATAATTGCTCAAAATATGAAAGTCTTGAGTAGATTAATTCTCAAGTTAATTACGTGTCGCAAATTATATGCTCACGTCTCCTTTGCCTATGTACTCAACCATATTGCTTTCTTTAAATCCACTTATTCCTGATGTTACTCGTGACCCTGACGTTAAGTCGTACAAACAAGGGCCGAGACAGAGATGCCAGGTTAAAATTGCTGCTTTGACTAATCCTCATATCTTTCCGAAATAAGCCACTAGGTTACAATAAAACCCTCAAACATATTTGAAACGAATACAACCCGAAACCTTAAAAAAATCCCACACTCTGAAGCTTAGCTTTTGTGACTACAGACCCTGTGAAAGATACTTTGTCCTAATGGTTTACTGAATTCATTGTGTATTTTTGGGACAGAGGAGAGAGCTCTCATTACAATTTTATGAAGATCTTAATGCACCGAATGGAACCGGGACCACTCGGAACAGAGACGAAGTGAAGTGTTTGGATCAGGAATAGCCTCCCCGTCTGCACTTTAGCTCTTTCCTTCTTTTTCCGTCTCGACATTCCGCTGTTCTTTACATTCAATTAAAGTAATGGACATCTGGACAGCAATCCGAACGGCCCCTCTGGGTAAAAAACACCCGCAAAAGATCCGTGTGTCTCGTCCACTGTCAGATAGCGGACTTTAATCGATGAGCTAGTAAGACTAATGGAGGGACGCACCACGGCGATACAGAATCCCATTAAGACGGCAGACATCATTTCTTGCCATATCTCAAATGAATTTCCTCCCCGGCTCATTTGTGGGTCATTTATGGGGTGTGTTTATCAAAGGCGATCAAATGCATTGTTCATTACTTGTTTCCCATCAGCTTTTGAAATGAACAGCTGTGAAATACGCAAGGAAACAAATATGCTAAGGCTTAGAACACGCAAAATGTCGACCATTATAGCAACACAAGCTCAGATTTTTGTTGTTGTTAGAACAATTAAGAATGCAGTTAAGTTTCTTGCATTTCTGAATGAATTGTTGTATATGATTAATGGTAGGGAAAATTCGATAGGCCTTTCTGCTTCCCATTCAATACAAGATTTAGTACGGGGTGGCGCTCCAATACGTAAGGACTGAGTTACGTCATATTCTGGCATGAGTTAAATTATAATTTGGGAACCATATTAAAAGAGTGAAAACAGACACATTTGGTGTAGTTTTTATTAAATTATATTGACAATACAGCAACAAGAGTGTACATAAGTCAATAGGTTCATCAACAATTGATATTTAAAATAGTAATTTAACATCCAAATCGTAAACTTTTAAATCATCTAGGAATAATATAAAGATCGGGCCAATATTTCAAATTTTACAAATAAAGAAACGGTTAACCAGAACTAATATTCGATCAGAGCATCCTTAATATATAAATAAACAGCTCCACTTCTGCTAGATACACATTCCTACTAAAGAATTTTTTTATGCTACACATACACAAATGCTACACGTACAGCACATTCTTATTCTAAGTTCACACCAAACACAAACAATCTCGTTTCAAGCTTTTAATTACTCGCAGGAACTGAGCGCACAAAACCTTACACAGGAAGTGTCTTCAAGTGTTCAGACCCTTCAAACTAATTTTCTCAAATTAAAAAAATATACAATTCAACCGTGGATGACGTGATTGATGTCGCGAGTCTGCCTCTATTCGCGTCTAATTTAGTACGCTACACAAGAAATTTAAAATGTTATGTTAGCAGCACAAGATATTCATAATGCAACTCATTCGTAGCTTAGCATTACAGGCAGCGAAAAGTAAACCAGGCCAAAAAGGCATGTTTTTAGCAAGAAAGTCACAAGAAATTAATGTTACATGTTAGCATCACAAGAAACTCAAACAGCTACAAGTAAACATTTCAAGAAATTTAAACTCCTACACATTCTTAGTTAAGTACCACAAGAAGCAAATGTGCGGTATTAAAGTTAACTCAAAAACAGGTTTTTAGCAAAGTGCAACTGTTGAGTTTGTTCACATAATGTGAAGATCAAGGGGTTAGTGTATTTTAGTTTCTTTGGCAGTCGGTTTGCAGAACAAGTATGATCTAACAAGCATGTATTGCTAGCTGCGCGAATAATAGCATTGCGTCACAGACGCTTAAAGTATGTGCAATGTGCTGGCCGTAGCAAGCGTGGAATCTGTGCACTTGTTAGACTACATGTCCACTTTAAGAGTGCTAATGTGTCGTATTATGCTTTCAGTATAAAAATCCAACCCTATTGAAGGCCAAAACAAGCTTCTTATTAAAGTACATGATGCACCCCTCTTCAGATCCAGCTATCATCTGGTGAGACCCTCTTACCGCAGGAGTAAATGGGTGCCGTGCAGCGGGGACTACTTTTTATTCGCGGGACACAGTAGCCCCACGGGCCTGATCTCTGCATATGCTGCCGATTCTCTCCGATTACAACCAATTTATGGACACGTTCTCTCAAGACGCCAACAGGCCCAGCATAGCCAGAGAGCATCTATAAATATATGTAATACAGTCCTGTTGGGAATAATGCATCGTGCATTTGTTTCTTATTCTTCTGTGAAAAATATACTGAGCTATTCTGAGCTGTTGTAAATATTCTCCCTCTCTCTCTCTCTCTCTCTCTGTGGAATTTAGCTGGTTTTAAAGGAAATGTATGTTAATTTGTATTCTGCCTGCTATTTGTGTTCCCTGACAAAAGCAAAAAAATACGAGAGAAATAGACGGACTTTCAGAATACAGTGCGCTAAAAATATCTTGGTGTTTCGGTTTTTACGTGTTCTTTAAATATCACAGCCTTGGAAAAAATCCTTCCCAAAGTTGGGAAGTTAATTCCAGAAAACTGGTCACAAATTTGTATCGCCCCTGGCATGATCTTTTGGGTCTAATTTGATGATAGAGAAATCATTTTTATTTTGTGACGCAACAAGGAAAAACGTGAAACCCAAAAGCTGAAATTTATTAGTGGTTTGTGCCCATACAATAAAAGTCAACAGAGGTCAGTGGTGTTCGGTTATCTACATTCTTCAAAATATCTTCTTTTATGCTCCGCTTAAGAAAGTAAAAGTCATACAGTTTTGTCAAAGCTCGGAGGTGTTTAAATGTCTGAATATTGTTTTTTGAATAAACTGTCCCTCTTTCCCTGTCGTTCTATAAGACATTGTGTCTTTGAACAGCTTGTCACGCCGATTCTGGGGTTGAAGGTCACTCTCTCGGTCTGTCACTTTACTCTTGTTCTGTGAGATGATGATGATGACGCAAGCAACCCGAGAAGCCACTGGAGATGCTGGGACGGGGGGGTGTCGAGCCAGATGATCGATAGTCTCAGAACATTCAGGCAGTCAGGTTATGGATACTCGCATTACTGTCTGCTTACGGGAACTCTTCCTGTGTTATAAACCACTGCAATGTATACTTCTCATTGAGCACTGACAGAACATTACCGAAGACAGATGAAAGATGTCTTTCCCATTTCTCCAAATGGACAGTGAAAGAAAGTAAACCTCATAAAAATGTTGATTAACCTTTACGTTAACATCGTTGAAAGTTGAGCATTAATATATGTTTAAGCTAATGCGTAATGACTGTATGGGCATTTTTCTTCTGCAGGACACAGAAGAGGATATTTTGAAGAATGTTGGGAACCAACAACGCTGAAACCCATTGACTTCCATTGCATGAATAGGAACCATATAACATATTCCTAAGTGATACACAGACAAAAGGTTCACAAGTTTCAAACCACACAATGGGGAAAAAAGATTCGCTCTACATCTTTCAAGGGTATAAATATAGACACGTTGTGTGACCTGGGTGAAAAGATAAACCCACTATTAGCATAGATTTTAGAATACTTTAGATAAATGTGTAAATTAGAGTCATGGCATTTGTCATATGTACTACTTATCGTATCGTCCTATCAGGGCTCTTGAGAGAATTGACAGAATCTGTTAAGACTCGAGAGTTTGAGGACTGATAAAGTACACTGGTGAGTCGGGATAAGACTTTCAAAGTGTTTGAAAACTGATTCTTCAATATTCCCTCTCTCCCGAACTGATAAATTAATCCTTTTCTTGAACTTTGACCTGGAATGGTTTTAGTGAAGTAAACTTTGCCGAGGATTAAAAAAGAGGATCAGCCAAAACTAGAACAGATTTTTTTTCCAGATTTTTTTTGTTATATGGTTACTATTGTGTTTTAAGAGGCTTGTAGTGTGTAGTTACGTGGTTGTTAGGGTGTTCTGGTGACACTGCCTGTTATCTGGGTGATTGATGATTATTGATAAGTGATTGCTAGGGTGTCCTAGGTGGTTGCTATGGCAGTGCCTGTTGTCCTGTGTGATTGACAGATATTGGTATGTGGTTGCTAGGGTGTTCTGGTTGGTTGCTACAACAGTGCCTGTTGTCCTGGGTGATTGACGGATATAGGTATGTTGTTGCTCTAGTTGTTTCAAACTTTCTATCTGAGGAACACAAAAGAAGATATTCCAAGGAACGTTGGTTTCCAATAACCATTGGTCCCTCCTGACTTCCATTGTATCGTCAATGCGGACCATTGGTTTTCTTTAACCAAAATTTTGGGAAGAACTATATTTAACAAGATTCAGTGTGCCATTTTCTCCTTTCCCTCGAGATCATCATCTGATCTCCAATCGGCTCCACAAACCACCAGAAAATGTTATAAGGACACATTACGGATATGTACATTTTGTCCTTCCCCCAAATCATCCGTAATTCGAGTCGAGCTATTCTTAATTAGATTACATCAGCAGGCTTGTGTTATTTGGCTCCACGTGAAATGGCTCCAGCCATTAAACTAAAGACAGAGACAAGCTAACAAATCATTTTTTATTACACTGCCAATCGGCAGATTGCATCATGCTATTTTTACATTTGGAGTGCTCGGATGAAACCCTGTGATGGGCGAGCAGAGATGTCTTTAGTGAAGTACTTGGGCTTGTGACATAGAAGGATGGAGAAGAGAAAGAGTAATATATGACTAGCAGGACAGACATCTCCATCTGGCTTTGACTGATCTCTCGTGAAGGAACCAGGTCCCCGTGGAGCGGTCGGGGTGGAAATTAAAAATGCAGGTGCACGTAATGTCTTGGATGTCAAGATCCCTGTGTTCTGAATATGCTGCCGGAGGATCAGGAACATCTTTATTTTATTGTTTTCTATTTCTTGTTTTGACAGTGAGAACAGATGCTACATGTTAGAAATATTTCAGCATGAAATGGAAAAAAGAATATGAAATTGCATTTTGGATTGTGCCTTTTCTTTACCAATTAAGCCCCCAATCCTACCACAGTTGTCATTATTTTCACGAAAAAAAGCAGGAAAAGTAATAACATTTTTAAAAAATAATCAACAGTTTATTGTACTTATTATTATTATAAAAATTATAATAACCGTAATATAATATATATAAACTTTAATATAATAAAAACTATTATTATAATTTTGATCTTTATTTGATATCATGAAATTAAGGAAAGAAAATAAACAAATAAAAGAAAAATAAATCTCAGTATATCTTTAGAGTGAAATAATTGTTAAAATTTAAGAATTTATGCGGTCCCAAAGCTTATTATAATAGTTATCACAACGTGTTATTATTTAATTTACTTTAGTAAATACAATCAAATAAACCAACAAAATGAATAAAATAAATCTTACCATATCATTTCAGTCTTTTACAAAGAATTAGATTACAAAAATAATTCTGAAAAAGTAAGTAAAACAATTAAGTGGATGATGAAACATAAGAAGTAAACTATAAAGTTGTTCTAAAGATGAACATCTATTTAGAAATCCTGTTTGATTTATCCAATCAGATATGCATTGCTTGCAGTTTCATTTAAGTCCGTTTACCTATATTTCATTCAACATCTTTAAACTCTTAACTCCATTAAAATGATCTAATATATATAATTTTAAAGTCAATTCACGTAATGCCAGCTTTCCTTTCAACATTGCCTTTAAACCCAAATATAAACATTATAACCAAGTATGAAGGCATGACTGGGCATTGTATCACCTACTCATTTATGTTGGCGAGAAGCCACGCAGATAAAACACCAGAACTGGTAGTTAAATGAGGGCGCGTACCTTGCCCGGAATGCTTCGGTGAATGCCAGGGCTCTAAAACCGTCGCCTAAATTGGTAACTCCGTGCGTCAGCCAAAAACAAGAAATAAAAATAATTGATATGCATTGTGCGTCTGGACCATGACCTTCAGTTCTCGAATCTCATGGGTAAACTTTGTCTTTCAAATCTAATTGAAAGCTACGATGCTAACACTAATGCTACAACCTGCAGCCTATACAATGCCGATGAGATTTAAGTAGAAAAGATGGAAACATTTTTCAACTTAAACTAGTCACAAAAAAGGGATGTGAAGCAACATGTATCCAAAACGTCTAGACCGATACTTGACTAATCTGTCATGGTTGTAATCCAAAATGTAGAACATCTTGAAGTCAAAGAGCTGGGCAGTTTTCTAATGAGAAGCCATTCCACAGATACAACAGGGTCTTTGTGTTGGGATCTGGGTAGCCATGTGTGGAAAAAACCTCATTTGAAGTCACTATGATACCCAGGACAAAAGAAAATCCAACATTGGCTTGAGTTATGTGTCTTGGGGGATACTTAAGGCCATTGCTCAAACTGGTCTCATCTCTCCAAAAACAACACAATTTCGCCGATTTGGCCTTTGAATCTAATTCAAGATAACATGTCTTGTGGTCACACTTCAGGTACACAACTGGGAGATTGATTCCAAACAACATTTTTCAAATATCTTCTGCAGAAGATGGAAAGTCATAAAGGTTTGAAAGGTCAAGTAGACAATGACTGAATTGTCATCACTTTAACTCTATCGTTTACATTGAACAAAAGCGTTTTATAATCTTATGAACAAACTACTGCGCACCAATACAAATCCAACCGTTTGCCCAGCGGGAAATCATTCCCGAGTAGACAAACTGTCCACGGATCAGTTTTGATTGGTCGGGGCGAAGAGGCTAAGCGCATTACGAACAGAACCTGTTTCTAGATTAGCTTTCCCTGCGCGATGTGTCTTCACACTTTGGTCCAACAGCAGATTTTGAGTTCCAGGGCACATCCCATCTGTCCGTCATCCTGATGGACAGATGCACAGGGGGTTTGGATTGAAAAAGATGAGATGGTGAGAGATGACAGTCCATTAAACTTCAAGCTCGATGGATAGAAAACAGTCATGACAAATAGGCTTAAATTAATCGTTCCCTCAAAAATGAAAATTCAGTCTTTCATTCGCTCTCTTGTCTCTCTTGTATTACTTTTCTTGTTCTGCAGAACACAAAAGAAATTATTTCTTAGAATGTTGGGATTGGGCACCCATTCTCTTGCATTGGTTTTGTGCACATACATTTAACTGACAAAATGGGTTGTTGGAATTACACCATCATTAATCATGAGAAACCGATCAACGTGATAACAACCCATTTAAGGATAGAAGTGAATGGTTGCCAACATTTGTTTCCTGCAGAGGATAGAAGGTCATAAAAGTTAGAAATGACAAGAAGATGAGTAAATGATTCCACAATTTTCATTTTTGGGTGAACTACGTACCCATGACCACATAGCACTTAAATTCAATGCGATTTCATTTTATTTCATGTCCGATTATTTATCGACTTGGACATTTTTATAGTCACGTAGAATACACATGCACACCTATGATCAACAAAATTTCTCCTACTGAATTCTGTCGACATCGCATAAAGGCTGGTTTGAGGAAACTAAGTGCGTAGTCGCATTCCCAAACACACAGGGTTGAATGAACTTCCAGCCTAAAATAGCTCAAGCCTTGTTAAATATTTCAGGCGCTTGGCAGACAGAAAGAAGACAATAAGTTGCAAACAAAAAACACTGAAACGTTAAATGATTGAACCTCAGTCCTGCATTAAAAGGTCATGAATAGGTTTAGTTGCGGCTTTGCTAAAGCGATGTTGATCCATACGTGGCAGTCCTGTGATGTCACTTTTGATTCCACCCATAATTTTCGGCCTGGGCAACTGAAACAAAGCGAGATTAGCCGCTGCTTGGAAAAGCGGGCCACTTTTAGCAACGGTTAGCTGTTGCCACTGTCACGGCAGTAACAAATGGCTTAGCACATGGGGACGGTGGGGGGTGAACCTCTAAGAGCTCCAAACTTTTCACCCACTCATAACACCCTATGACATTCTATCAAAACCCCGGAGGAATAACCTGTAAATGCGGAGGTAACGGGCATCAGGCTCTGTCACGGCAAACCGAGTAAAGGCGGAGCGATGGGGTGTTTGGAAACGGGGTTTGATCAAAGCCGGTGAGAAGTAACCAGCCTCCGGAATGATAAGCAGCTCAGCGCCGAGTTAAAGAATGCCGCATGCAGCAGAGAAACACAAACTCGAACCCGGAGAAGAAGAAAAAACGCATTCACAAAGGCATTTATGGAAGACTTTAACCTAGATTTATACTGCTCAACATTGGGCTTTTGTACTAGGTGACTTTTACTTAGTTTCATATTTCGACTACAAAATAAAGCACTTATGATTATTTCAAGCAAGAAACGTGTTATACTTTTACTTCTTTTTACCAATTATAAATATTATACAAATAAAGATAGCAAATTAAAATATACGCCTTAAATAATATTCATTATCAATTTATTTATTCTTTGTATTTTTAAATAACAACTAGATTTTATTTACAAAAAAAGGTGAAAGTTTTTGTTTTTAGGGCTTTTTTTGGAACTAAAATGTTTTTTGTTTGTTTATCTTCTTTAATTTGAAGGCTGTTGGTAACACAAAGGTTGTAAGTTTGTTTAGCAGAGAACAAACAAAGTAATCACATAAAAAAATGAAATGACTTTGCAAAACTCATATATGTAACATACCTCAAAATTTAAGTTTTGTTTAATAGTTTTGATAATACAGATGTTGTTTTGATAAAATTGTTTTCTCGATTGTTCTCTTGTCTCAGATTCAGTAGTTTAATCCTTAACATTGTATCCGGTGTAAAAGTGCACTGTTTGGTACAACACAAAAGAAGATATTTTGAAAGTTGTTGGTAACCCAAGGGCCTTTCATCAGTGCAAATGAATGGGTAACAGCTACCAACATTTTTCCAATTATCTTATTTTTGGTTATGTGGAAGACAGTAACAAAGAGTGGGTAAATGATGAAAGAATTTTTCTATTTTGGGTGTCACTAATTTAACAAGTGTGTTTAGTGTAGTATTTCTTGACAAACCAAAGACAACCATGACAGAAATTAGCAAAAATACCTATTGCTTGTGATTGTGTAGTCAGATTTATTTATCTGTTTCTTGAGTTAGAAGGTTTCCATGAACAGGGTGCCCAAAGTACAGCCTTAATCCTGGAACTCCTGTTAAACCCCATGACGCTAAACCTTTCCGTCATCATGCCACAACACTAAACCGTCTTGTTCATAAACCGTGAATCCAAAACTAGGCCAGCTTAATCGATTTATTTGCAGAAATCTAGCAGTCTAATAATAGCGATTAACTTGTTTTGCCGTAAAGAGTGGGAGGAGACTGGAGCTGCCGGATGATTATATCTTCAAAAACGAACACAGCCGTCAGCTGCAGGCCTGTCTCATCCCTAATTCATACTGACACTACATCCTCTGCACTAGATAACAGAGTGATCCGTGCAGTAATTACTAGTACAGACATGTATATTCTCCGGAAAACATGAGGCCATCCTGCGTGAGAAAGAGAGAGAACCGAGTGTGCAGTAAATAAATGTTTATTGCCCAAAGGTTCCTCTTTTATAGGTCAGGAGACGCTATAGTTCTCGGTTATGTTTCAGTTAAAGTCAACACGCAATCCTTATTGACTATTCGCTTCCTAAAACACGGCTCTGGGAATGATTCAACGATGCCTGTTATTCAAATATTTTAGTCCAGAAACAAACCCGCCAACTTGCAATGTGAAAAATAGGGAGAATTTAAAGATGCAATATTTGTAATCTTTTTTTAACTGAGCCTAGAATACACGTATAACAAAAACTTCTGACCTGATGATGGAAGCATCTTTTTTGTTATTTTGACAATTGGCAAATATTTTATACTATTTGGGGTTAATAATGTCAGGAATATTTGACAAACATACATATTAGACATGGGTCATTCTATAACTGAAGGTGCATGGCATGTCCATGACATGTATTTTGAATAAAAATTCTTCTATTATGATTTATCAGAGCATAGTCAAAACATAAAGAATGACTCATGTCAGATGTTACGTTTAAAAAGAGGTTTATATCAAAGAAACCTCAGTTTTAAGCTATTGGATCTTATTCAGGTATAAAAAACAATTATAACATAAAATACAATGATTTCATATTTTTGACCATATTAAGATTAAATAAACAAAATATTTAGTTGTTATTTTTTACATTGATATTTCTTATTTTTTGTTTGACCAAGAAACAACTCTATTGCTCACTATACGTAAAACCTCAAAACCTTTTAAAAAGTAATCGTTTGTCTCAATCTTACAGAATCTGCACATTGTGATGTCATAGAACGTGTGAATAAAAGACTAGGAGATAAATCCTCTCGCTATTCAAAAATATTAGTTAAAAGAGCAAACATGTAAAGAGAGTATCACTGAATGGTCAACAATGTTATTTGGATATAATTGTTGCATATGAGTATAACATTTGTGTATGAATATGTATTTTTAAAAAATTCTGTGCGTGTTAAATAGGGCAGAAAAGATAATAATAGCAACTAATCACCCACAATTCCAAAAATGCTGTAGTTTTCCAAAAAATATCTATTCTCACCATTTGATTTTGATGCAAACTGTCACATATCTAAGGATAAACCACTAAACATAAAACTTCAAAAAGACAAAGCTGTATTACGACTGGTCAGACTAAGCTTTCACAAGTCAGCAGTGCTTCAGAAAATTTCCCCCCATGAAGCCCTTTTTCTGCTCCGGGCCGCATCTTTGCACCACAAATAAGTCCAGATATTGGCATTTCCAGAGCTTTTGGAAACGTGCGTGTCACTTCCTGACTCCGTAATTTATGGTAGGCCTTCGACCCCCCTCTCCCTAGCTGCTTGAGAGATTTCTGCCCAGTTTTCATTATTGAAAAGGCCCGCCCTCCTTCTTTCCCCCTTCCCCACCCACCCTCTCAATCTCTCTCTCTTATTAGATCTGCGATTCCAAGAACGCATTAGGATATTAAATTCAGGATGGGAATGGATGCTGGCAAGGCTCCCGTTGCTGCCTCCTCGACATTGAATCCAGAGAGAGTGGGCATCTCCCGGCGTGCGCGTCCTGCTCTTTCTGTACGGCCCTGTGCCCGGCCTGACAGAGGCACAAAGCAGCCACTTGTGAGCAGGAAGAGAAGACGAGGCCGGCACAGTGGCTGCTCTGTCATCGCATGAATCATTCTGACGTGTTCGAGGATAAAGACGTGCATGCATGCGCCCACACGGCATATCTCCCCCCTCTACTTGCTTCGCCTTAGGAGCATTTCTCATGACATGTGAGCTTCCATTATGGCGGATCCTTCACTATTGTTATTCGGAAAACAAGGACTCATTTTTCTAAGTTATGGGAGGGTAGTTGCGGGGCAAAGTGCATGCGGGAAATTCACGTCATGTGAATATAATTTCTCTAAAAAATTTTACATGATGTTTTGGTTCCTAGGGCAATTTCAGTGGCTGCTTATTGACCAACGTCAAAACAGCCCCCCAGTCTCTCTCTCTATATTGTGCTCCCCAGATCCAGTCCACCTTTAATACTTTTATGAGATTTCTTCCCTGCTTTATATCCGTCAAGGTCAAAATCACAAGTGTTATAGGCTGGAACACACTGGCACAGCTTTCTTCAACAAAAAGCATCATTCTTGTGTGTGTCATCATTTGTTGCCCCTTAAAACTTCTATGTTACACTTCTGTCTGTCAAACGCAAACAGAGATATTTCGAGAAATGTCTTGGTGTTGTTTTGTCAAGAGAATTCTTCAAAATATATTCTTCAGGCAGAAGAAAGTAATTCACATAGGTAAAGAGGTTGTTGGGATTACTTCAATGGAGTACAGTAAATAAGTACTGTCGCTACACTCCTTTGTGTGGCATACAAGCTTGACCTCATTCAGAATGATTCCCAACATTTTTTGAGGTCTGCTGTTCGCCGTTCAGTCAACAAGATAAATGACAATGACGCAAGAAACATAGTGCGCTGGTCGATTGAAGGCTAGCGGGAGTCTTGCCGTCGGATCGCACAAACAAATCCACTTCATCTAAGCTCACGGCTCCAGCCCAGGCCACCGAGCATACGATGGGTTTTAAATAATGAAGCACTCTGCTATCTTCTCCACGGCCGACTGAACCATTCAGCCACTTGTTCAAGCCAAAGCATTGCTTGACATAATTGTGCGGTCACGCATGAGGGCAGGGGTCTTGAACACGAGAGAAGATTTTTTGGGGGGGAACTTGTGGTGCGGTGGATAAGACATGCAGGCTGGCCTAGATCTTTATGCTTTTATCTACACAACACAGTCCTTAGGAATGGAAGCCATATCCGATTTGTTGTAGCTTCTTAAGGTTTCATCGTGAGATGCTTTTTAGAGAACTTTAAAGGTGTCCCAGTCTGTTCTGCACTCTTATTGACTGTCCTTTCTTCAATATTCAGACAAAGTCATCCATTTAAAACCTTTTCAATACAAATAATGTCAATTTGTCATGAAAAAAACATATGTTTGCTAAATTATATTTTTGTCTATCAAACTACTTTCAGACATTCAGGGATACACCTTCAGATCAAATTGACTACATCATTTAAGATTTGCTGAGTGTCTAGACTAGTGTCAAGTATGGATGATATTTTGAAACATGCCTCATAGAATTTAAATAAACCATCTGTTTTAAATAAATAAAACAATTAAATATAGACAACTGATTTATTATTCGAGAATATTACAGAATAACAGAAATACTGAAAAAATTGGTAAATACAGGAAAAATGCTGCGGCTATGGATGAAACGTAAGTGTAGAGAAATAGATAGTCTATTTATATTCAGTTTTCCGTGTTAGTCATCAGACAGCTGTTCCTTTCATGTAAAACTGCAGCGTAATCCTGCAGTCATGCTTGAGCATCATCTGATTGATTGTGATGACCTCAACTCTCAAAGTTCTGATGAGCTTTTGTGCATCTACTGTAAGCTAGCTGTAAGCCTTAAAGTGATAGTTCACCTCGAAATGAAAATTCTGTCATCATTTCGTCATACACTTGTTATTTCAATCAAGTATGACATTCTTTTATCTGCAAAACACAAAAGAAGTTATTCCGAAGATAGTTGGTAAAGCCGCAGGTCCCCAATGATTTGCATTGGTTTTGTCCATTCAATGGGAGTCAATGGGGACTAATGTTTTATGGCTTCCAACATTTTTAAAAATACCTTCTTGTTGTGTTCTAAAGAAGAGAGTTATACAAGTGTAAAATGACAAAAGAATGAATAGTGATGAAATACATTTCATTTGGGTGTAAACCATCGCTTTAAAATAAAAAAGGTCACTAACTTCACATAAATTACAACAATTTGATTACAAATCTACATAAAACAAAAATAAAATAAGATTGAGAAAGTAACTAGTTTTATATAAGTAACTTGATAATCCAAGTTGTTTTAAATTAAAAACATTGCTTTAAAGGTGCTTTAAATGTTAGTCCAACATGTTACAGTGTATTTTTTAAGTTTTACAGTGTTTTAACTACTGTAAACTGTGTCTATTTTAATTTTTAATAATTTGAACTCACTGATAGAGTGTCAAATATTTCAGCTATGGTATCTACATATTTTTCTCATTTTTATTATTTGCAAAAATCCTTATTTTTAGTCGCCCCTAATGTCTGTCAATGGGTTTTGCAAATATCGATCCAATAAAACCTTTTTAAAAATGTAACCATTCAAAAAGTACAGTGTTTTTCCATTTCCCATTTCCAAAATACTTTCATTTCATAAAATATAAAATCATTTTTGGTATCAGAGCTGTCCTTCTGAAACCTGATTTCTTGATGTAAAAGATGACAGTATCAAAGTATTGAATATATCTTATCAAATATTACTATTAAGTAATTTGAATAATCTGTGACAAAGGTTAAATGTACACAAAAGTATGAGGTTTGTTTTAAAGTTTGAAGTAATTCATTTATTTGTCAGCCATACGTCAACTGAATATCATAAGTGTTACCCCATCGGCACCATTAATGTTCGGGAAAGTATTCAGCTTTAAAGTGTCCACCCAACTCTGTTAAAACACAAATCGGGTCAATATTGATTTCACATCCTATCCATCTCCTACAAATCCCTCTATATGCTTGTGTTTGTAAAACCTAAGTTTCACTTAACCGGATTGCCGAAAAGCATCCATCGTCCTATCCTATTCCAGAGTGAGTCATTAACCTGTAACCTTCCAGCCTGATGGTGGATTTCAACCGTTCCCCTGTGCGCTTTGCCGTTCCTGGGAGACTACAGAGTGCTTTCAAATGAGCGCTTCCATTTCCGCTGTCTTATATTTCCCTTCATAAAGACTCTTAACCAATGATGGAAAGTCCAGAGGTCCCGCCCTTCTCTTTCTTTAAGTACTTTGGAACTAAATGGAAATGAAAGCGGCTTGTCATGGCAAAGCGCCCACGCCCCGACAGGTACCCGCGTGCCTTTCCGGAACGGGCATCATTTGAGGCTGTGGGAGGTGGATATTGCTTCTTGTAAATATGGCTTCGGGGGAATTTTTCTACGGAGTGGAGACGGATCCGTGCTTGGGATTTTGGGTTTATGCCTTGTTTCAGCGACGCCAGGGCGCTTCTTCTGTGGCTGATTAGAATGGAAGGTGGCATCCATTCTGTTTTGGGAAAACAGGTGTTTGATACACATGTCAGATTGATTATGTCCCAAAAAGCAGCATGGAAGACATTGTCGGTTGTTGTCAGGACTGTCTCCATCTCAAATTGGTTAATTTATTTACCAAGGCTCACCGGGATACTCAAATATAGCTTGGACTCCTTTCTCCTTGAGTAGCTTTAAAATGAACGGTGATTTCACACCAACTGAAACAAATAATTTACTTCACACATCTTTATTAGGATGTCTGCAAGGAACTGTTATATGTACAATCACTCATCATTTATCATAGACATTCTTTCATTGTGCATTTACCGTTGTGTGATTCAAAACCTTTATGTGATTATTTCCTCTGTGGAACACAAAAGAAGATGTTTTGAGAAATGCCTCTTTGGTTTTGCATCCATATCAAAATATCAACTAAAACAAAGACATTCTTGTGGTATTCGGAAGGGTAAAGGTCAATAGAATTATATTTATATGATCTCGTAGCTCATATACACACTATTCATTGTAGCCTAGAAAAGAGAAATTCTCTCATCGTGTGACATAGAATTAGAAACACAACACGGTGTCACTTGCATAGTTTAACATTTTAAAATATTACATAGGGAAAATATAAGGGAAATAAGAGCAGGACAGTTATGGGTTTTTGTGGGTTGATGCCGATACCGATATCAGGTAGAAAAACAGTTTTAAACAGACACAAGATAATCGAGTTAGAATAATTACGCAATTTATTTGTTTATTTTTATCAATTATATTTTGAATTATATTTCGATTGGACCTTTAACAACGTTTTTAGTGGAAGACGGTTTTCTTCACCAGAGCGGCCAAGTTGAGTAGAGCGTTCCTCCACATTCATTAAAATAGAAGTGGCGCATCTAGTTAATTCCATCTTTCATGTTTGTCGAAACTTCTCCTTATTTGTTCCATGGAGAAAAAACTCAAAAAATTTGGAATGATATGAAGGTAAATAATATAAGGATTTGTGGGCCAACTGTGTCCTGAATCTATTTTCCTCTTATTAGCGGTGGCTCGCAGCAACGAGAGAAAGCTCATCATTAATTGAAGGGCATTGTGAGTTGGAGAGATTCAAGGGAAAATATCTCACAGTAATTAACATGTGTCTGTGTTTCAATTAACAATGACCTCAATCTCTCACAAAGCGGAAAAATAAGGGGCTTCTTGTTCGGAACGGTGGGCGGCGTTCAACCCCATCCCGCTCACGAGAATGGGTGAAACAATATATGTATTCTCTCTATATGAAAGGACCGTTCTGTTGAAAAAATTACTGTAAACTTCAGTCAATATCAAGTGAAATCGCAACAACCTTTTTCTTTTCATCTAAATAACAATAAGTTCTGCCATCATTTTGCTTTTCGATGGCAGCCGTGCCAGTTCGCCTTTTAACCATCAAAACTGGATTCAAATGGGAGATGTACGTCTCAAACAGCGCCCCAGATTGCAACGCCACCCTTCCGAAGAATCACATCAAAAAAGTTGGAGGCAAAAGCGCAACATTGACTGTGGGCGGTGGGGGGGTGTTGTGACATTGATGAGAGCAGCGTTTCCATTGAAGAAGAGATGAGTGTCAAACAACATGCGCGACAGAGAACCGCTTCTAAGTTTAGATACAGTCTCTAGACAAAAGCATCAACCTTGGCATTTCATTTGAAGTTGGCTGATATCAGAAGAAGACGAAATAGTGAGATGAGTTGTGCTTTCAGAATGAACACTCCGTTTCCTCGCTTCTTTTCCAAAACTAAGGAACGTTCTGGTTCTCTGGGCAGAAGAATTGGCAGGTTGGAGACAACGATGACCTTTGCTGTTCCTCGTCAGGGACACTCATATGCAAACTATATAACATTTCAGAACTTGGAGGAAACGTTTACTCAATATGGCAATTACGAAATTAATAACTCTATAATTGTTCAAAACTCAATAAATGAGTTTGATTGAACAAAGAGAAAGATGTTTGGGTTAATGCTTGTAACTAAACAGTTATTGGACCCCATTGACAACCATACACTTGTTAAAATGTTAATGTTCTTTTATGTGAAACACTTTAAAGACAAATAAATGAGGTTAAATTATACGTATATATAAGTGAAAAAAATAAGTAAACCTGATTAACTCAAATATTTAGATTAGATTTGACCAAAAACATTGGCTTATATTACAAGAGTTTATGCGTTAAATGAATACATTTTTCATTAGATAAACTTAAATAATAATTGTTTTTAAATAACTAAAATATTAATTAGAGAAATTGTTGGATTTTTAATGAATTATTTTGTTATATTTCGCTGAAAAGAATCAAACTAATGTTTTATAAATCATTATATTAAGTTAATTTAACCATTTATTTTTGTGATATTTGCTAAGTCACATGGTAGACAGAACAAATATTAACGAAATTCCTACCGTGGAAGGAAATTGGGTCCAATAACTGTGTAGTTACAAGCATTCTTCCAAATATCTTCATCAAAAAAACTAATTTTGAAGAAATTTTGAACATTAATAGAGACTTTAAATATACCAAAACCAGTTGCTATTTATTATTATTATTATTATTAATAAATGTATTTACAGCATTAAAACAATCCTGTCAGGCCAACAAGAAAAAAAATCTGGAAAGTGTCACCTGTCAAAAATAAACTACATTGCGCATTCCATAAATGTGCCAGACAGGAAAAAAATGTTCATGTAAGGTGACAGATTTAGCAAAAGGAAGCACTATAGCTGGATTGTCTGATGGAATAGTTGTCTCAGCACCTACCACGTTCTCTTAAGACAGCACATTTTCTCTCTTTCCCTCAACAGTCAATGAATCTCATTTGTTTACCTCACACAACTGACTTTAAGCCATTAATATACCATCAATCTGTCAATAGGACACCCTTTCTGCATTATTTAAAGGAGCGGTTTACCCCAAAATAAAAATGTCATCGTTTATTAACTCTCATGTGGTTTAAAACGGTACGACTCAAATAAGATATTTTGAGAAATGTTTGAGAAATGTTTCAGTGGTTTTGTGTCCAAAAAATGGTGGTCAATGGGACTTGATGATGTTTGGTTAACAGCACTCTTCAAAATATCTTATTTGTCTTTTGTCTTGTGCTGTAGAAATAACCTTATTTACTACATTTAAATATCATATAAAACAGAATAAACCCTCTCAATCCTTATGGTTTAAATAGTCATATATATATATATATTTATATATTTAAACAGAATATAAAAACAGAATAAACCCCATCAGTACTAATGGTTAAAATAGTCATCACAGGCCGCATTTACTGATGGAACCGAATAATCATTATTTCCTTCTTCAAATTCTTCAAAATATCTTCTTTGTCTTGTGCTGTAGAAAAGCCTTATACACTTCATATAAACATCACATTAGACATAATAAACCCTTCAAGTCCTTATAGTTTGGGTAGTCATCTCAGGCCGTATTTACAGATGCAACTGAACTCTTGATATTTCCTTATTTGGGATTCTTCAAAATATCTTCTTTGTGTTATACTGTTGAAATAACCCTATATTCTAAATATACCGTCATATAAAACAGAATAAACCCACTTAGTCCTAATGGTTTAAATAGTCATCGCAGGGCTTATTTACTGTAGCAACCGAAGAGTCGATATGTCCTTCTTTAACATTCTTCAAAATATCTTATTTGTGTTGTACTGTAGAAATAACTCTATATTCTACATATAACTTCATATAAAACAGAATAAACCCACTTTGTCCTAATGGTTTAAATAGTCATTGTAGGGCTTATTTACTGTTGCAACCAAAGAGTCGATATGTCCTTAAGCATTCTTCAAAATATCTTATTTGTGTTGTGCTGTAGAAACAACCCTATATTCTACATATACCGTCATATAAAACAGAATAAACCCACTTAGTCCTAATGGTTTAAATAGTCATCGCAGGGCTTATTTACTGTAGCAACCGAAGAGTCGATATGTCCTTCTTTAACATTCTTCAAAATATCTTATTTGTGTTGTACTGTAGAAATAACTCTATATTCTACATATAACTTCATATAAAACAGAATAAACCCACTTCGTCCTAATGGTTTAAATATTCATCGCAGGGCTTATTTACTGTTGCAACCGAAGAGTCGATTTGTTCTTTACCATTCTTCAAAATATCTTCTTTGTGTTGTACTGTAGAAATAACTCTATATTCTACATATACCGTCATATAAAATAGAATAACCCCACTTCGTCCTAATGGTTTATATAGTCATCGCAGTGCTTATTTACTGTTGCAACCGAAGAGTCGATATGTCCTTTAGCATTCTTCAAAATATCTTCTTTTTGTTGTGCTGTAGAAATAACCCCATATTCAATATGTTAAAGTCATATAAAACAGAATAAACACTCTCAGTCCTAATGGTTCAGATAGTCATCACAGGCCGCATTTACTGATGCATCGGAACAGTCGATATTTATTTTTACGCAGAATCCACGTACAAACAGCTTGCCCGAGGATCCTGAGAACTCGGTCGGAGCACATCAACAGCAGAAACGAGGGAAAAATTTGCATGAATCACAAGCGAGTCACGCAGATAAACTTCACATCCTCTGCCGAGTGAGCGCTCTTATCTTAAATGCTGAATTCCTCACAGACGCCTGCAGCGCGGCAGCACTTTGGGAGGGGGGTCGAAGGGGGGCTGGGTTGTTTTGTGTGGCTTAAAATAGTGCGTCAGATCAGAATGTTGAGGCCTCACGCAGATTAAACCGCTGTTAATCGTCTGCCTGCGATGGAGCGGGGGGCCGGAACGCCATTGTGTGGCTTAAACACGGCAAACTCCAAGTTTATTTAATGCAAACGTTAACACGTCGCTTTTCTTTTCCGGGTCATTCATCACTTGTTTCCATCTCGTCTCATTTCCTCAAGCAGAGAGGCAATTTGTTTTTCTATAAACATGTTTGGAGGGAATATCGGTTTGAGGGGTCTTGAGTTGACAGGGGACTTAATCAAAGAAGCAAAGCTAATTTGCTTTACCGCAGATTTGTCAAAATCTTGATGGCAACAATTACAAAACAACCAACATTCTGTAACAGCCATGAACAAAACGTATGTGTGTCCATCGGTTCTTTAAAAAACATGACGACACTTTGGAGTCGAAATCAAATGGACTTGTTTTGAGCGGCTTGTCGGGGTAATGTTCTTATACAAGACGGGGCCAACAACATGTCCCGGTACAGCCTAAAAATATCCAACGTTAACTTTAAAGGTTGCTTGTACATGCAGTCAAAACAGGGCAAACAAAGATCTCCATTCAATAGTTCAGCGAATGAGATTTACAGACTCACATGCCAAACGGGTTCATAGGGATCATATCACGAGGACAATGAGGTTTATTATTATAAATAAGTTATCTTGTAGAGGGCCAACATTTCCACCCAAAAATGGAAATTCTGTCATGACTTGCTCACTCTCTAGTTGTTCCAAATCTGTATAAATGGCTTTGTTTGTAAACATTTTTCAAGAACGTTTGTAACCGAGCGGTTCTTGGATCCCATTTAGTTCTAGAGCAGGGGAAACAACAATCCTAGTTTCGCTGTCCCACATTCTTCAAAATATCTCATATTGTGTTCAACATAACAAAAAAAAGTAATTACCCTACTCTGGTATTCAATGCGGCCCATGATCTGTTTGGTTATAGGCATTCTTTCAATTATCTTCCTTCGTGTTAAGCAGAACAAAGACATTTGAACAGATTTGGAACCACTGAAAGGATAGTAAATGATGACAGAATTTTTATTTTGGGGAAAACTCTCTTTAAAATGATTTTTTTTTGTTCATTTATTCACCCTTTTGTTATTTTAAACATGTTTGACTTTGTGTCTTTTTGTGTGCATGCAGTAGAAGTCCGGTAAATGATGACAGATTTTGGGTTGAGCCATCCCTTTAAAGTCAAAGTATACCCCAAAATAAAACATATTTACTCGCTCTCTTGTTATTTTAAAACTTTGTGACTTTCTTTCATTTTAGAGATCTTGTCCATAGAAGCCAATGACGACCAACGGCTACCAACAATCTCCCAAATATCTTCCAGATAGATAACTTTCTATTAAAACAAAGAAATGTACACACATCTCAAACTCCTCAAAGATCCTCAATTGCTCACCCTTGCTGTTTGACTTTCTACGTTCTGCAGCACGCATATAAGATATTTTGAACATTGTATGCGTTTTAACAATACAGTCCCCATTGACTCGCATCAAGTTTCAATACAGTAGAAGTGGGCACCAACATTCTTCAAAATACCTTTTAGATTTAAATAAACCGTATTTGTGGATCACAAACAGTCCGTTTATCATTTCAGTGACAAAGATGCCCAGTCATTCAGTCACACACCGGATCAAATGTGTTCATGGCCTAATCGATTACAGTATCCAAAATCAAATCACATGTCCAGAAGAAAAGATCAGCCAGGAATCCCACCGCCTGGAAACTTGTGTCCAGACCCCAAGTCACGTCAAATGCAACACAAGGATTTTCTATCCACAAGCCCACAAAGCTCTTTTTGTTCTCGGGAACCCATCCAGGGCAATAAAGAACATGAATACCATAATTCAAAAGCAACACAAAAATCAAGGTTCCTTGAAGAAATCACCGCATGTCTTCCATGGTTCCAACCCACCCAGGTATTCAAATCCACAAAGTGAGTTTATGTTTTTTTTTTATTTTAAAGTCAAACCTCACAAGGCTCATTCAAACCTCCACTGGGATGTGAAGCAGCCCCTCACCAACTTGCATGCGGGGTGCCGAGATGGTACCCAGACATCAGCAGCGCTCTCCTCCGGGATGCAGGCGCACGTCATCACTTCCGATCGCAGCGCACTACACACACATTCTAAATCTGTGACGTAACAATGGAATTCTTACCTGGTAGTAGTGAAGTTCTATGGGATTTAAGGTGGACGGTGGATACTATATATTCCCTGCTGATGTCCACATTGTCAGTGCCTTGCGCTTACTGTGGGAGAAATCCCGATGTCAGAGAGAGAGAGAGAGAGAGAGAGAGAGAGAGAGAGAGAGAGAAAGAGAGAGAGGGGGGGGGGCTAAAGGAGAGAGCCACATCCAATTACAGCAGACAAATGAGGGTTAAAAGAACAATGCGCATTTGTTTCTTAGTTTTTTAGGAATCTGTGACTTATTAATGTATGGAAGAGTTGTGAATGATGAAAGAATAGATTGAGAAGTGACGAGTCGAATGAAAGAATCGATTAGAATTGAAGAGTCGAATGAAAGATTCATTTGAGATATGAAGAGTCGAATGAAAGATTCGTTTGAGAAATGAGGAGTCGAATGAAAGATTCGTTTGAGAAATGAGGAGTCGAATGAAAGATTCGTTTGAGAAATGAGGAGTCGAATGAAAGATTTGTTTAGAACGGACGGCGGATCACGAGTTCAGTTCAGAGAATCGGTTCGTTTGAAGCGATTAAAGGGACCGCGAAAAGATTCGATTAAGTTGGATGAGAAAAATGGGAATGATTCTTAAAATAAATAACAGAAAAAACATTTTGCATTTACTTTTGGTTTCGAATTTAAACTACATAATTTTCATTTGTATTTTCTTGTCAAATTTGTTAATATTATTTACATATTTTTTTATTTTATGTTTTCTTGTCAAATCTTTTCATATATTTTACATATTTTAAATTTTGTATTTTCTTCTCGATCTTGTTCATTTTATTTACATATTTTTTATTTTCTTGTCGAACTTGTTCATATTATTTACATATTTTTATTTTTAAATTTTCTTGTCGAACTTGTTCATGTTATTTACATATTTCTTAATTTTATATTTTCTTCTCGAATTTGTTAATGTTATTTACTTATTTTTTCATTTTATATTTTCTTGTCAAATTTGTTCACGTTATTTACATGTTTTTATATTTATGTTATCATTTTTAATTTGTTAATGTTTTTTACGTATTTGTTATTTTACATTTTCTTTTTAAAATTGTTTATATTATTTAAATTTTTTATTTTATTTAAAATTTTCCTGTCGAATTTGTTCGTATTATTGACATATTTTTTTGTTTTATATTTTCTTGTCAAAATTGTTCATATTATTTAATTTTTGTATTTAATTTTATATTTTCTTGTCAAATTTGTTCATATTATTGACATATTTTTTTTTCTTGTCGAATTTGTTCATGTTGTTAAAATATTTTTTTATTTGCTTAGTGTGCTTGGTTCACTTTAAATTTAAGACTCTTTATTTCACCTCCATGAGCTAAATTGCTTGCTGAATAATCCTGATTTTATAAACAATATGAAAATTGAGTGAGAAAAATCCATTAGATTTAAACAGACTTAGACCTATCAATCTAACACCAATAAAGATTGATAAACCTGGACTGCATTATGCATTGTGTTTATCAACCATAAATGGATGTATGAATAAATACATGAAAATGAAAAGGCCAAGATGTCTTAAGAAACACTGGCATCTAGTGGTGTCACACACAACATTGGAATGCAATACAAACCATATGATAATTGTATGGCTTAACATACATTTATATATCTATAAATAAAGTAAAATAATAAAACAATGCATCAACTAAATTTGAAATGGTATAAGCAGTGTAAAGTATAATTTTCTTCGTCATGTCTTGTAACTCCACGTTCCCCCCTTAGGTTCTCTTGTTATTACTCTCTCTGGTTCTTTTAATTAATTTTACAGGTGTAGAATTATATAAAGTCAACGATTGCCCAAAGCGAGCTTTCACAATGTTCTGTTGTCTCTTAACATGCTGGGCAAGGCCGCCCGGTATCAGAAATCTTTCATTTCTGTCAGCGAGGGATGATTTTAAAATTAGACACGGCCTGGTGTGGATTACGAATCATCCAATAAATCTCTAGATTTCCATAAAATGCAATATGCCTTGCAAAGTAAAAATTGCTATTTCACTGAATAGGATACAACTAATTGTATTGTTCTGTGGTGTGCAGTATATATATGAAAAGCTCTTTTCGAAAACGAAGTGCCAAATTTCAAAAATATGAATTTGTTATGTCATTTTGTTGTGTTGTCCTATTCTCTTCTTATCAATGTTTAATCCCAAATCACTTTATTTTCTTGTTTAAATTGAATTGCAATATATAGTTATTTCCAAAACGCTTTAAACCCAGCCTCAATGTGATGTCCTCTCGACTAATCGTAATTTGTTTAATGCCATCCAACATGGCAATGCTTTGAGGTGTTTGTTTAAAATCTATTAACACTTTTGAGGGTCTCCTACAACTGGAGGTCAAAAATAGCAGACTGGACATTTGTATTTATTTGATTTATATTAATTTATGGTAAGAATCCCATGTTACACATTTAAAAATATAGGAATAAAATATATAACTTAATAGACAGGGTTATGTTTATGTGCTAAAACTGATACTTAAATGAATTCTATGTGATTTGGTGTCATTTATTTCTTTTTCTTCTGTACTTTGAAGTTGTGTATACATTTTATATACAAAATAATGGTTGACACCTTACACGGTTACATTAACAAACATTTCATAACATTGTTGTATGAAGTTTTACTGTCTTCATTTACATTTATCTTATATTGCATAATTTTTATATTATAATATAATACTTTTTACATATGAGTACAGTTTAATTATATGCTATATTTTTAATTTACTTTATTTAAATATGACATAGTTTATATTTTACTTTTTCTTGATTTCTTATTAAATTAAATGAAAAAAGAAAAGGTTTTGTTGTGGATCTTGTGCAGTTTGGAAGGGGGCGTTCCCAGTGAGCATACGTCATTACGTATAGTTACGCCACTATAGATTTATTAACATATTTTTTTTATAACTTGTTTCTTCTATTTTACAATTTTAACTATATAATGCCTTGTTCTAGTATTGTGATTTTTGGTTACAAGTTAAAAACGTACCAACAGGACTTTTAGATTTTTTATGAATTTGTTTATTATTTATGTGTTATTTCTTGTCACCTTCTTGCATTTTAATTATTCCTAATTAACATAAAAAATATGAAAATAATTTAGAATTTGTCATTTTACAGACAACAGGTGAGTTAATATAAGACACCTGTGTTTATAGATAATGACAAACATTAAACCATTGCGTTTGTGTTCTATCACAGGGACAAGGGAGTTTTTTTAATTAAAATAAATAAATAAATAATCCTGTTTGGTAAACACAATTGAAGACTTTTTGCTTTTGCATTTCTCAACAAGGAATCTGAAGGACTTCTTTCTCAAAATGGGACATTTTAAACCAGGTAAGATGTTTTAGTTCATTTATTTGATGCCGTGAATGAAATAATGTGTTAAAATATGTGCTTACAAAACGTGAACTTTTTATATTCCTCTTTTTATACTAAAGACATAATGTAAACGCGTGTTGCGCAAATTGTTTGGTTACTGACGTCACAGTACCGCGAGATTAGCCTGCTCCGTTTGCTTTTGACTGGATCTCGCGGTGTTTCATTGCAGCAGGCTGATGTGTCCATTATGGATTGTTTATGTAGAGTGAAAGCATTTTTTTTTATCCTTGATTTTTTTTTTTAAATGTTATGGACAATACATGCATGCAATGTTTTTAAAACTGACTTGAGTGATGTGTCATAATAATGACATGTTTATACCAAATTAAAGATATAGTTCAAAAAGGTCCTATTGGTTTTAAATGACAGGAGCGACTTGGACATTCACCCCACACCCCTTGTCTATTAGTTTACATTGTATTCTTTTTATACGCCACAATGGTTGGAATCTTCCATTTGATGTAACCTTCATCTGTCTCGGCACAACTATAAAGGCATTTCTTTGGATGATTTATGGTACCTGTCTTTGGTCACTTATAGCGCACACCTGTACTTGTTTCTCAATGCTTTATACCAACCATCATCTCCCACTGAGTCAAGAGGTCTGCCCACCATAATGCACCTGTCCATTCTTTAAGAGGGTCTATTATACGAGGATATTCCAGATACGAGGACCAGAGCAAGTCTAGAGTAAACCAAGTGCTGCCCGGTTTGACAGACTGACCCACAGGCGTCTCGTGTGCGGACAGCCGTGAGAAAAAGTTACAAAGGCCTTCTTTTAAACGTCTGCGCTTGGATGAGCTCCCGGGTGAAGGAGGCTCATGTCAAGGCCTTAAAGATTTCTAGACAAGTGCATGATAACGGGTCTAGAAGTATTTGAGTGACTATGATCAATGAGAAGCACCGGACAATACTGCTGATTCTTACACTGTTTAACTGTAATTCAATTAATTTGTTGGTAATTATCCGATATATTGGTTATTAAATCCTTTCTTTATTATAGCAACCACCCAGTCTGTAAAAAATCCGGAGATCTGTACTACATCTGCTGTTTGAAAACATCTGCTTAACATCTTAGAAAGAGCTGTTGTATATTCCTTCCCGGTTGTCTTCTAGAGGTCTATGTGACATCTGACAGCAGAAATGTCTTGAAGATGAAAATCCAGTTGTATGTGTGCTTTCAGGGTTATTATTTACATGCCACTAAACATTATGGTTCAAAATAGGTGTATAGACAAGATTCTGTCCGATTAGAAGATTTTTTTTTTAAATAGTTGAAATGTGGAAACATCCTTATGAACACGGTAAGTCATGGTATGCTATGAGTCACATTGTAAAGCTTCCTCCTACCGCTGTCGGTTTAAGTATGCATATTTGCCTCTTATAACTTCAATAATAGGAAATTGTTTATGATGTATTTAGTTTGTATTTTATTTACACGAGCAAGTTTCCACCCTGGCCTTGGCAGATTTAAGGTTGGTTAAAACATTGTTTCTATATTAGTTACAGTATATAATAATAAAATTCTATGAAAGTCACAGAGTAAAATTTTTCAATAGGGTCATTGGATAAATGTGGGCGTATCAGGTTTTAACACAGTCTTGTACGTTTTTTTAATTTATAATATTACATTACTGAGTAACAGTGGACAGCATCAGAGTTTGTTTTTTAAGTATTTTGTGGCATTACTTCTCACATGCTCTGCAGTTCTTGGCTTATGCGGTATGTTTAGATTAGGGCTGTGAGATATTAGATAGATGTGTTCTGCGATTTTTATGCGACGAAGATAACTAAACAATGTTTTAATTGCAAACTTAGAAAATGTGTTTGTAAGTCTCACATCGGACTACTTGCTTTATCAACAATACAAACATTAATGATGAAAATAATACATTTTTGTAAACAACAAAAAAGATTATATGTACACACATCTATATCTATCTATCTATCTATCTATCTATCTATCTATCTATCTATCTATCTATCTATCTATCTATCTATCTATCTATCTATCTATCTATCTATCTATCTATCTATCTATCTATCTATCTATCTATCTATCTATATCTATATTTCATTAACACGCAATAATGTCATCCCAACATGCAAAATATGTCAGATAAAGATATTCTATTCCGTTGTTAAAGATGTTTTCCCTGATCATTTGCTTGTCGTTTTTTAGACAGACATGATTAAGAAAGTTCACAAAAATTGGGATACCCAAATATATTGTTTTTCTAATCTAACTCAAATCATAGGTAAAATGGGCTGCTTTACAAAAAACAATCATGTATAAACAGAAATTATTTCATATGAAAATAAAGTTTAATGTTATATAAACAATGATCATATTCAGAAGTGAATGTCTTCACTGCAAAACATCTTTACGTTTTCATCGTACCATTGCATTAGCATTAACTCATTGCTGCTTTCAGAACAGCGATATCGAAAATTGAAGCTCACAAATTGCATCAACCCTCAAAACGAGGAAGGTCAGACTGCAAATTGAATTCAATCCCCGTGTTTGTCGTTCTGACCTTATTGAGGCCTGTAACATACAGCAGGTTTTCCATCAGACAGACGCTTTATTATCACATGAGCAGGTGTTGATGATCTTTTGCAGAACAAGATTTAACAGGCATCTGCCAGCCTGTTACGTTACACCACCGTAGTGCCAACAAATGTTTTCATGTGTAGGGTGGCATGCTGGTATGTTAAATCAACACACTGAATGTATGCATGACCCGTAATGTGATGTGTGTTGTATTTTATTTATCTTTATATATCTTTACATGAATGTTTACATTGAGTTAAAACCAGTCTTCTAGGTGAGTCTAAGAGCTTCTTCCTATCTTTATAGCTTTAAGCACCCAATTTGTACACTCAATCTGTATTCATTTTAAACATTCATACTGTAATCTTTGTGTGTCATTCTTACAAAACCATTGAAACATGTTTCATACTTTGATTATATACCCTATTAGGTATATAGACACATTTATGTTGCCAGTTGTTTAACGTTTTGTTTTATTGGTTTTGTTCAAATGTTCGTGTCATTTTAAGCAATGTTTGTTTAACAAAGTGGTCAATTAAAGAAATAAATTCGTAACACAAAAAGTTATCTTAAGATGTGTTTTCTACCTTGAACCAAATATATTTGAACATATAAATTGACTTTTAATTTTTTGCAATTTCACCTGAAAACATAATTTTCAACACCCGGCTGTGTTTGAGTGCACAATGTGTTATAATTTAAAATGACATTTTCTCAGTATTTGGATTGATTATTTTTCGTTAAAAAGTTAGAATTTACATACCAACAGTTCTTTGGAAAAATGTCCTTCACTGATTTTTCCTCCTCCGCATTATTTTCAAGGACTGTCGACATGCCAAACTTTGTTTTAGGTTTGATTTTGTTGGAAGAAAATAATCTGCTAGTACCTTCAATACGCCAACGGTTGAGATTGTTGATTTAATTTCATACGTACTCTCAATATATTTTTTTAATTTTTCATATTCCATATTAGAATTTACTCCACGTATACTTGTTGTCATTTTAAGTAGGTTTTTTGGTTGGTCTTGTTATCTCGGTACCACTTTGTTTGTCATTAAACAGTCTGTCATGTCTAACACAATAACCCTGTTGTTGCTTTTGTGATATATGAGTATTATATAACAGAGGAATGTGGCGTAATGATGTGCGTCTCAGTAATGAGAGTGACCTTTATTTGCTTGACATGGATTGTTATTCTGTTCTTTTTCAATATGTCAACTTTATGTTAATTGTGGGTCTCAAAGTTAAAATTACAAGGCACCCTTGCCTTTTTTTATGTGGGTTTTCATGTTAATTCGATTTTCAAGTGCCACGTGCTTGTTCAGACCTTCATCAACATCGTGTTTTTTTTCCATTTTAGGTTTATTCATACTGCATTTTGGTGGTATTTTGCAGGGGTGGATGATGTGCTTGTTTGTCAGCAAGTCTTCTAACTAGATAAAGCTAGACTAAAACCTACCAGAAAGTGTTTGCTTGTTAACATGATTGACAAGCTGGAATATCATAATAGCTTAAATAATAGAAACAGCAACCAGAAGACTTAATATTTTCAGCCCACGCATCAACAAAGAATTAAAAATAAGTTGAACTTCTCTCCCTAATGATCTAAGGGCATTATGAGTTGTCACGTCCATAAGCCGATAACCTCCTCCCCTGTAGGGTCTAAAGGATGGAAATGGAAAAACATCACCTCAGCATTCCGTGCCGAGACGGTCCCTGCGTGGCCTGAAGCTATGAGGCCGTCATCCCTCTGGAGGGAATGATAATATTGAGATCAGTGCAGGTGCGAAATATTGCTGAGATTACTTTGAATAATAGAAGAAAAGTGGGCAGATTCACTCCATTTGCTGGAAATAATTAAAGACCGCGAATACTGTCAGCTCGACACCACGGGGCAGATGTTACAATTAATTCTGCTGCTTCAGAAGGTGAGATCTTATTTAAGACCATTGTTTCAAGTCGCCAAAGTTATGGAGGCAGATGGAGGCTAATGCAAGGTGTACAGAATTTTAAAAAATCTGTTTCTTAGAGGGAAAGTTTACCCAAAAACTAAGATCTGGTCATTGTTTACTCATACACTTGTTACTTTAAACTATTCATTTGTTTCTTCTTCTACAAACAAAATAGGATAATTTGAAGAATGTTGGAAAGAGACAGCCATACACTGGCATTGGTTTTGTCTCCATAGGAAAGTGAATGTGTGCCACTGCTGTTTGATTACCAACTTTTTCCATATATATTTTGTGTTCCATGAAAATAAATCATAAATGTTTATAATGACAACAGGGTTAGAATGTGACGACATACTCATACTGTAAAACATTATTCCTTAATTGTGGGTGCTCGTGGGATGGGATGTATGTGTAAATGGTAGTCGTCAATATAAATTATCAGAACTTTTTTGTCACTGAAACAAAACAATTTTTTTTTCAGACAAATTCTAAATTTATGCAGTCTGATTTTGTAGTTTTATGTGGCTTATTTGACTTATTTTACTTTAGAATATGCAGTTTTAGTCGTAATATTCTCACTATTTTAGAGACAACTGTCAACTCTGTTACCCATCAAACCTCTCTCAAAAAGAAAAGGTGTGTATAAAACACTAAGAGGTCTGCTCACTCTTCCCAAATATGAACAAATATGAATTATTAATGTCAACAATGTTACTCAGATATAATTTTTTCATATTTAAAAAACAATCTTGTGAGTAAAACTTGTGTATGTATAGACCAAAAATGTTCCAAAAGTTACTGTCGACTGCTACTCAGTAAGGTCAAAATATAAAGTAAAATTAAAAAAGACAAATTATAAAGTTAAGGTAAAAAATGTGTTATCTATGTCACTCTGCACTATGTTACTCAGTGAGGTCAAAATATAAAGTGAAGGTAAAAAACGTGTTAACTATGGTACTCGGCACTCTGTTACACATTAAGGTCAAAATATAGATTAAAATTAAAAACACACGTCAGTTCTGTTACTTTCCACTTTGTTATTCCATAAGGTCCAAATATAAAATAAAGGTCAAATCTGTCAATTTTGACTCTACACTCTGTTACTCAGTAAGGTCAAAATAGTAAGTAAAAGTAAAAAGACAGAAAGTGTAATGTGATGCTTATGAGGAAAATCTAGCTATGAAAATTTGACACATCTAACAAATTTCTAAACCATTATTAGTGTAATATATGTGACTGTGAATGGGGCAAACCTTTCAATAAATCTGTCTTGGTGCATTGGGAAGGCTTTGATCGTGGATGCACCGTTGAATGGATATCGAAAAAGATTCAATGCGCAAAATCTAAAGCTTTTAAATGGAAGAGAGACGACAAGCTTGACAAGATGATGCTCTGTTTTGGCGAGCGTCTGGATTTAAGAGCATAATTTCACAGAAATAAACCGGATGTCAGGCCCCGTCTGCTCTCTGTTTTGTGAAAGCATCGTACGGGTGTAAACTGGTTTGATCAGAAGCTCAGCTTGGATGAGGTCTAAATAGAAATTGAATGGCTGTTGTGAAGAAGTATGGAGGGCATTAAATAACAGCACGGGCTCTTGTGATCTGCCTAAGGGTCTTTAAGACCTCTGAAATTCAGAAAAAGTTGTTTTCAAGTGCTTCTGCTAACTTTCATAAGCCGATGGAGGTGTTGGCCTGGCACAAAATCGATAATCCATTGTTCAAACATTCTTTCTCCAGTTATAAATGCAGACAGAGGTCGAAAATTACTTTATTGATCTTTTCAGCTTGCTTTCTTTTGGAGTGTGACTGGCATGCTTCTCATTACGCTTCGCACAACACTCTTAATCCCAAATTTGAGGCAGGATAGTCGCATTTATTATTTTTGAAAGGGAAATTGCATTTGATGGTTCTTTAAACGGTTCAGTCTTTTATGCCCAAACGTAACATGCATGCTGGTCATTCCTACCCTTCCTGAAAAACAAGTCAATTTTTGTGGTCCGCAATAAAAAATTGTGTTATGAAGTATTTAAAGTCTTTTTACATGTCTGTTTGATTTTCTATACGATGCGGATCAGGATCCCAGGAGCAAAATCACTGCTTCCGAAAAAGTGTTATGGCCCTTTGCTTTATGGCCCATTTATCTTTTACAAATGTAATAAAAATGGCTTTAAGGTCATCTTGTATTTAAATGTGACCAAACAATTTGGGAGGTCACAAATTGTTGTTTTTCCTCAATGTGAATTGCAAGGAATAGTAGTTGTATGTGGCTTAAGGTCCAGGAGAGTGCGCCATAACCACAGAGTTGGTCAATCTGAATGTGTTTTTATTCCTTATTTACAGATTCCCAACAAGGTTATTTGAGTTTACTTTAAAGCTAGTTAAAACTTGACAGTGCTTTCAAGTTTATTTTTTATTAAGGGGCTAAAATTGTTGAGGGGAAAATACATACACATCTGAATTCTGCTTTAAAGATACAAATTTTAAGCACTAAAGTTTTAAAATATATATTAAAACAAATAAATAAAAATAATAAAACAATTCTTAAAATGTAACAAAGTAATATTTATATATTTTGTCATTAGCGAAATATAAAAATAACACAAATAAAAATATAATTTTATTTTTAAAAATAATAAAAACAGAATTATAACAACTCTGATTCCCATTCATTATTTTTAGTGTAAACTTTTATAAACATGGTTATTGAAAATATTTGTTTACTTTGTTTTAAATAAAAAATCAAATATATGATAAAAATAGGGAAAAAAATTCTAATGCATAGCAGAAAGTATTGCTTATCTTCACATATTGCCTTGTTAATCTCTTTCACTTACTGAATCTCACTGAAATCTCACATGCGTTAACATACAATTAAGTATTTGGCAAATAAGTGAATAAATTGTAAAGATGTTTGTAGTCTGTCAGAGTTAAATCTATAAAAACAGACTATTTGTACTGTAAAAGTGATACTGATGGGTGTAGAGTAATTATATATAGTAGTATATATTAGTAATATACAATTTACTGACTATTAAAGTTTATTAAAGTGGAACTTTAACTTTCTGTAACCTTTAGTATAGATATATGCATTAATTATGTATCTAATATGGAACTATGGAACAGTTGAATTACCTTATGATGTAACAAGCGAATATAGTTTTACAAGGTACACTCGGTTGAAAGGCTTCCAAGGCTTTTTAACTGTAGAATAGACGCCTAACACACACACACACACACACACACACACACACACACACACACACACACACACACACACACACACACACACACACAGAGACAGAGACAGACAGACACGGATACACACACACACACACACACACAACTATACTCTTGGGTTCAACAATCCCAGTTTTAAGCATTTTGACTTTGCAGACTTTAGGTTAACTGCACTAATCCACCCGCCCTAAGCTTAGACACTATTGAATTCACAACTCCCCTCGTGCATTTTTGCCAGCTTTTCACCGCGTCCCCCGGCAACGCTGATCCCAGATCTGGTCTCCAGTTTCCACGTAATGTGTCAGGTTTGAATTACGATCCAGCTGGGTTGCCCAGGCCATTTCAGAGGAACATACACTCATTACAGGATCCTGACAGAAAGCCAAATGGCATTTTTGATCATTTATCTTTCTGTCTTATAGTTATGTCCCATCTGACCCAATGAACACCTTATGTTTCCACTGTAGGGTTGATATTTTCGAAAACTGCAATGTTTTGATATCTCGGTATTCTTTCACTAATAAAAACAAAACAAAATATGAGACCTGTTTTAGGTGTTTTAATGTACTGTAAGATTAGTTATGTTAAAATGTATCATTTTACCATGTTGCATATCTTCTCGGAAAAGAAACAGTTTAAAAAGGCCGTTTGAAACTAAGTCGGTTGATGATGTCATAAACCTGTAATTATTGACGCTCCGATCGTTTGGACGGAGTCTGTATCGGCTGGTAGTTGCATTTTACGACACGATGTACTTGATTACTTAATTTTTACTTACCTAAATATAACCGCATACATCAACCCTTTTTCATTCTATATTGATATATTTTTGGATAAAAGTCTTGGATGTCACTTAAGATAAAAGGGTCAGCTAAATGACAGAAAAAACATATGCTGACACCCAATGTTTAGTTATATTGATCAAAAAACATTATACATCAATGTGTATGCCTCCGGTTGTGTATTATCTTTATCTGTTGCTAGAACAAATTAGTGTCAATAAGAGATGAGCGATACCCTATTTTTATAATACGATACGATAATGATACTTTTCGAAACAATTTAAGTGATACTGATACCGATACGGCATATTTCTTAAATATGTGATTTTTATAAATAATATTAATGTTTAGGAAAAAGTATCAATAAAATTAAAATCCACTGAAAAATACATTATACCTACTGGCCATAAGAAATATATTACAAAATATTTTTTTACAACAGGAAAAAAAATGTTTGAATGAAAATTTATAAAATGTTGCAGATCCCTAGTGTCAATTAGTTCCATTCGTTGGACATTCATTTCGCTTTTTCGGTTGGTCAGCAATGTGACAAAGTATATATATTGCAACTATTAGTCAACATTATTGAAAACGCAAACAATGAAAAAAAGATGCAGACAAATAATTTTTTTGTTGAGTAATTGCCATTCTTATGATGGGTTTTAATAGCTTGAAAAACATGGTTTGACCTATGGACTGCAGAAGTGCGACTACGCTTCAAGAGGCAACGCAATAGAACAACACACTGCTTGGCAAAGAGTAGAGAGGACTAGTTGTGATTTTTTTCTTTGTTACATTACACAACAACTATTATGTAAATATGTATATTATTATAGGAAAAAAGTGCACATCTTATTTAATTACAAATGTATACATTAAAAAATAGCATTCATAACATAATGTCATATATATTTTCGAAGTATTTATATATTTAATAGCCTAGTGATAAATCAGTGAAAATAATCGATGATTAAAAAAATCTAGCCGTAGTGTTAGCTTTCAGTTTCCCTTTCAGTTTTCGCAATGTCTTGTCCAATGTGGAGATGCAGCTCATTTGCACATTCTTTTATATTTGTACACTTAATAAGCTGAGTAACTAATTTACACGGTAAAATATATAATTTCAATGGTCAAAGTTTAGTTTAAAGGGGACTTTAATTTTTCCTATTTTTCGCACTGAATATTGACCTTAGCTGTGACCGATTACAGAACAGGCTAATGAAAGTGTAGCCACAGGCCTTCAACTGAGAGACCAGCAGTGACCTGACACTTGGACACAAACCACCCCAGCTGTACAGTTGGACTAACTAAAAGTCTGCCAGTAACTACTGAAATGGTAAAAATTAAGAAACACATTTTTGGTCTCTCTTCTGTGCTAACAGGACACCCACATCACCAGCTTTATTCTGTCCAAACATCATTGTTTCCATTCTGGCCGGGGTGTTCATTCACACAACTGCATCTTTGTATTATGCAACTGCTCGTTTATTTCTCATATTTAAACCACTGTTTGTTTCTATTGGACTATGTCTTGAACTGGTGACGGCAGAAGAATGTTTTAAGGGTCCTCAAGACCATTATCCATCCTTGGACATTAGTCAGAGCAGAAGTCATGTTTAATTTTGTCGAAATAAATAAATGTCTTTAAGGGCACAGCTTTTTTTACAGTGCTGTACTGGAACCCTTTTTACAAGGATGCTGTAACTAATTTGGACTTTAAAATATTATAATTTATTATTTATTAAATTATATTTTATATACATTTGTTGAAGTAATTTCATTTATATTTTCATTAAAATTTTCATTTATTGAAGTACTATTCAGAATGTGCAGGATACTACATTAAGTCTGCTATTATACTTCCTTTAAAATAAAATAAAATAAAACAGGATCTGCTGTAAGTATCCTTCCATCACAGGGGTGAGACCCTTAAAGATCCCTTCATGTACTTTTTATCTCCAATCTTATCATCTCAATCTTAAGCATGCAGGGCTCGGACAGAGCTATGTTAACCAACCCCGAACATGAAACATGAAACAGTCTTGCTGTAGCCATAGTGGCGTAAGTCAAATTTAGGCTGTTAAGAGTCCACTGATGTAATTTTGGAGACATTATTATAAGGTTTGAAAACTCCATAGTACAGCTTTAATGTCATGCATCCGGACTTTCAGACTAAAGCTCTGGGAATTAATATGGCTTTGAATGGCGGTAGACCGTCCGAAGACGGTCCGAGAGGCCGATCGTCTTGTCCATAAAGCAACCGATGAAGTTTTATGTAGAATCGCGTTAATTTTCGAGGCATGGCAATGTCTTTCTCAAGCGTCCCTAAAGTTAACAACAATGTTTATCATCAGTCAATTTCTTGCTCATGCTGTTGTTGGACCGGGAGGTTTGTTTCACACTTAACTTGGACATGCCAGCTGTCACGGGTCATTAGTGCACAACGGGCGTCTGGGATGGGAGTGTCTTCGGTCTCTACGTTGATTCCCACCTGAGCTAGCTTTCATCACGTCTTTAAAGGGCAGCCTGTGTGCTTTCTGGCCTTTTTTGCAGGTTGCAGGGAATATGCTTGTCATAACAGATGGGCGGTGTGTTCTGTGTGTACTTATAGCAGTCATTAACACTGCCGCACAAACATGTTCGAAATATATGTGTATAATGGTTGAAACTCAATAAAACAGGCTAAAAGTCAACCCTTCACTCAGATTATGTGAGAACATCATACTCATGGCAAATGTAGAATGAAAATGAAAGGAAATTAAAACCTCCAAAAGTAATGGACGGTATTTCTTACTTATGGGAATAGGGTATCAAAGCTGATAGTTAAAGGGATGGTTCAACCACATATTTTAATGGTCATCATTTACCCCTCCCCTTTGTCATTTTGAAACCTAAATGACTTATATGAAGATATTTTGATGTTTGGTTACCAAAGACCATTATATGGACACCAAACAGCAGTGACTTTTCACAAAATATCTTTAAAAAAATGGTCATACAGGTAGTACCTTTATAGAAGCTAGTACCAGTGTTTTTGGCTAGCTCCATCCCAATCCCCAAACCCATCCTTATCAATTCATCCGACTGTTTACACCTTGCAGTTACATGCTTCCGAAGATTTACCTTTTATTTCGTGATCATCACCTGTCCGACAAATTGAACATGTAAGTTGCCCGTTTTAATTTTTTTCACAAGCATCAAGACAAATAATGATATTAGGTGCAAACATGGCCACAGACGTCTCGCATCATTAATTGACGAAAGGTCCAGCGATTTATCTGAAGTTCAATTTCTCTTCTCGCTTGACTGTATCTCAAAGAGGGAAAAGACAGTTGTACATCTGTAATTCTCCAGCGCATTGAATCCATTTAGCGAAACAAACCACGGACTGTCTGGCTTTTCACTGGATTAAACACATTCTGGCAAATAAGGAGCTGGATTCGAAGCAGAAAAAACACAATTATTTCGCACGGCCTGGTCTTTGTGAAACACCTGCACATTCTCAAAGGCACAGGTAGCGTCGCACCTGTGCGAAGAACTGAAAATGAAGCCGCCTGAATAGAATCATAACCCGAACACAAACCACCCGAACACTAGCCGAAAGGGCGAGACGCTTCCAAATCTGGCACCGTGGATCAGTCGTCGTACGTCTCCCCAGAATTTAACCATAAAGTTAAACTTCGGAAACATTGCAGGAGCAGCCATCTGGACGGACCATAAACAGACTTACTATAATTACTGCCGTGAGACGGTAATGGGCCCACAACCACCCACAAGAAACTGCTCATCCTTTCCTCGTTGTGAATTTCTTGAAATTACAACATAGCCACGTGAGACTCGAGCTGTTTTATTGACGCTTCTATGGTACACCTACACGGTCGACCCACGCTTTTACTCAAGTGCTGAGAAATTGTAGCGCCGACACTCGCTTCGTCAAACCTTCAAGCTTAATATCTCCTCTTCGCACCTGACGCTTAGAAACAGATTCAACTAGAATCAACCCTTGAGAGCAACGGGACGTGTTTGTTTTGTTTGTGTAACATACAAGATGCTTCAAGGATGCTTTTTCTTTTTATGGTGTCCCACTTTGCATGCAAAAATAGCTCCCTTAAAGAAATGACACCATGATGTTTTGGATATTTGCCTAAAATCATTATTCCTATTTTAAAATGCTGCTTATTGAAGGAATATTCTCTCTATACCACTTTTTTTCGTCAGTTGTATCAAATAAAACTCGGTGTTTCACATGCTTAACTTTACTGACAGTTTAACACAGTTCAAAAAAATTTATTAACCGTAACCACATCAAACTGTTTGTCATTGCATCTTTTGATAAAATAAAGTTACATATTGAAGCCTATATAAGTTTTTAATAGTAAGAGACTTTTATACATATGTAGTTATCCTACCGGTGTTGGTAATTGGCGATTTAACAATTCACTTAAAACGAGATGCAAGTGACGATCCTGATCTTATGATTCGTTTTCTTTACAAAATGAGATGAGAAGTTACAAAAGAAAAAGTATCCCCAGTAAAAGCATATCTTTGTGAAACAAAATGTCCTTTGTATCAAGTAACCAAACAAATGAGAGTGAAAAATATGTTCTGTACTGTACACTGCATAACAAGAGAGAGTTTCTAACAAGAACAATATGAAGTAATCTGTCAACTTGATAACAAAATCAAACTTAAATATATATATATATATATATATATATATATATATATATATGTGTGTGTGTGTGTGTGTGTGTGTGTGTTTAAACAGTAATTAAAATGTTAATACCAAATATTTAAAACCAAAAGTACACAATAATTGTTTTAACTGGATTATTGAGATTTCATAGTTGTTGTAAACCAAAATTAACATTGGAAAGGGATCTGAAAGTTTAAAAGGTTTCTTGAAAAAAACAACATGGTATTAACATGAAAAATGTGTTAAGTCAAGAATGATCATTTATAAACTTTCTAAAGATTCCGATGAATATTTTGAGATCTAGTTTGTTTATTATACCCAGCTCAATCCTTTGACTAACATTCTCTAAAGATCTCTCAAAGAAGCCACACAAGATTTGTTTTTGACTGACACAGTTTCAAAATCGAGCTGACTTCCGAAAAATACGGAACGCATCGGCTGTGGAAGGAGATTATTTCTGACGGGTTCAGGTTCTGTTTGATTTGTACACACATTAATGTTAACGCTGGCAGGATGCCAACAGGGGAAAATGATGCCAGTGTGGGAGTGTTGAAAAATGTACAGAGGTATTTTTTGCTGATATCGAGAGAGAAGAACTCGAATAATTATTAAATAAATAAAGCAGCCAAGGAAGTCATCCAGATTAAATCCGCAGTCATTTTTTGGATCTCTTAAGGCACCTGAATCAGCATCGAGACCGAACGCGATGCTGCGTCCGATCAAGGTCCAACAGGGGGAAGATGACTGGCGGACAGCCAGGCAAACATCAGCAGCCGGTCCCAGGCCCTGTCTATGGACTTCAGGTCAGGGACAAATCCATCGAGAGCAGGACATTGTCTCTATCAGTCTGTGGGATAGAGTAGATGTTAAATTTCGTTTCTGTTCATTTATGGTAAAGATAGATTTAAAAGGAGTTTGGCGAAGCACTCAAACTTCAGCTCTGTCTTTCCAGTCTGATCGGTAATGTGCGCCGCATATCAGCACAAGGCCAGTTTATAAGCATTCCAAGTAGCTAAGCCTCCCGAAACCCTCCAGCTTTTCATCTGAGATGTTTTCTAAGGGCATGTTATGCATAACTGATGCGCCGTTCATACTGTGGATGCAAATCATACCCGAAATCATGTGACTTGCCAGCGCAAAATGAACCCATTTCCAGAGACCAGTTTATGACTGACACACGAGGGGGGCTATTTTAAAGGCATTCACCTGGAACAGCCTAGCAACTGAGGACTGCTTAGAAACATCCCTTAAAAACAATTGTACACCGTAGCAACTGAATAGGAATGCACTGGCAACCACCCAGCACATCAACACCACTTGGATTCTATTCAAGAAATGCAAAAATTTTATTCTCAGTCCTATTTGTGAGTTTTTGACCGTGTGGTGAAAAGTTGTTATATAAGCTTTTAAAAAAATATACTTTCAACTGAAAATCTGTTTAAAGAATGTACTATAAATTCATCAGTTATTTATCTGAAAATTCCAAATTTACAAGTTTATGTAATGAAATAAGGATGTTTATTTTTGGCCAACTCTAATAGAAGTATTTGAGTGAATCAGATTTACACTATTTACTGCTTATACACACTATTCAAACAGTAATTTTCATTAATTTAACATTTTAAAATGTATGTATTTTTTGTGTGTGTTGATTGTTTCACGAAAAATCACAGTATACGTTATTTTGGTGGATCAGCTCTTACATTAGGGGATGTATAAGCGCTGTGATTATTTTGTAGCAATTGATGTAAAACAATCGCTTTCAATATTCATAAAATATGAATTTTGCTCCAACAATATATAAAGGATATGGTTATGAAACAGTGTGCGCATAGGAGTATGATATGGCTGTATGTCAGCATTACGCAGGAAATGGATTTAGATTTAAGAACACGTACTTGACCCTTGGTAAGGCCTACAGTTTTATTCATCATTTGTTTTAGGCCTGATGACCTGTAAATACAATTATTTCCAGGAATATATAAAGCCTTTAATAAGCATATATTATCTGATCTGATCCGTGTTACAATGAAATATTGTTATTGTTTCAGAGACACATACTTACAGCACCATGAAGGTCTCGCTCTCAACAACAGTATTTGCAATGAATCTGTAATGTAGCACCCACACACACGCACAGTGTTGTCAATAGTGCAATGGCCCAGTTTCCAGAAGTATGTTTTTTCTAAAAGTTATTCTCTCCGTTTCAAAAGATTCAATTAAGAGTTCTCAGCCTTGAACTGAACCCACTCGGTCAGAGATGAATCGCACCATTCAAAGTTTGATTTGAAGAAAGTGTTGGAAAAACACAAACGACAAAGGCAAAAGACCTTGTGTCCTTAAAGCCCAAGACTGCTTTGCAACTAGCTTCATGAAAAGGCAAAAATTGTGACGCGCTTCTTATTGCGAAATCATCAATGTTTCCTTTTTTAAATACGTACACTTTAACAAATTGCATCATCACGTTATTTCAACAGTGGTTAAATGCTTTAGATGCACATCTCTTACACGGCATGAACTCAAGAGTCCATATATCCTTTCTGGAGACCCGTCCTGACTGCTTATGTTATTTAAAATACCGCCGGACACCACAAACCCAAAGAGCAAAAGGTCAATAAATGATGTCCTTTGACACCAATGCATGCATTGGCCTTATGGTAGAAGACAGTCTAGATACTATCCTGCCATACAAAATCTCAGAATGGAATGCACACAATCAAGATATTTTGAGAGATGTCTCAGTGGTCTTGTTAATACAATGAAAGTCGGTGTTGTTTGGTTACCAACATTCTAGGGCTGGCCGATAACACTGGAGAGCATATTGCGATACAAACTAAAATTGCAAAGATATCGAATCGGTGTTTTACGCTCAGCTCCACCATGAGCTATGGTTAAGTACCACATCAACCGTCAACCATACTCATTGTAAATACACTTTATTATGAGGAAAATAGCTGAGAAGGTTTGACAATTTTGAAAAATCACCACGAGTTTCAGTCTTTTATAACTTGAAAAAAGCAACACTTGATATACATAATCGTTATAGATAAGAAGTTCGTCAGCCTATGTCTTATTCAGTATGTGGAGTTATTTTAAAGATTATACGCTGTATTATCGTTAAAATGGTTACAAAGGTTTGACGATCTTTGAAAAACTGATCAGTATGATGTACTGTTCGATTTAAAATCACTTCGAGATTGAGGTGTCTATAACAAACTTTTAAAAAAAGCATCATTCGATATAATCATTATATCATTTATACCATAGAAATTTCTTTAATTATATCTGTAAATGGTACTTATGCGGCCTTTGTGTGCGGTCTTTGTGCTAGAGCGCCCCCTGCTTTCAGATGTGGTGTTCAACTATAATTTATTATGAAACTGAGCATTAGAAAAGCACAATATCTCATCCAAGGCCTTCAACATTCTTTAAAGCATTGTCCTATGTGTTGAAGAGACACAGTTACCGGGGAGATAAATTACTTTCATTTTTGCGCCAATGGACTGGAAGTACTTTAAGTGAGTCTATATTTGTAATCTTTGATTTATATTGATATTCTGTCAACCATCAAAACTATACATCCTTTAAGAGTAAAAACACTCAACATTAATGATGGTAACTTGCTATTTATTTAATGCCCAATAATAGAGAGCGTATTAAAGTTGAAAGATGATTCCATAGGATCGGTTTCTCAATACTTTTTCAGCAGACCCTTCCAAGGTTCTTAAATTCATGATCATTACCAATCGAACGATAGGGCGCCACAGGGCCTGGTGATGTTCGCCGTCGCACAAAAATCCGGCTTTCACCCGGGGCATCGAGGTCTGTTCAGAATCCATTCATTTCCTTACTCATTAGCGTAATGGAAGAACGTCCCGCTGCGAGGATCTACAAAAGCAGATAGGTAGAAGCCCGACACATGGGGAGAACATTCCACTTGATTTGAAATGAAGAATACTTGTAAAAACACACAGCGAGATGATAATTAAAGCGTTCGATTCATTAGCAGTACGAATGTCGATCCATTCATACGTTCGTGTTTGTATGATAATGAAGAATGACCGGTCTTTCGTATGGGCAATTAAAAGTTTCTTGTTTTTTGTATAGAGATGCAATGAGACCGGCTTCACAAAGTTCAGGATGTAAGCATTTATAACTCATAAACGGCACACGCAGGCCCGACGCTGACAGTGCAATTACCAAGTCTCTTTAGCAAAGCAGGGGTCTGAATGGAAAGATAATCTCCCTCATTATTTTATTTCTGTTTTCGACGCACAGATGTTCCGGGATAATGCGTTCTCCAGCGTGCAGGTGGCTTAACAGCCTTCTTCGGCGGCGCCTTATCCTGATAAGCGCTTCATATATTCAGATGCAATTATGCGCCTATAAACAAATGTCTTAATATTTGCACTGCAAGGATGAAGCTTTTCAGACGTTGACCAGGGTATTTTTGGTTTAAAGCACAAACCATACGCATGTTTCGAACTATACATTTGGTTTAAAATACTACCAGTTATTATTTTTCCATAAGTCAAACAAGTGCTTATTTCTTCATGCTGAATTGAACGAGATCTCCCATTATGTGGCAGAGGGTTGTTATTTTTCAGGGGAGTCAGAGTGATATATGTATCAGGCTGATGACAGATGTATGTGTTTGTAATACATTACTTATGTCTTAAACCAATTGTAGCCATATTTATTATTTAAAGTGACACTTCACTTCACCGAAAAATGGTCATTCACACACCCCTTTGACATCTTAAGGCTGTGTATGGCTTTTTTCTGCAGAACACAAAAGAAGACAATTTGAAGAATGGTGGTACCTGTGCAACATTTACCACGATTGACTTTCTTTAAATAAAAATCATACAGACTTTTTCAACATCATTTTTGTCTCGGAGAAGTAGTCATACTGGTTTAAAAAATGAGAGCATAGAGAATTTTTGGGGTAAACTACCACTTTAAAAAAACAAATTTCTCACTAACATAATTGAATGGCAATGCAGAAGGGCGTCTCATCTACGAGGAGAAATCTTTGTCCTCTTTGACCTGCAAATGGACAGATTCGTGGCTATTCTCTCGTCACAAATCGAGACAGGCCAGGTATGATGGAAAAATCTGTCTGGCCCGTAATGCAAAGGCAATGATGTGCAAAATTAGCTTTATCTTTGCTGTAAAACACAGCTTAGACACAATAGTACTTGGAATCAAATCAACAACCTCTGCACATTCTCTTTTTCGCCTGGTTTCATGGCCACGACGGGGAAAATTACAGATATGATTTCAGAACATAAGTGCTTCTCAACTGGTGGGTTAAGGCCCCAAAAGAGGTCACAGGCCTGTTCTCATTGGATCGTGAATCGCATGGCAAACCTACCGCAAATTTTTATGACAATATGGGAATTTCAACGTGAACAGGTTTTCATTCTATTTTATCTTAAATAAAATAAATCTCTTTATATAAAATCAATATAATAATATGATAAAATATAATAAGGAGAATCTAATCTATTGATGATAATAATAATAATAATAATTATAATAATAACAATATTGACAATTTATAACAATAGTAATAATAATAATAATAATAATAATAATAATAATAATAATAATAATAATAGGAAGAAGAAGAAGAAGAAGAAGAAGAAGAACAACAACAACAATTATAATAATAACAATAATAAAAATAATGATAAAAGTTGTGCTGAAAATGGATTTACATGAATAACAAGAAAATAATATTATTTTCAGATTTATTGCTATCCACATGTTATGAAATTGTTATAATAAGCATTATCATGACATCATTACAATCAATTTCATTTTCATTAATATTAATTTATTTTAACATCTAATATTCTTGTAATTATAATAAATCCATATTAATTATTATTATTATTAGTATGATTCTTATGATTATTATTAATCATAATAATCATAATAATATTACTGAAATCAAAGTAAAATGCCGTAATAGTAATAAAGATTAATATAGATGTTTCATAATAATTATAAAAAGTATACTTATACGAAATATGAATAACAATAATTAATAACATATAATAACTAATAACAATGATCGTAAACAGTACCTATTACTTATTATTATAACTATTATCGTTATAATCATCATCATCATCATCATCATCATCATCATTATTATTATTGTTGATGTTATTCTTAATGTTAATAATAATAATCCACTTTAAAAACTCTGCTATAGGTAATATTTTATATTCAAATCACCCTTAATTTTTTGTATCTGGTTTTGCTTCTTAAAAGAGTGGCCATCTTTAATTTATTACGTTTTGCATATTGCATTTCTATCCGAGCGCAACATAATTTCTCAAGACGTTTACATGCTGCGACACATTCTGCTCCTTCAGTACAGTGTGGCTTTCAGCCCTGTCTTACCTTCTCCTCAGAGCTCTGGGCTTTCAATAATTCACTGTTTTCTTAATCTAAAGTGTTAAATAGTTAATTAGGAAGAGGGCTCTGGTCCTCTGCGGCTGCTTTTGGTCCAGTGCTCCCAAAGCCTACTTGGCAGTTCTGAGACTCATCCATTCGTAGTCATGACATTTTCCACCCCCAGCGTTTGAAACCAAAGCTCGGTGCGGGACTAACCGTGTTTCTGCCAGCCCAATGACCCGCTTTTTAACCAAGTCCAAAACATTGCCTCTTTAGAAGCTGCTTCTGAAGCCAGAAAGACAGGAAGATGATGATATGTAGTTTATAGTTCTGTAACAAGTCTAATATGTACGAGTATTGAAGATGTTTACAGTCACCCTGTAAAATCTGAGTATATTTATTTATGGATATTTTCTGCAAACCAGATACCACAGGGACCTATAGAAAAGCAATCGTAGTCAATACAGTAGTGTCAAGCAAAGCAGTGCAATTGGTCTGCGGTTTCATCGCACAAGGTTGAGAGGGACATTACGGCGTCCACTGCCAGCTTTTATGAAAGATTTTCAGCTTTACAATGCAAACATTAAACTTAACAAACCAATAAAAGCATGCCGTTGACCTCATGAGAGAATTGCTTCAGCGTAAAGCCTGTCACCGATGTTTACGAGCCGAAATCAACATGAGGATACCTGAAGTCTCGGATTCAAGGTTGTGCTTTATTGAAGCGTTTAGTGTCAGTGTTGATGGCCGAACTGCCTAGACAATGAGTCGAGATTGTTTCATTGTCCGTGACCTTTCCGATCAGTTTGAGGAGGATAAAATCTCAGCTGAAACGTAATAATATGTTATGATTAATACATCACAAAATATACGAATACACAATGTTGATTGCAGCGTTACGATTATGAATCATTTACAGGAGTTGTAACACGGCAAAGTGAATTTATATTTATATATAAAGTGCTCTTCAATGACCAAATTTCTGTTCAAGTTATTGGATTGAATTATATGTCGACATTTTCGTTAGCTGTCTTTGTTACAGGATATATAGATGTGAACATTGATGTGAGGGTATTTAAGAGAAATTGGAGCTGACTGCAGAGCAGGCCTAGAGCCCATCGTCCAACATCAGTGCTTGACCTTAATGATGGCCCACGTTCGAACATTTCCGAGATTCCTTTCCATCCCACGAAGTATTGTGAATAGAAGATCTAATAGCTTAAAACTGTGAAATCTGGTGGTTCGAGTGTTGGACTTGTGATCCCAAGGAGGGAGTGTAAAACAAGTACTCTTCACCCCCTTCAATCCCACAACTGATATGAGTCCCTTGAGCAAGGCATCGTTTCCCCCAACTCCCATTGGGCGCCACAGCATGACTGACTGAGTGCTTACAGTGTGTGTGTTCATGTTATGTGTGTGTAGAGCACAATGATTAAGAGCATAAGTTCCAAGTATGGGACAGCTTACTAGACACTACATCACTTCACTAATTTGAAATGTGTGAAATGTAACTTTTGGTTTAAATTGGAACTAAATAATTATAACATATATCATCGTATACGCATTGACCTCTCGCATTGACATCATCAATTAAGATCAATTCGTAAAATCGGTCAAGTGTGGTGAGTACTGATCAAGACATTTAATGTGATTATCGGGCGTAAATCAGAGCATACCTAGTGACGGAGATTATATATTCAACATGCGTGCAATTAAAATTTCATTTTAAGTCTCAGTTGTTTCTCTTGAGACAAAAGGCAGAATTTTCAAATGTCTCCATTGGTTCAAGAAGAGATCTTAAGTGTCTTGAACTGAACTCAGATTTGTTAGTCTGTTGAACTCAATCAATATGAATACAATCAAATTGAACCAAATCAAGATTATTTTACCTTTGCAATCTACATTTATTTTACAATGCTAAACTCTTTGTGAATAATTTTTTTTAATCTTTAAACACTGTAGAATACATACTAAAAAGTATGTGGCGCTATAATTCTGCCACAGAGATAATCTTGGTGTCAGTATGTCAAACATGATTTTCTAAAATACACTTGCATCAACAATTTTTTTTTATATTCATATATAACTATGCTATTATGTGGTTAAACGAATTACTTTCAAAACTTTTAATAAAAGCCCTTTTATTCTCATAACCGTAACCATAAAAAACTGTCAATGTCATAGCAAGTTTATACTTAATAAAGCAAATTTATGATGCCTAAAAAGTTCTTATTCATATATTAAATCCTGAATAAAACACATTAATTGATTATATTTGAATGAATAATTGTACATGAAACAGTCAGCGATTCGGGAACAACCTGTATCGGTAATGAGGATCAAAAAACATACATTTTAACCCGAAAAATAAAAATTAACCTGTAAACAACGTAAAGTAAATGTTGTCTTACGTATCATTGTGTTGACAGCCTCTAAGATAAAACTCAATCTTCTTAACTATAAAATAAGTTTTATTCGTTTTTTTCTGGCCCTTATTTGTTTAGCATTCCATCACACTCCCGCACTTCCCTCGCTCATCATTTCAATCAGGGATCGGAGGATTTGGGAGGAAAGAGGTGGAGAAAGTCTGTATATTGATCATCAAATGAGACGAGGGGATTGTGCGAACGTCCTTCGAGTTATATCCTTTTGTTCATAAAAGGCCTGTTGGATTTATAAGAGTCAGCCCTCAATGGACTGGAATAAACTCCGAGTCTATCTGTCAGCTTGACATGTCTGTAATCAGCGCGAGTCTCAGCTTGGCGTTTCCAACGTAGCCTTTGTGCCGAAATGAATGTCTGTCTTCCATTTTGTAATAAACCCACAAGGAAGGCTGCTTAGCGACATTGTGATTATGCACTGACAAGACTGCTTAGAGCTTTTCTATGGCATGGAGAGGAGGGAGAGAGAGATTTCTATTATTCAGCTTTGCTCCTCTTGGGGGAGCTACGTCATTGGAAAAAGACGAGTATGGATGCCTTGGTTCACCTCACCTGTGTGGGAAATGAATTCGTTCTTTTTTCCTCACAAGATTCTTCTTCCCTTCCATGGTTTGCTTGTTTTTTGTTATGTCAAAATGTGTCTTCATTGAATAAAAAACAGCACAAGTGAAATGGCCTTGAAGTGTTAAACAGCGAACAAGGCATGCTTTGAACAGAACCCTTACACGAGATGGCTTGCGAGGACTATTTCCGCAGTCTTGAGCGGATCGGTCCCCCCTCCGAGGATGGACGTATTACTATATCATCTTGCATGGCTATCCGTGTCTGCCTTCATGACTCATTCCAGGATTGCTATCACCTCCCATCGGCCCTGTTTTCTTTTATCCGCCTGTTCCTTTGGCATCGGCGTTGACATGTTTAAGCCCCCTATCGTGGGTAATTTGTCAAATGAGGAGAACCGGACTTCATTTTGATGTAAGATCAATATTCTGCTTAAGAACGGGTGGCAAGTGTGTAATTTGATTAGTCAAAGGCGTTTGAGCCGTTTCCAGGGTTATAACGCGGGAAATGTTTGGTGTCTTCATGTTGATTCTGCGAGGCACATGTCATTTTGATTCCCAGCAGAACAAGAATAAATAGAAAGCGGGCGTCTAATGTCTGCAAAAGCACAGCGTGTTAAGAGCGAGCGGTAGGGATGAATCAAAGTGTCTGTGATGGCATGTTTTGCTCCCATGTCAAAGCTGAATGAACTGTCTCGAGCAGTGAAGATGGAAGGAGAGACAGACAGAGATACAATGGGAGAGAGTAATAAAAACAGTAGGGTAGAGGTGGGAGGCATTGCCAGGATAAATCACAGTACTCATGACTTCATAAGACAATACCTTCTACTTAAAGGAATACCATTGTAAATAGTTTCATTTTGTACATCATCAATGTATTTGATGCCTTTTTTAATCACAAAAAATCACATCTATAAGGGCGCATGTACATTGAGATGTTTCTACGCCACTGAATATGCTTGGTGCTGCCTGAAATTGCTGGTTGTTGGCGTTGAACAGCGTTTTTGAGAGCGTCGTTTTTCAATTGAGACGCACTGTGGTCGCTATGATATGGGGCATATAGAAGAAAAGCATTTTACTTTTGAGCTGCACATTTTTGTTCCGTGTTGCAAGTAGCATTTGTCCCGACCCCGCTGTGATTGGATGGCTGCGTAAAAAAACGACATTGATAGGCTGTGCGCTCTTCCCCGAGTTGAATATTTTTCAACCGAACCGACGAAAAACGCAGGGCGCCGGCGACGAGCTTGAAAAATACACAGAGGGCTAGCAGTTGACATTTTCAAAAAACACGAAAAAAAACCTCACCAAACGCCGGCTTAAATTCCTCTAGTGGACAAGGGCCCTTAAAAAACTGTTGAGCAAAGTTTGAGGCAAACTTTAGGTGAAAGACAACAACAGCGTTAAAAACTTCCAATATTTTCCAGTGTATCGAAATTGACAAGATTTTCTATTTCTGTAGTTTGAATTTTTAGTTGAAAAACATCTGCTGTCGCAAAATTCCTACATTTCACTAAAATGAAACAATTTAAAGTAAGGTGGAACATAACTTTATGAAAAAATATCCAAAAGTGCCTGGCCACAATTATTGCCACCCTGAAAAATTCTCACGACTATATTATCTCCTATATTTCCATTGAGATTTTGAATTTCTTGAACCAAGGTAACTGGAAATATGATGTGTTCCAGTCATGACATCTTGTTGCACAGGAGAATAAATATTAGTACCATAAAGCCCAAACCGACCTAATCATTCATCAGAATGGGGAAAACCAAGGAATATACTTCTGATTTATATTCTCATTTCCTACTCCAAGGAATGCTTCAGACGTTTTAAGTGGACTGGAGATATTTGCTTGAAACATGATGTTAAAAATTATAACAACCCTGATTGAAACATGTTGTGTCTCAGTATTGTCTTTATGTGCAGCAAAGAGAATCAATTAAGTGGCCTAATATACTCGTCAAAGATCCCCAATGGAAAATTGCAGAAATAAGTTGAAATATAGTGTCTGAAAAAATATTAAAAATAAAGTAAAACTGCACCTCCATCACAAGAAGTCATTTCAGACAATGATCAAAAAACAAATCATCTGCTCTCATGCAAAAACAAACTGTACCATATTAATTTCAAATGTAATGTAAATGTAAATTTACCATACTGGAAATTCAGCCAGGCCTTCTATGGCAACATAATTTGAGAATTTTTATTTGGAGCCAGAACACATTAAAAATTTGGTGCACACAGAGAATAAAAGGTGCCCTATGTCCACATTTCTTCCATTACCACATTGGTTCAACACGAACATCAAAATCAACAAAAAATCACTGAATCACTGAACACAAAATCAAGATTCTGCAACAACCATCCCTATTTCCTGACCTGAATCCTGAAAATTGATTGGGATAAACTGAAGAAAAGGAAGCACCAACATCTGGAGGATCTGGAGAATTTCTGTATGGAGGAATAGTCTAAAATCACTTGACATATATTCTCAAATCAGACATGAATGAAAGAATCAGAGCTGTTTTTCATGCAAATGAAAGTTTTTAATACAAGGATGTAGGTATGGGTGACGTGGGTATCCCATAAAACAAGCACGTAATTCAATGGGCAAAGTCAATCATTTCATTTCAGTTTTTAAGTGCTTTTGAAGCACACTTACGCATTGTCGTGGTGCTTTGACGTATGCGGATTTGTCTGGGCAGCAAAACCTGAACACATCTCATTCATAACTGCGAGGAGAAGGACGAGAACGTCTAATACCAACACAACAAACTATCATAAATCCTCCAAAATGAAGCATTAGTCGTTTTAGTTGAACACTGTATATACAGTGACATACTGGCCATGACATCACCGAATAGAAAAAACACAAATTAGTATTTATCTTAATAAATTATTTCCCAAATAGAATTTAGTTGTAAATTTATTAATCTCATTACCACCTTAAGAACCACTGGGACAGAGGATGCATCTTCTTATGCTCGCACTTGAATACACCAGCAAAAACCTGTGCTCAACGCAGAACTCCCTCGATGCCGCTTGGCGCGCATCTATTATTTGCAATTTCAAACAAATTTCATTTATCATCAGCGTGTTTGTTCCTCTGCTCCAGCATCTCTCAGAGATGGGAGGAGAGAGCATGAGGAGATAAAGTGTAAAAAAAGAAAAACTGGCGAAATACAGACACAAAATTATTCCTGCAGCTCTTATTTTAATGAAATGCAAAGTAAACCCCAAGCGAAAGAAACTAATTGCCCAAACAGTATTGTAATGTGACAATCGTGGTAGAACAAAGTGTGAAATTCCATGGGATTTTAATCACGGGTAATTCTCGCAAGAACCTTGACAGGTTAAGATCATTTACAAATAAAAAATAACAACAAATCTTTGAAGAATGGGGGTTGGGTCGAATGTCGAAATCATATTGCTGTTGGCTCAAATCCTTTGGGTTTGATAGCTATATTAAAAGTGGCAATACACTGTGTTTTACTGTGTTGTACACACAAACTACTATAATCCCAATCTGTTTGATATTAATCTGTTGAATATAAGCTTTATTTAAATGTAATCAATTATTATTAATATTATATATTGTATTTTTTAATATTATTTGTGTATTTTGAATAATGTGTTTTTTGCCCTCGAAAATTAGATGTTTTATCTCAAGGGGTCTACCCCAGTAAACGAACACATAAAAATACAAATAAATAATACTATTAATTATATTAATAACATGTTTTGAGTTGTCATTTGATAATATATCAAATGACAACTTATTGTTTTCTTTGTATATTTTGTATTAGGTGTTGTGGGTTAAATAGAATAAATTAATAATTAAAAATAAAACCAATAAATGATTAAAAAAAAGTCATATAGAATGAAGGCAATACATTTGGGGCAAAAAAGAATATAAAACAGAAGATCCGTGAGCACAAGTGTTTTTAATTCTCAAAAAATATATTTTGTCTAACATTTTGCAATATACCGTACATCTGAACAGTATTTTGTTCAGATATATTGCCTCCTAGTAAGTTTGGCAAAGGGACGGTTTTCAATTAAACAATTAAAATTGTTGTTTAATAGCAGGGGACCGTTGGCATTTTGTTGCCCACAACATATGCGACATAAAACATTCAGTTTAAATGGTAAACAAAAACAAATTATGGAAAATTTCATTGGGTTTGCATTACTGTTTTCTATCCAAAGTGATATAAGAATCAATGGTTGTCCAGGACAAAATCAATGTGTTATGCTTGACATGATACCAAAGTTGCTCATTAAACCAAACTAGCTTTCTTTTTTTTTCAGTATGATAAAGGCAAAGTACAAGTAAACTTACACCTAGCCGTGTAAGTTAACATAGTTCTAGAGTAAACACAAAATTTGTGTGGTGATGATGAAAACCATTCCGAACGTCTCCTTGGCTTAAAAACCCTTTCGATAAATGCAACAATTTCAACAGACATTACCACTCAGAATATAAATATGCTCAAATTGGTGCACCAGGAAAACACATTTCTGCTTGTTATGGATAGAAATGCACTTAAGACTTGCAGACTTCAGTAAGAAAATGTCTCACGTTGGCAAAAATTGTCGAAGTGGCTGAAAGTTAAGGCATGAGAGCAATTGACAAATAAAAGAGCTTTCCAAGCATAAGTATAAATATATATAACACAAAACAGGAATGTATAATCCACACTTCCATCTGCAATTCAAGACGTGAAGTTACCAATCTTAAGATAAAGTTGTTTGTTAACATGCTACTGCATTTAAGTGATAGTTTACCACAAAGTAAATATGTATTCACCCACCTGTCATTGTCAGACTATATGAAGATATTTTGAAGAATCTGAAACTTATCATAATTGATCTCTTTTGTATGAAAACAAAACCAATGCATGTTAAAAGGGACACAAAATTTCACATTCTTCAAGATATCTTATTTCTGAAGAAAACCTTACAGGTTTAAATAATTACATTTTTGAAGATTTACAGGATTTTCTTTTGGGATCCACTGCTTTTTTATTGTAAAGTGCAATTTTTCTGAGATAGTGATAGATATTGTTGTACATAGAATAAAATCTCGTATGTATGGCTGTTAGCAACATACCAGATGCTTTGGGATTTTTTTGTAATATAAATGTCTGATTACAAATCACTATCATTAAAAGAATAGTACATCAAAAATAAAAAATAGTGTCATTTACAGAATTCACCCCATGGCTTTTAAATCCGTAGGACTTTTTTACTTCTGAAGAAAACAACAGAAGATATTTTAAAGAATGTTGTCAACTGGCATCCATTGACTTTCATTGGTTTTGTGTCTATACAATAGAATTGAATGTGTGCCACTGCTGCATGGTAAACAACATTTTCCAAAATATCCTCTGATGTTTTCTGCAGAAGAACGAAAATCATTAAAAACCAGCATCAAGAACCCCAAGATATATATTAAGCCCTAATGGCTTCCCTTGTATTGAGATAAAACAACGGAGACATTTTTGGAAATATCTTATTCTGTGTTCTGCAGAACAGAAAATATATTTTAAAGACACACAAATCCTGGTTCAGGCTCTGGTCCTGCAATGCGCTGCTTGCTGGACTCCCGATGTGCACAACTAAACCTCTGCAGATGATTCAAAATGCAGCGGCAAGAGTGATGTTCAAGGAACCAAAAAGGACCCATGTAACAGCTCTCTTCATAAAACAACATTGGCTTCCGGTAGCAGCTCGCATTGAATTTAAATGTCTTCTCATTGCCTACAAGACCACCACCAGTTCAGCACCCACTTACCGTAACTCACTAATGCAAAGATATAGGCCCTCAAGATCTCTGCGCTCCGCAAATGAGCTGAGACTTGTGGTACCAGCTCAAAAGGGTAAGAAATCTCTCTCTCGAACGTTCTCTGCTTCAGTTCCTCGATGGTGGAACGATCTGCCTCTGGCTTCACGCTTGTCAGACTCGGTCTCTATCTTCAAAAAACGCCTAAAAACTCATCTTTTCCGGCTACACCTAACTCACTAACTCACTTCTTTTCTAACCTACTCACTCTATCGAAAAAAAAATTTTTTTGTAACTTCTCTCTTTGTGTAACTTGGTAGCATTGTTGTAACACTTGTTAACCTATTGTTGTATCGGCTATTTACCACTTCATTGTCTCCTCGACTATTGTAAGTCGCTTTGGATGAAAGCGTCTGCTAAATGACTAAATGTAAATGTAAATGTAAATGTAAAGAATGTTGCTAGCCAAACAACATAAATCCCAACTGAGACATTTGTAAAAATATATCATCAACCTATAATGGCTTCACTCGTGTGATCACAAAACCACAGACATTTCCTAAAAAAAAATATTATAGCCATTTAAATCTACATAAGGAGAAGATTTTGAAAATTTTTGATATCCAAACAACCACAACCCCAAATGGCTTCCAAAGTAGGCACACAAACCACTCAGACATCTCTCGAAATATCTCCTTGAATGTTCTGCTGAAGAAAGTCACTCAAAACTTGCAGGAGTTTGTACCGTAGAACAGAAAAAGTTCAATAAAAAAAAAAAATGGATAACCAACAATATCTCACCCCCCATTGCTTACACAAAACTACTAGGACGTTTCTCTTTTTTAAACTTCAGTGACATTTTTTTTGTGTTCTGCAGAAGAAAGTCATCCAAATCCTAGATGGGTTTCTACTGCAAAACAGAACAAGGGGATATTTTGAAGAATGTTTATAACCAATCAACAACAGGAGGCCCTCCAATGGCTTCTACTGTTATGAAAAAAAATCTATGCAGTTCTCAAAATTTCTTTCTCTTTTTAAGCAGAAAAAGTCATTCAATTCCTGACTGAGTAGCTCTTGAAAATATCCACATTTTTTTGCTGTAATGTTAATAACCAAACAATATCAACCTTCCAATGGCCTCATTCTAGGGACAAAAACACATATACACATTTCTCAAAAAATCTTCTTTTGTGTTCATTAAAAAGATCATTAAAAGTAAGCATGATGGTCTACTGCAGAACAGAAAAAGGTGATATTTTGAGGAATGTTGATAACCAAACAACATCAACCCTCCAATGGCTTTCATTCTATGGACACAAAACTACTTGAGGCATTTATCAATATATCTTCTTTTGTGTTCAAATGAAGAAAGTTCTTGAATTAGGTTTTTAATCAAACATTTGGAAATAAATGATATATTTATATATAGTAGGGAAAAAAGGCACCCAACCCCAAAACGACATCTATGATCAAAAGAAATCTAAAAGAACGTGGTTTTATAATCTTTCAGTCTGGTTTCGCTGCATTGGATGTGGCTTCTTTCCCGGTTGCCAGAGATCAGGTGGCATCTTGTTTGTCATTCATGAATGCATTAAGTTTCTATTAGAGTTGAATCAAAACCATCAGGGCGCCTTTTGGCCTGCTTTTCTTCCGGTTTAAGCTCGGCGATATCGCATGTACGGCGCTGGAATGAAATGACGCAAAAAACAACATTCTAATTGCTAAGGAAAATGTCAAGCCGAATCTTTCACAGCAGGAGTTCAAAGTCAGCCTTTTTGATTTTTTTTTCACGTGTAGCCATCTCTGGTTTGGTAGGTATATTTTAAAGTGTTTGCCAACAGTTTGGAGCAGGTGCCTGCTGGGAAACATTTCTATAATCACACACAAACATCCGTTTAAGCCCAGAGAGATGACTACCGCGGGTCTTTAATCGGAGACTTGTACGTTTCCCGAAATGGCCAATCGGATTGAGGCGGGACTCACAGGAAGGATTGAGTTGTTTGGGTTCGGCGCAGACCGACGCAGATGCGTTCTCTCTCCCGAGGCTGCTTCGCAACTGTCTCCTCAAATCCTAACCACGTCCCTCGTTTGTTCTCGTCTTTCCTTGAGCGCGCAGGAAAAGAGTCGCCGTTATTATCGACCCCGTGTGTCTGTCTGGCTCGCCGCAGCTGTGAAGCTCCGGGCTGTAGAAATCAGCCACAAAATCCGGGATGACATTACTGACGCGTCGAGGAAAAAGATCCCGCTCCTCTCTGTCTTTACACCCTTATGATCGTCTACAGGTTCTATAATTAGATTGCCCTCAGACTTAACATCTGAATATCTATCATGTCGGAATGCTTTGTTCTCGACGCAGTGAGAAACGTCTCGACTAAGTGGAAGGAGATTGCTGTGACATTTGAAAAGCTGTGGGAGATTGTTTACATAATCCGTGATGGTTGTCTCGTCACTTAAAATAAGAGGAAATGCGAGGCCTGGTTTTAAAAAACACTTCTGTCGCAATATAAAGGCGCGCGGCTTAACCCGTCTAAGTGAGTTTGATGGTGGAAAATTGTAAGAATAAGACCCAGGCCTCTTTTAAAAGCTAGCAACGGATTGTGTTCAAGAGTGACGTTCGGTTTTATTTGCATGTCAGCATGCATTTTCAGGAAATTAGGTCTAGTTGGGCCAATAGGATGTGCATTTCTGTTTTTTGGCTTTGTAATATGGAAACATAGACGTTGTATTGATCCCTTACAGTGACTTTCACATGTGCAATGAATTTGGCCTCCAACAAAGTCATACAATGTGGTTGTATTCCTCTTAAGTGAAGGGATGTTGAAGTTAATAACCTCTCATTCTAATGGTAGGTTAAATGTAACAGTGAAAGACAGAATAACAACAAAAAATCCAGATTTTTTTTTGAAAAGTTATGAACTTTTTAATTCTAATGAGTTATATAAATATTTCAGCCACTATCAATCTGCAGCATTTCTGGATACATGGTGTCTTTTATATTGATAACAAGTTGAGATAAGAAGCAGTCTTGTAAAGGGAGCGCTGCTAATCACAATGTGTTATTCGTATAAAAGACAGATGTGCACAGACTCAATCCGTCAGATTGCAAAGTCTCCACCATGGCTAAGACCAAAGTGCTGTCTAAAGATGTCAGGGACAAGATTGTAGACCTACGCAAGGGCTGGAATGGGCTACAAGACTATTGCCAAGCAGCTTGATGAGGTGTTAACAGTTGTTGCCATTATTCGCAAATGGAAGAAACACAAAAAAACAAGTAGATGACATTTTAAGATTAAAAAATCAGTGTCACTCAGACGAAGTGTGCTATTGGCTGCTTAACTACAAAACTAAAATAGAACTATAAAAAACTGTTAAAAGTGTATTTTATCAATCTGCCACACACCTATGATCGTAGCTTGACAGACAGCTGGCAAAAATAAATTTTATATTTTAATTTTTATATTTATTTCTAAAGTTTTTGTTTAAGCAGCAGACAGCAAATTCTGGGTCATTTATTAATACATACATTTTTTTTAAATATTTAATTACTTTGGTTCTTTTTCCTCAAAGTATCGTTTTGATAGTGAAACATTTTCTCTAGGTATTGTATCGCAGTCAAAATTTTTGCATGAATTTTAAAGATTTCATTTATATTTCTTATCTTAAATGCATTTAATTCTTATAATGATCATTATTATTATATATCAAAGCATGAATGTGATGCATTTTTCTCTCCTCTTTTGTTTGACAGTATATCCACCCAGACTTAAATCTATAGAATAAGTTGGAACCTCTTTTTGCATGTGCCGGTATTTAAAATTTTTTGTTCTGTTGATTTTTTTAAAGAAGTAAAGCATTTGCATTGACTGAAAACAGATGCAATTAAAACTCTAATTCTTGTTTCGATTTAAAAGCATTGTAATGCCATTTTTAAAAATCTGATGTTACTGCATTTGGGCTTTGTTTAAAATGATGATTAATTTCGAGTTTTGGGGCCGCTGATATCTCACAGTCATCTTCAGCACACACGGCTTGTAATAAAAGCATCACGCTTTGCTTTGCCTGGCAGTTTTATATGCATGTCAGAATGCATTTTCAGTGAAGGCCATCCTTGGAGATACTATAAGGTCTGGGATAGGCCAGTAAAGGGGGTTGGATCATTTCACTTTAAAACGCACTTCCAAGACCCCTAAAGCCCTTAATTAAAATTGAACTGCTCAAGACAGTTTTATTAATTCTCTCTGACACGTCCTCTCAGATACGCACCTGAAGGACTCTCCGCCTGGCTGTTTTTGGTGGTCCTCGGCTCAACACTTTTGTCCCCGCCGAGTGATTTATAAGCCTTGACTATTTCACCCTTTAGCTATTGTGCTGGAAGCTTTATCCTCCATCACCTTTATTTTTAAAGAGGAATCTAGCGGGAGAGGGCAGTACAATAGGCTGCGGTGTTTTATGGGGATTTTTGGCGCTGTAAATTTGACACCCGCCCCCCTCCGATCTCTGCCTGCCACGTTTGAAGGCTGCCAACTGCATCACCCTAAATATCGATCTCCGGTTTCTCTTTCTCCATCTTTCTTTAACGGCAGACGTTCATAAGTCACGCGCTCTTTTACGGCTTAAAGGCGCAAGACCTGGCAACCCTCCTGAGTTTGAGTCCATCCAACAGAGCCTTGCGAACAACGGGGTTCTGTTTCACCTCTTTAGAGTTCTCTAACTGCTAAAAATACGGACAGCGATAAAATTTAAGTGGCAGCACAGTGTACGATTGATACTTTCAATGGGCCGGAGTAGAAAGAAACGCTGATGTGCTTAAGTATACTCTCACAATAAATCAAATCCTTTGGAGCTTCTGTTTTTCAGCTTAAGTGTGGCAATGGAGTCAAACTCGAGGTTTGGTCTTGTAGAGAGAGCCGACTGGAACGTATGTTTACAAGCTGCTGTTGGCTCGCCGTCGAGCGTGAACACACACGTGCGAAACTTGTCACAGCCGGTATGTGGAACGACACTCGGCAGCAGTAGGAGTTGACCTCTCCGGGGTCCCCGTCATGTTCAGTGTCATCTCCGCCGCTCGCTCAGATGAGATCCTGAGGAGATTCGGCAGTCGGCGCAAAACAGCCGCCCAGTGGTGTTGGCCTGCCCACAAAGCCTAGCACTACAGTGGGTCGCAGTGACATTTAGATTGGGAACTTCATTAAACAAGGCCCGAGTTTGGACGCGCCACTTTTTTTCAAGCCAATAATCCAAAAGGGAATGAAAAAGCGGGATTGAGAGACGCACACGTACTCGAGGGAAATTAAGTTGTTGTCAAATTCGGCTCGTGGTGGATGCTTTTTTACGCTAATCTTGGACCAGCGTTCCTGTCACAGCCTCAAATCATAACCTTTGTAAGGAAAATCTGAAAACTGGTCATGGATCAGTGTGAAAGGCCAACATGCCTTGGGTCTTGAGATGACGGCGATTGAACTTGCAGTTTTTGGTGTCCTTGAGGTCAGCTGGCATGACATGCTGTGTTTAGGGTACTGGTGGACAAAATGTTGTATAGACCTTATTGTTATTGCATTGTCTAACTCAACAAGTCCAGTCAGAATTCAAGTATGTCACAAACCTATAAGATGCTTATAGTTCTTGTTCTCTTTGAAGCTTGTTTTATGATGCTTTTGAAATGCTTTGTGAAATGCTTCATTTGAAATGATACGCGCTCTACTCGACAGACCAATCACAGCAGAGTACACCTTCTGACCAGTCATATAAAAGTAAGCTTACAGAAAGTTTCCTTGGTGAACAATAAATTTCTATACGTTTAGAGCAAATTAAGGAGGACAGTTTTCCTCTATATGGCCATGACATTTCAGATTATCGTGCGTACCTTTACGTTAAAATTGCATGCACTTATTCAATTAATTATTTTACTAAGTTATTTTATTTTTATTCATTTTATTTTTTTTATTGAAATATTGCTGGAAAATAATTACATTACACTGCCATAGATTTTGGTATACTAACATGTACATAACATTAATCACTCTAAACAAGCTTTTATTTTACCATAATGCAACACACTGTAGTGCCCTGACAAGTGAACCGTTGAGAAATTATAAGAGGTGTGATTAAGCCAACTCATAATACCTCTCCCCATAAACAAACACCACAACAGCTATTTTTTGGGCTACTCTGTTGTAAATGAGGCAGAGAGAATTGCCCTTTAGAGGATGCCTGATCACCTCAAGGTACAAGGTATCTGGTCCATTTCACCACGGTTTCACACAGTGTCATGTTTAATTGGGCAGCAAGTAAAATGTTACGCATGGAGGCCGGACGGGCTGGGCTGAATTTCTCAAATTTCTTAACACAATATTACATTACGACATGATACACTGTACAAAACAAGTAATTTAGACTAGTACGTTCTTTGATTCGTCAATGCAGCCTTCCAACAGAAGTACATGATAACCGTTATCGAAACCTGTTCAACTAGTTACATTGCATAGTACTGGACTATGCTACAGTATGCGATGAGTTAAAAATAGAATTTTATTTAACATCCATCTGGTAAAATGCAATTTTTTTACTACATTTCAAAAACACATCTAACAATCCCTTAAAACACAATTAATGGGGTTTTAATTTTTTTTCAATTGATTGAAGTAAATTAAAGAACATTTGGTTTTACGGCACGTTTACAGAGCATTTTTGAAATGCAATAAAATGAATAAAGAAATGGGCTGAAATGTAAAAAAAAGTCTAAAATAAAATACAACTGTGCAAATTTATTCTGTTCAAATGTCACACTAGCTGGTGCAAAATGGCATTTTTCCTGTTATTTAAGGGTAAGTTTCGGGTAATAAAATGGATGGTCGAATTCTAATCGACTAGATTTAACAATATCAAATCCGAAACCTCAGAATTGATTTTTAATATGTCTGCTGTGTACGTAAATATTAGTTTTAATCCGCTTCTTGATGCCAAGACGTCACCATTTTTCACGTTACATGAAATGAAAACATAATGATGGAGAAAGATAATTGACATTTATGTGAGTCTGTTTTAAATGATTTCTTTAATATGTTTGATAACAGTTGCAGTTATTTGCTTGCATTGCATTGAGTACAAAGTTCATGCCTTGAAATCTAAATGTTTTAAATAAATATTAATGACTTCTTAATATTGAATCAAATAATTTATATCTCAAACTTGTTTTATTCTGCCCTGACTCATTTTATCAATAGATTTTAACCACTGGCTTTTTAGATGACAAAACAAATTGTAATTAACTCAATTCTCAGCAACATTTAAGAAATTGTGTAAATGGAACTGCAGTTCCTATATTCATGTGCCTGAATTTTACATATATGACATAATACCTTGACTAACTCAGTGGACATAAATATAAACAGAATTAATTCATTCGGACACCTTATTAAAATATTGAGTCTGATTCCGTGCCTGCCACTATATTTAACTCATGACATCCTCATAATCCCTGTACTTGTGACTCTGGGAAAGTAATGTCTCTCTTTCTCCACTTTGGGTGTGTGTTGTTGTTGATCTCTTATAAGACTTAATTTTAACCTACACTGTCAAGAAACAGTCTGAAATAACCAGAACTGACAAGTAATTATACGCGCAACTCTCCTCATTCGTCTCCAATTATCCCTCAACACCTAAAACTCAGACCAATTATTCCAAATTGTGCTGCTTTGTCTGCTTTCTTTTACTGTGTCTTATTTTCAGAAAGCGGAACCGTGCATTAGTGTTAAGAGGACATTGTTCGCTGGTCAATCATTTGAATAAAGTTTTAAAAGGTTGTGTTATTCAAATTCTCGTGGACTGATTTTGCTGTGTTTTTATTTTTAAAAAACTCTTGTTTTTATTCAATTAGATCAAACATGCATTCATTAAGCGAAAAAGAAATCAAAAGTGGACTGTTTACTCTTAGTTTTTAATGTTTTGATATTTTATCATACACAATTTATCATTTACATATATTTAACCATGGCTCAATGTATATGACAGTCAATTATGGATTTTAAAGCAACTTGCTTTGATATTATGTGTACGTGTTTTCAGATATTATTTCCATCACAGGATTGTGACATTTGCAAACCATTCTGAGTTCCCAAGTGGCCTTTGTTGTAAAAGTGACGTGTGTAAAACTTACATATTTTGGGTGTATCCATTTTTTTCAATAAGGAATGCCTTGTTTTAATAACAGATGGCTATATAGATGAACGTTACAGATTGCAGCTTCATCAAATGTTTTTTCCTTTGTCACCTCTTATCAGATCCGTATGATCTTGTCTATTTATAAAGGGAATGTTTCCACATTCAGGTCTTGAAGGCAACACAGAACACCATTATCATGAACGTCAAAGCTTCGGCTGACAAAGCAGACAGCTTATCGCAGGGACTAGTGGCAGTTCTCGACTAATTATTGGGCGTCACAGACGTGCGGGCTGTTGTCTTCTCGGCACTGTAAATCTAAACAAATCGCTCTCTTGCACATGACAGCCACTTCCAATTAGTACACAAAGGACGAAACCAGCTATGAAATGAGCTTAAGTGATTATGGCAGAGTCATCTAATACAGTAGCTTTTATCCTGCTGGTTTTGATGGGTTTTCATCAAAATAAGAGAACGAGTTTCTTGTACAGGCAGGGACTTAATCTGCATGTCTTTTTTTTCTGCGACCATGAAAAAAAAGGAATGCAGGGTTATAAAGACGTGGGTGAGAAATAACCCCAAATTCTTTGCTGATATCAGCAGGCCTTTGTACACTGGCGCAATTTTTCATGCCGCCTTCAAAGACCCAGTGAAATTAAAATAGACTCTCTAGTCCGCGGTGTTATGTTGGTGTAGTCTAAAACGTTGAGGTTCTCATTTAATTGTAAGGTAAATATTGATGGCTCATCCTGCACTACTCCGCTTTTGACCAATCAGATCGTTTTTACAGTATACTGATGATTGTAAAATAAAGTAAAAGGATGGTCACTAAAATATTTAAAGTCTCTCATAAATTTCTCTCCTTCAAGTTGATCTAAACGTATACCCTTTTGTCCTTTGCGATTGTAATTGTAATACATTTAAATCTTGGCTTCCAACAATTATAAAATCAAAAGAATCACGTTGAAACAATTATTCTGCCTCATTCAGTTAAAATGTATATATATATATATATATATATATATATATATATATATATATATATATGAAGTATTTTAGATATACCAAACTTATTTATAAATGTAAAATTTAAATATAATATATTTATAGGTTGTTATTATTAAGTTGAAAATTGGTTGTCAATTAAATTATTAGTAATTTGTCTATTGACTCACTAATTTTTCAAAGTCAATGTGTAAATGTATTGAATTATCGTGATATTAACTTGGGACAGAATAATTATTAAAAATAATAATAAGTTTTATTTTTTTTACAGCCCTGTTGTAAAAAGGCAGATATTTGAAAGAATGTTAGCAACTGGATGTTTTTAGGATATTTTGGATATTGGATATTTTTTTAACACAAAAGAGGTATTTTGAAAGATTTAGAGAACAACCAGTTCTGGGGAATGACATTCTTCTAAATATTTCCCTTTGTGTTCAACCAGTCACATACACAAAAAGGCTAGGGATGATTTATCACTTGAATTTCTTATTTATATCCTAAGTTCATTGTAGCATCTGCATTCTGGCTCCTGAGGAAATGAAGCCGTAGTTTGCAACATCTTCACACGTAATGTCACCGTTTCGAGTTCAATTACCGTTTCACGGCCATCAAAAACGGTAATCACCCCATTGCTTTCACGTTTAAAGGTTTGAGAAATGCGGTCCCTCCCTGACACTTTGGGCTTAATTAAATTTACCCCGCCAGCGGAGTTCACGAGAGACCAATGACTCTTCAGGGTCTCCGTAAATCACCAACAGTCTGCTTCATACAAACAACCAATCACTCAGCACCTGAATACATCTGTTCCGCCGCGCTCCTCGACACAGACAATATTTGTCTATTCTCCCCGCAGTCTTTCACGTGAGGCCGAGATTTATACGGCCACACTTCATTATTCGCGCGGCCGGTATTTACGTTCATTAGTTTGGGTGATGGGTTTTTCTGCGTAATATATCGCCGGCGTTTATGCGCGTTGTGGGTGAGCAATTGGAATGCCCATTGATTTCTGAAGTGATTTAGCGCTGATTTTCAACAAGCGTGGAAAATGGCTCCGGCGCCGCCGGAGAGCCGGGTGGGTGAATCCGGTCAGGGAAGGTTAATTATTAATTGCGTTGTTTGTTTATAGACTACAATATGTTTTACGAGATGCTCAGAAAGCGCTAAAGTAATCAGCGGCGGGCTCGGCCAATAGGATTTTCGCCCCTCAGCACATCTGAGCCATTTCAAATGTTTCCTCCTGGAAGCTATTTGTGTCGGATACATTGAAGGATCTGATTGTAGATGCGCGCACACACACACACACACACACACACACACACACACACACACACACACACACACACACACACACACACACACACACACAGACAGAAAAAACAATTTTTGCTGTGTCACAGATGGTCAGGTTAGCTTGAGATGTAACGCTGTTGTATCACTCCATCTTATTCCCTGAAGTTAGTGAGATGGAAACGGACAACTGGTGCACGTAAGCGAACAGATGTGGGCCACCCTGATGAATTCACCTTGTTTTATCTGGAAGAATACCCGCTTTGTCGTTCTGGTTTGAGTGGTCATGTGACCCCCTTACTCCGTGCATCCATCACGATTCATTTACACCTGTCGCACACCTGCTTTTGACTTTTGGTTCATATTAGATTGAACGGTTGAGGTTCACAATAATAGTTATGAAAATATGGATGACTCAACATGCAGTGCACAGACTTTGACCCGTCAGATGATTGACGGATCACTTAAGTTGTTCTTTTCCTATGGAAAGTCAGTGGTGCTGCAGAATTGTCGGATACTGATACAAATAAATGCATGCAAACGCAGGTTACATGATCTGATGTGTCTTGCTCTGCAAGTTTAGGGCAGTGTGAAGGTCGTTGGTTTGAATCCCAGGGAACACATAGACTGATAATGGGATAATAATGTCTGCAAAATTTTCTGCATTGATTCCTTTTGAAATCACTTTTCAGATATGTCCCTTCTTAACTTACTGTGATGTCATCGACCATGATGTCATTTTCACATTACTAAATTAAAAATAAAATACATGTATTACAAAAACAACTGAAAAGAGAAAAGTTTAATTATTTCTATTTTTTATAAAAGAGAAGAAAAATCATTATTCATTATCATGTCATACCAAACCAGTATGACTTGCTTTCTTCTGGAGAACACAAAATTAAATATTTTGAGGAACGTTTGTGATCAGACAACACTAACCCCCATTGGACATAGTTTGAACACATTTTTCCAAATATCTTCATTTGTGTTCTAGTGATAAAAGTCACAATGGTTTCAAATGACATGATGGTGAATAAACGACCATTGTAGAGCTTTTAAACATCCCGACTCCTGACGAAAACGTTAGGTGTCCTGTAAACCAATGAACCTGAGGGTCCAATTGGTAAGACACTAAAACGGATTGTGTTTCTCTATAAAGTTGTTTTGATGGTTTTGGTGTTTTAAAACACAATCTTCTGAGCCGTTAGAAATAAGAAATTAGGATCACATATGTATTATATCCATGAAGCTATGGTAAAGAGCATCATCATAGAAAAAAATGTAATAACAAAATGCTTTTGCTTTAAAGGTGACCCATGTTATCTCATTATTATTCCATATGTGTGTTCATGCATGTGTATAAATAGATGATAAGATAGTACAGGTCACCTTTATGACAGAAAACGCTACACTGACAGTAAAATACGCATTGTTTCTTTGTTTATAGATGCAGGGTTAAATATTGCATGCGCTCCTCTTGTAATGATCAGAAATGATGTAAATATGCTGTATTTTGTTGACAACAATATGCAAACATTATTATTCCATATTATGTAGTAGAAAACATGACATTCTTTGTTAGATGCAGAACAACGGTTTTAGAAGTCATTATCAATCTGATGTTGGTTGAGCTGTAAATTTATCTTTTCAAGCAAGATAATGACCCTGCCACAAGCAGCCATCAGAATGAACGAATATTCACTGTTTCTTCTAACATATTCCAACAAGCACATCTCCGTGCAGAGATCATTGTAATCGTCTTGCAGAATCACTGAATATTAATTACCAAATAATTGAAGAATCTCGAAAAGCTGAACATTTGGGAACAATAAGAACAATCTTAAAATGTCCTATACAAGTTACTTGGAGAAGGAAATGTTAACGAATGGTTCACGACGAAGAATAATCACAGAATGTTAAAGTGCCTAGTGATTAAACATATTAATTGTTTCATTTGAGTCCTCAACTGAATGCCATTTAACGTTCAAAGAACGCATTATTAGTTTTATTAATAATTTTTTTGTGTCTTTCCTCGTGTCTGAAAAACACTCGCATTTAGTTCCCGCCTCCCTGTGTACTCTGATTGGTCAGACAGTCTAGTCAACTGTCATCTGCAAACTCGGCTTTCAATTTCTGCATCGCCACCAGTGAAGAGATGACATCATGTGAATCCGGTTATTTCTGTAACGGGTCTCTGACAACACGTCATGGAAGTAACTTGAAAAATAAGGTTTATAATCCAATTGGTTTGTTTTGTAATGTACATGTTCATTTTGTATTTATAAACAAATACATTGACAAACACTAATGTATATACAGTTCTTCAATTATATTGCATTTATTTATAATTATATAAAGTGTAAGTATAAACCTATAAGTGTATAGATGTTTATAATTTTCTATTTCTTACAAATGTACATGTGTGCATTTTTACAGGTTAACACCCATCTGACTTTAAATCAATGGTATTGCCTTTAAGAAAATCACTGAATGTTTTTATCCATCTCTATCTATTGTGATTAAATTCTTTAAATGTACGACGTCCGTTTAAAGCACATAATCTTAAATTTTTGTATCTTGCATATTTAATTTAGTGTCTGTATTCTATGTAAACTCTTTTACTTAAAAATAAATAGAATTCCAAAAAAACGATTACTTGATTTGAATCGAGAGTCAATTTCAAAGTTCGAAATTAGGTTCCTCAATTAACTCCACCTTTTTACTTAGTATACAAAGCTGAGGTCCTTAAAATACTTTTCCGTGTTGTAAGACAAAGTAAGGAATCGATTGTTGAGGTTCCAATACCAGCAATCAGAATCGCAATCCACTTCAAACATTTCAGAATTAAACCGTCAAACCAATAGACGCCATAATCAGTAGAATGGAAAAGCAACTGATTTGGTTTTGCTTGATTGTTCAAATTTGTCGTATATTTATTTGACTTACTATTAGTTAATTGTGTGTTTACTTTTGTAACTTTGTGTTGCTTCACAAGAGAGTTTTAAACCACGGCAAATGTTTTTTGTCAAACATTCGAAACGTTTCTGTCCTTTGCCTGAAAAGAGTCATGTTGTTTCGGAGCGACGTGAGGATGGGAAAAGTTCACGATTTTCATTTTCTTGTGAGCTGTTCCAAGACATAACCTCTTGAGTCGCTTTAGCTCCTCAAAGGTCAACCTGAAGTGATTTTTCTGGTTAACTTCGCGCGTCCACTGTGTTGAGATGCTCGATGACTTTAGCGAGCGGCCTACCACGTCAACACCGACACGGAAAGCAAATGTTCCCTTTTAATCTGAAGTGAGCGAGAGGGAAGAAGTGAGAGAGGATTGAGAACAAGTGTTATATGAGAATCCCCACGGCTTTCTTATACAAGGCTATAATGGATTTTTACTAACAGCGCTGGATGACGTTCAGGGTCTGTCAGGATGAAGAGAGTGTCAGGTGATTGTGATTGTGTCTGCAGGCGTGCTGTTTGATCTTCATACACACATGTGGATTATGATGGGATGTAGCGCTACTTCTATTTAAAACTCCCTCTAGTTTGTTCTGTTTTCTGCAGACACGAGAGCAGTTATTTTCCTTATATAATCACCATAATAATAATGGTAATAATATCATAAATTAAAGTTGAAGAATAACAATTCTGACTTTTCATGGAATATTGCAGCGTTTACTATAAATAGCTTATTCATGAAGGTCATTGCCTTTTTTTTACAAACTGTCTTAAACGGATTCTAAAAATGCACTTTTGCCTTCTATTAGCTATTTACCTCCAATGACATCAGTTAGACGGCTTGGGCGGAGAATCTGCTATCTCCACCCCTTAACAATCGAATCATGTTTGTTTCATATGCTGCTGAAAGATGGCACCAACGTATAACCAAAGTAATTTGAAAGCAAACGTCTTATATGACTTTTCGAAACGATTTTGCGATTAATACATCCAATCATTTTGCAGCAGAAAACACTGGTCAAGCCCACTAGTTTTCCATTTCTATTTTTTTATCAAAAATCGCTAATTCCGGTTCAAAAGACTTAAAATAATATTGAAAAATTAAAACAATAATAACAATAATTTTACTAATAATCGTATTTGATTATTTTAAGGAAAGGTTAACCCCAAAATAAAAATTCAGTAACCATGATTTTGTGTGGTTAACACAGAGAAAGATTACCAATATATTTACCAATTTTTATTACCAATTTTTTTCTATTGTTCTGGTCAGAGGAGTTCAAGAATTGATTTGTTGTCAAATATCTTTCTCTGTGTTCATCTGAACAAAGAAATGTTTAAATTGTGGTGAGTTATGCCTTTAATTTTAAATGGAAACGTATTAAATTAGTTAATATAGTTAATTATAAGTTTATTCAATATTTTTTACTATTTAAATACCCCTGATAAAGAATTTACCAATATATTTACTCTCTCTCTCTCTCCCTCTCCCTCTCTGTCTCTCCCTCTCCCCTCTCCCTCTCCCTCTCCCTCTCTCTCTCTCTCTCTCTCTCTCTCTCTCTGTCTCTCTCTCTCTGTCTCTCCCTCTCTCTCTCTCTCTCTCTCTCTCTCTCTCTCTCTCTCTCTCTCTCTCTCTCTCTCTCTCTCTCTCTCTCTCTCTCTCTCTCTCTCTCTCTCTCTCTCTCTCTCTCTCTCTCTCTCTCTCTCTCTCTCTCTCTCTCTCTCTCTCTCTCTGTCTCTCTCTCCTCTGAGCTCAGTCTCGCCTCTGACATTGTCTATTCCGTTTCTGTTTGGTTCTCGTCCACAGTGAACTCTGCGAAACACAAGAGTGTATTTGCAGCACTGGATGGCAAACCTGTTGTGAAAGGTCAACCGCAGCCTCGTATCGAGCGCAGACTGTTAGCGAAATCTTTAAAAACACTAGTTATTTCAAAGGGGAACCCTCTCCAGCATGGACCTTCATTGTTGTCAAAATGGCTCTTAAAGGTCAGCTGTTTGACCGTCTGTATTAGTTTCAGCGTGCATGGCCACGACCCCTCGCACCTCCGTGCACCTTTATTGATTCCCCGCATGCCCACCACACAAAGATATCACAGGCGCTCGGCAAACACATTACGGCCTTTTAAAAGAGCGAAAAACTGATAATCAGATATAAAGGCTGAATGCGAATGAAAAAGCAGCTGTGAAGAAACAGAAGTGCATTCTGGGAAGATGAATGTCTGAGTAACAGGATTTCAAACGGGTCATTAAGTTCATGAAACTGATGAAGTTTTACCTTCTGAAGAGCAGGACTAAAAAGCCCATCGTGAGCTGAATTTGTGCTGGCGTGGGTGTTTGCTTGGACATCTCCATTCTGTCCCAGAAATCTGTTCTCCAAATATTTTTCCGCTTCAGTCCACCTGAACATGTTCTCAATGTGTTTAATTTAAGGCAGCAAATGGTATTTATAACCCACATACCTACAATACTGTTAACTTAATTTGCCACATTAATTATCTATATGTTTACAAAACTCTAACTTTATTTTTACACTATTTTAATTAGACACTTTTATAGAGTGCTCTTAATTCCTTTATTGTTTGTGAAGACAGTAGTGTTATTTGGGTATGTATATAACCAACAGTTCATTTCTCTAAAATAGTCACATTTACGTTTATTTACTTAAATTTTGTATTACTTTTCCTACTTATTTTATTACTTTTAATCAATTCAAATATTGTTTTATAGATTACAAAAAAGTGTAAAAACCAACTTTTTAGAGCGTAGTGGCTAGTAGTCGTAATTTTGCTGCGCGTCTGAAGATTTCGTTTTTTGGGACCCCTGGATTTGATTTGATGCCGGATTGCTTGTCTGCTCCATTACTTTTATTGAAATGAATAAATTCTTCGTTTTATTTGACCAAATTGCACAGATAGTGTTGGTTGCCCGAAGGTATTCATCTAATCTGATTACTTTTGATTTTATTTGCTTGTTTATCGTTACCTTTTCTCTTTTACTACGGCATCTCCGTTGGGCCACTACTCATTTTATTAGTAGTAAACAAGAAGCCTTAAAGGAAAACTTGATTCGGTGTACCTGATGAAATAAGAATAGAATGCTTGAAATAAATAAATAAATTGACCTTGTCTTATATGCCAATCATAACCTTGTGGAAATCAATAAAAAATCTCTGTAAATCATATCTGTTGAAGCGCCTTACGGCAGAGCGAGATCATACATAACAAAGAACCAGTCATGATATTGTGGATTCATAGACAACATGAGAACACAAATGTCATTTAATTCTTTCTGTATTTATATACATGTACTTGCAGTGGGTTATCGAGGAAGATTATGTATTCGTCTTTGAACTCTTGTATTAACAAGCTATTAGAGGTTCTTGTTAAAAATCTCTGATCAACCAGGATCTTTGTGATCAAAATGTTTAATGTGAGATCAATTGTGTTAAGTCACGATTATTCACAAAGTGAAGAGGCAACGGCAAACTTCAAAGGACACTCTTGATTTTACTTTGACAAACCCCAACCTACCAGCTATTGATGATATTCGATTTTGACACCATTTGAGTTTCTTTCAATGCGTTTAATGACTGAGGGATTCTTATCTTCACTGATTCAAACTTTGTTTTCTTTAGTTGTCACGAACTTTTTGAGCGCTTCTCTACATTAGTGAAGCTCAAGCGAGCCCTTTAAAGACATGCCCCACTTTAGCTCTTTCCCACGGGAACTTGGTTTCAAGTTTAGGTAATGGCTTGTATTGTGAAGGATTCATTGCTGTGTTTTTCATGTTTATGGTCCAGAAGTGGACTCCAATGATGGCAGTAATGACAATCGCATACAAGGCCATGACCATGTCTTAAAGGCTGTGAGTTAACAGTGGGATTTCAAGTTAATGATGGTAAATGGGAAAGATAAAAGTACATTAGAGAGATTAGTGGTTTAAACAATGAGAATTTGATTTGAAAACTTATTTTTAGAGTTATTAGTCAATTATCTTGTTTGAAAAAGCAACAAATTAAACAAAACACTAATAAGATCATAGAAAAGCGTTTAGACCAACTTATCTTCAAGATTTGTTTATTATCTTCAAGATGTTTTGTGATGTTACTAACCCAAGATGTTTGTTTTAAACATCTGGCTAATGTGACTTTGCTGTTGTGACAGTAGTGACTCTTTACTTTTTAACTAAAGTTTGAAAATTTAAAATCCCATTACTGATATTATATGACTAGTGTTTATATAACAAAAACTCTTATGTCAGATCTTATACGTCCAAACCTGTTTTTACTAAAAAACTATTAAACGTTTGTAGGCCAAACTGAAAGCTATATGAGACAAACTGAACATAAACTCTTTAATAGGTCACACAATGGCAGGCTCAAATCAGTTAGAATAAATATTTGCCATATGGACAGTCATTGTAATGTGTGCATTAGAGCACAAAGCAGGAATTTGGAAGTCAACATTTTTGTATAGCTGCTTTTTTACCAATATTGTAGAAATCTTCACGCAAATTACACAAACTTGATGTTATGAACCTTAAGTGGTGACTGTTAGACTTTAAGGAACAATTATGAAACGATTTCATACCTCTATGCTCTAAGCACATTACTATTTTGTCATTATTGGTGAGCCATTTGCTTCAGTATCCAGTTTCAAGTTATCCCAGCGGAGAACTAAGATATTTTATTGTAGAGAGTAACACGTAAGAGAATTTCTAATTCTTCCATCGTGTACTGTGTTATATAATAGACCTTTAGCTGTGCTGTAAAACAGATTATTGAAATAGAATGATGTGAAGTATGATATTTACATTTACATTTTTACATTTTGTCATTTAGAAGACGCTTTTATCCAAAGCGACTTATAATAGTCGAGGAGACAATGAAGCAGTAAATAGCCAATACAACAATAGGTGAACAAGTGCTACAACAATGCTACCGAGTTACACAGAGAGCGAAGTTACAAAATAATTTTTTTTTTTTTTTGATAGAGTGAGTAGTTAGAAAAGAAGTGAGTTAGTGAGTTAGGTGTAGCCGGAAAAGATGAGTTTTTAGGTGTTTTTTAAAGATAGAGACCGAGTCTGACAAGCGTGAAGCCAGAGGCAGATCGTTCCACCATCGAGGAACTGAAGCAGAGAACGTTCGAAAGAGAGATTTCTTACCCTTTTGAGCTGGTACCACAAGTCTCAGCTCATTTGCGGAGCGCAGAGATCTTGAGGGCCTATATCTTTGCATTAGTGAGTTAAGGTAAGTGGGTGCTGAACCGGTGGTGGTCTTGTAGGCAATGAGAAGACATTTAAATTCAATGCGGGCTGCTACAGGAAGCCAATGCAGTTTTATGAAGAGAGGTGTTACATGGGTCCTTTTTGGTTCCTTGAACACAACTCTTGCCGCTGCATTTTGAATCATCTGCAGAGGTTTAGTTGTGCACATCGGGAGTCCAGCAAGCAGCGCATTGCAGTAGTCTAGCCTGGACAGGACCAAAGCTTGAACCAGGATTTGTGTGGAGTGTTCTGTGAGAAACTGTCTGATCTTCCTGATGTTGTAAAGCATGAATCTGCAGGATCTGACAGTCGCGGCAACATGATCTGTGAAGTTGAGCTGATCATCGATGATTATTCCCAAGTTTCTCGCAGACCTGGAGGGCACAATGGTTGATGCTCCTAGTTGGATCGAGAGATCGTGACCAGTCTTCGAGTCGGCAGGGATGACAAGAAGTTCCGTTTTCGCAAGGTTAAGTTGTAGGTGGTGTTGCTTCATCCAGAGGGAGATGTCGCTCAGACATGCTGAGAGTCGGGTCGAAATCGTCTGATCTTCGGGATGAAACGCAAGGTGGAGTTGCATGTCATCCGCATAACAGTGGTAGGAGAAGCCATGCTTACGAATGACTGATCCCAGTGATGTCATGTAGATCGAGAAGAGCAACGGTCCAAGAACTGAGCCCTGAGGTACACCGGTGTCAAGATGTTGCGGTTCTGAGACTTCACCTCCCCACGAAACCTTGAAGGATCTACCCGAGAGGTAGGATACGAACCATTGGAGAGCCTTGTCTGAGACGCCCATTTCCTTGAGAGTCGAAAGGAGAATACTGTGGTAAACGGTGTCAAAAGCAGCAGATAAGTCTAGCAGGATGAGAACGGATGACATGGAGGCCGCCCTTGCCAGTCGTAGGTCTTCAACAACTGAGAGCAGAGCTGTCTCTGTAGAGTGTCCTTTCTTGAAGCCTGACTGGTTGCTGTCCAAGCGGTTGTGTAGAGTAAGATAGGCCAAGAGTTGATCTGAGACGACACGTTCCAGGGTCTTTCCGATGAATGGCAGTAGAGAGACTGGTCTGTAGTTCTCTAGAAGTGCGGAATTCAGCGAGGGTTTCTTCAACAGCGGGGTGATCTGGGCTTCTTTGAAAGCAGTAGGAAATGTGCCAGAGTTGAGCGATGAGTTGATGATGTGAGTAATTGCAGGAATGACAGAAGGAGAGATGTCTTGCAGGAGATGGGTGGGGATGGGGTCCAGCGAGCAGGTAGTCAGGTGGTTCGATACGATGATTCTCGCAGCGTCGTTTTCAGTCAACGGAGAGAAAGAGTGGAGGGAGGTGGTCAAAGGAGCCGGAATATGTTCCAGCGGTGGTGGAGCGGAGAACTGATTGCTGATAGCGTTGGTCTTCTTCACAAAGAAGGATACAAAGTCATCAGCTGTTAGGTCCGACGAGGGAGGAGGGGTGGGAGGACAGAGTAGAGCAGAGAAGGTCTTAAAGAGAGCGCGAGAGTCAGTTGAGCTGTTTATTTTCGCCTGGTAGAACTGAGTCTTAGCGACCGAGACATCGTCAGAGAAAGAAGAGAGAAGAGTTTGATAGAGAGAGAGATCTGTAGGGTCATTAGATTTGAGCCATTTTCTCTCAGCTGCCCTGAGCTTGGTTCTGTGTTCCCGGAGGACATCAGAGAGCCAAGGTGTTGAAGGATTGGCACGGGCTGGTCGAGATGTAAGCGGGCATAAATTGTCCAAGCAGGATGTTAGTGTAGAGCATAGGAGGTGAGTGGCATTGTCAGTGCTAAGTAGAGCAAACTGATCAGGAGGAGGGAGCATAGAGGAAACAGCAGAGGACAGGGTGAGAGGAGAGAGCGTGCGTAGGTTACACCTGAAGGTAACAAGAGAGGAAGGGGAAGGAGTGTCGGATGTTGTCACGTCGAGGTGAAGTGTGACGAGAAAATGATCGGATGTGTGCAGTGGTGTTACTTGAGTGTGATATGTGGAGCAGTAGCGTGTGTAGACAAGATCAAGTGTGTTACCGGACTTGTGGGTCGGCGACGTGGGCATGCGAGTGAGGTCAAACGATGCAGTGAGGTTGTGCAGGTCAGTAGCTGAGGATTTCTCCAGGTGGATGTTGAAATCTCCTAGGATCACAAGAGGTGTCCCATCCTCCGTAAAAAAGATGACAGGAGAACATCAAACTCCTCTAGAAAATGTCCAAGCTGACCTGGGGGACGATATACTACCACAAAAATGATATTGAGTGGATGAGTTACAGAAACTATGTGTGACTCAAAAGAGGTGTTGCCACCCGAAGGTGTAAGTGTTTTAAATCTCCATCCAGTAGGAAGAAGTAGACCAGTTCCCCCCCTCTACCAGTAGAGCGTGGGGTGTGGGAGAATGCATAGTTGGTAGACAGGGCAGTCAGTGTTGTACTGTCTTCTGGTTTTATCCAGGTTTCAGTGAGTGCTAAAACAGAGAGACCAGAATGTTTAGCCATGGCAGGAATAAAGTCAGCTTTGTTGACAGCAGATTGGCAGTTCCACAAGCCTATAGGAATAGTGAGTGCAAAAGAGTCAGATGTAGGGATGGCACGCAGGTTATCAGTGTTGCGTGTCCTATGACGTGACCCAGAGGGTTTACGAGTATTAGTCACAGTGAGAATTTTGTGACACATGATTAAGTGGTAAATAAAAGAGGAGAGGAAATGAGAATAAATAAGAAGAAAACAAGAGCTAAGAGCCAGTTCAGTAATTAGAAGTACTTGAAACCAATAAAGGCAATAAGTGTTTAAAAATACAAGCAAAAAATACGGAAACGCAGATTTTAAAGATACAAAAATACTCGGGTGCCCTGTCAGTGTCTCTGCTCGGTGGAGTCGCGCAGGTAGAGTCGCTGGTCTTTACTCTCGTCTGTCTTAGTCGCGCAGGTAGAGTCGCTGGTCTTTACTCTCGTCGGTCTTAGTCGCGCAGGTAGAGTCGCTGGTCTTTACTCTCGTCGGTCTTAGTCGCGCAGGTAGAGTCGCTGGTCTTTACTCTCGTTGGTCTTAGTCGCGCAGGTAGAGTCGCTGGTCTTTACTCTCGTTGGTCTTTACTCTCGTCGGTCTTCACACGAGGAGGGCTGCACACGAGGAGGGCTGCACACGAGGGCTGACGCTCACGCTGACGCGTTAGCGCAGATACAACGCTTAAATACTCACTTAATTATAGAATCAGTGAAAAGAGCTGAATGCGCCTTGTAAATTATCACAACAATAGCCTCGATGGCCTGGCAATCATAAACCAATGGCTCTGACTGAAACCACAAATAGCTCTGCGATGACGATTGCAACGGATTTAAACAATAACAATAACAATAACAACTTGATGACTCTTTATGACACAGCGATGAATTTAACTAAAATAAAACAAATTAACACTTGCTCAATGAAACTAGGACTGTATTTCTATCTAAATAGCTTACACTTCGTTAGCAACAGGTTGTACTCACGCAACGGGTAATTCAATAAACAATGTTGAAAACGCAAATTCTCCTACAAGTGTACTCGAGCTGATCTACACGCTTCTCCTGACTTTACTGAGAGGTGACTCGTCTTAAATCCTCAACCGGTCGCCGAATATATATGCCTTATAATTTACAATAATGTAAAAATACTTGAAAATATACTTGAGAAGAATACTGTTCATAATTAAAGTCTACATCTGTTCCTTTTTTGCGTTTGATACATTAAATACACACGAACAGCAAGATTTTCAAGCTTTCGTTGCATCTGGTCTACTCCAGAAATATATTCTTCCTTTTGAAAACTTGATGAGCCTGTTTATTAAGCTTGTTTATTTTACTATACACCATTATATGGTTTGTTGCATTTTACTATTTGCACGAAGCTCAGATTTTTCCTTCTCATCTGTCCACTACTAAACAGAATAAAATGAAAATTTGTCTTTAGAACCTCTTCAATTGGTTGCATGAACATGTCTTCATGAATCTGTGTAATTGAGTCCAATTGAATTGTTTACCTTCTGTTCCTTTGTTTTACAAAACTTGTCATGACGAGTTATAAAAAAGCATATACAACCATAATTTGAAATGCTTAACGTAGAAGTATAACACGTTTATGAACACAAAGCACAGAGTTTGGCACATTCATCTGTAAAAAAAAAACAACCAAAGAATATTTATTGTGACATTGCTTGAGAAGTCTATTTACGTAGAATGCTTTCATATCAGAAATGTTTAGGAATGTGGGGTAGGATTACTCTAGGTCACCACAATAGAATTTCTGTGATTTTGGGCATCTGTTTGCTGGGCATCACACGGAACTAAGTTGGGTCACATAATATTGTAACATGCTATCTTGTCATTAATTTATTATTTTAAGTCACCCATCAAATGTATTGAAATTCAAGAGATTCAAAATGAAAAATGTAAAAATCCTGCATTAAAATGGCTGAAAAATAACTTTTACATTAGGAGTACACGCATACATGCCAGTTAGCTCAGCCTCCTCTCAATCACATTTAGCAGTTTCATATATTTCCACAATGCTGCAGAGATAGTTTCAGACGAAATCTATGCCCTGTACTTGCATATTTATGGCTCAAAATGCTGATCCACAGGGTGGGTGAAATGAGTCGTTGTGATTGGTTTCAGGTTTATGATGTCATTAACTAGGGCACTCATGAAAGTCATTCTCAGTACTTGTTTCAAATTATTCAATGGCACAGGGTTAGTCTTAAGGTATATTGAAAACACAACACAAACATACATACAAAGTTTCAAAATCTTTAGGATTTTTAGGAAACATTTTGTGCACGGTATGCAAAATATTTTATTCCAAACATACAAAGCGTGAGATTGATAGATGGCGTCACACCACCGCTGATGCCGGAGCTCTTGATACTGTCTCCTCCTCTAGTCTTATCTTCCTGACAAACCTGGATAATAGATCAGATCCTGAAACAAACATTGATGACAGCGGCCTTAAAATCCGACCTGATGTGAGATCATGTTAGTGCCAATCTCAAAAAACAGGACAGCAACACCATTGTTTACACACTGCACTTATTACAATAATGGAAATGATTGTAGAAAGAGATTGCGAAACATAATGAGGAAAATGTGGAAAGATTTGTGTGAAGTGCGTGTGTGTTTGAGGCTGTTAATGCAGAAGCGTGCCTTGGCATTAATGGAGGTTTGATGTGAAGGAAATGAATGACCCTGATCTCGTCTCTGAGATGTGAGCCAAGTCTCACACAACTTAAATGCTGCTATAAACATGGTTCTGTTTTAAAGGTGCAATGTGTAACAATTAAAATTATCTATTGACAAACGTGCAATATAATATACATACCATTTTTATTTTATACCTTGATCTAATCAAACTTTTTAATATTTAACATTTCCAAAAAACTTACATACACAACACTGTAAATTTAATTGAACAAAAATTATTAATTGTTAACTTTCTCACTGTATGACTTATAGACTAGTTAACATGAGGTGTCACATAATAAATAATTTAGCTTTTATTATATTAGAATTAATTATCTATCTATAAAGCACAAGTGCCCTTACCATTTTTGTATGATCAGATAGTTTAAGCTTTTGTCAAAATCCATATTCTACAACATTCATTGTTTCTTTGTTATAGTTAGGCCTCTAGCAAAATGGTTAGTGGCAAACATTTCAATTAGATGCTGAAAAAAGATTTTGTCTTCTTTGAGGTCGGCCATTTTTCAATTCATAGGTATTTTTCTTTTTAAAATATTTGCCGATGTTTGATCCAGTATTCTCCGAGCAAAGGTCTGGTTCTGCCTGATGAGACTTTCAGTTAAAATGGATGTACAACCAGAACCCAAAGCCTCCAGCAGCTCTTTGGCCCCGCCATTCATCACATAGCTCGGGGAAGGTCAGGCACCGCCTCTGATGTATGTCACAATGCGGCTCTACCCCCACTGCCAACCCCCTGGGCTGAACACCTGCTTTTAAAATTCATGAAATTATCATTTATCACCTCCGTACCCTTACGTCACTGACACTCTTATTGTCAGGGTAACTTTAGCTTCGGTGGTCGGCTGGTAATGTGAGCGTGGTATAGATTTATGGGTACATTTTCAGAAGTAGTCTTTAGTGTATACATTTCATGTGTATGTTGGAATGTAGGCTCAGGAATCAATCAATCAGTGGTGCGCAAGCAGAATAAGATCATAAGAATGTGAATGGGATTGTTTTAGTCTTTTACTTACCCTGAACCTAACATTATATTTGAGTAATTCTACTATACATTACATTTACATTTAGTCATGTAGCTGATGCGTTTATTCAAAGCGACATACATGTGAGGTTCACAAATGAAGCAATTCGTACAAGAGGAAACAAAGCAAACATAAGTAAAATACTGCCATTCTTGGTTAGAAGAACACAACCTATGAGCCAAGTTCCTGAAAAAAAATTTTTAGAGAAAGAATGAGGAGGTCAGGAAAGAGGTTTATAAGTGGGTCAGGTGCAGACGGACAACATGGGATTTTAAAGATGGAAAGTTTAAAAGATGTAATCGAAGTCAAATGTGTTTTAAAGGGCAGATCGTTCCACCATGGTGGAACTGATCCAAAGAAGGTGCGTGAGAGTGATTTCTTACCTTTTTGGGTCGGCACCACCAGACGTCCATCATTGGCAGGCACATACATTTGTTACAGTGAATGAATGTAGGGGGGTGCTGAACCTGTGGTGGTCTTGTGTTGGCCTTCTTCTTGAGCAAAATATCCTCTCTACCTTAATCAGCTAGTCTAATGCAAAAATGGATTTGTAGAGATATTATCCAGATATCAATTTTTAAGGAGACGTGTGCTGCATCGCAATGGAATTTCGGTTGGGATTGTATTTGTCCTGATGATAAGTTTGTGAACCTGCAAATGTTGAAGTGTGCACAAGGTGATGGGAGTTTGGCCCTATTGGTCACCGTGTGACGGTTTCATTTTAATCATCTATTTACTTATAAAACAAACCATCTCCATTTTGGGACTGTAAAATGTGTCATTTGGATCCAATTATTCCTATTTTTGAGCTAATGAATGAAATGTTTACAGCCAATCAAAATCTTTTGGAGTCCATGGTAGCAAACACACATCTGGGTTTTGGGACACTTGAGTTAAATGTTTCTCATTATTATACATTTAAAAGGCATATGTCTAATTGTGTGAAATTTGTTAAATAGACAAAAATATAATTTAGCAAACGTTCTTTGTTTATAGAAAAAGTTGAAGAATTGAGGAAAGAACAGCCAATAAGAGCCCAGAATAGACAGGGACTCTTTAAAAATTCTCACCTTCAATGTAAAATGAGTCAACATGCAATAATAATTGCAATTACAATATCAAGGTCAATAATAAACAATTATCATTTTTGTTACAATCGCTCAAACCAAAACCAAACTCATCCACATTTAACAAATTCAGCGGCCACATTAACAACCTTTGTCTTGCTTATTCAAGCAGTAAAATGTGTACAACGTGAATGTGTGACAGCGTTAAGGAAGGAAAGTTTATCATACAGTATTTTGCATTACTAAAAACGAGTTCATTTCGCACTGCTCAAGCAGAACCCTCAACGCGTCAGGAGCGTGTGAAGATAAATTTCCTTCTCCGGAGAGTGCACATGGTCACTAGAGGCTTCATTAGCCAATTTAATGGAAGGAAGGAATACAGTGCCCGCAGAGCAATTTTCTGTTTTGGGGCAGACGCTTCTAAATTACTTTTGATCGCACCGCTGATATTTACTTGGTTTCACAACGTAGCATGTTGCTTATGTATACGACTGTTTAAGATTAGTGGCTTTTTGACACAAAGGTAACTGCACGCGGTATGTTACTTCTGAGGTGACATCTTTCGTAAGTCAATGCAAGAATTCATTGGGAGAAGTTCAGTAAACAGTCGTTGAAAGATGATCGAGTCAAAAGATAGAATAGAGGAACTGAAATATTTTTGAATGTATTGCGTTTCTAGTAGGGCTATTTGTATAATATTGGTTTCGTAAACGAATACACTTACATGTATTTAAAAAGAAAAATATTATAGATCATTTATATTATTTTAAATATAAAGAAACACATGTTGATAATTCTCTCTATTTATTTGGGTAAAAGAAGAAAATGTTAAAAGCATTAAAAGTCTAATAAATAAAAAAATCTTTTTAATTTAATGAATTTTTGTCTTTTTTTTCTGAGCAAAACATAAATATCATACATTTGTCAGTTTTTTTATTAATTCAAAGCACAATAAAATTTTATATTCTCACTTGTGTAATGTGTTTAAGTCAAATAAATATGTTGTTTTTACATTTGTACATAAATATTTTGTTACATCAAATGACAATTGGTTATTTCACAACATCATTTCAAGCAAATTTTGACATTTACTCTCCAAAAACTTAGTTGAAACCATAAAATAAAAATTTACTTACAAAAGTGATTTATGTCAATAGTAACAAAGGCATATACTATGCGAACACAAGCGTTTTTTGTAGATCTGATTTATTGCGATTATTTATTTGACAGTCCTAATATATCATTTAAATATTATTATAAACTCTTGATTGTTTTGAGCATCTCTACATCATGCTTAGCTAACCTAAAACTTGCAAGGATGATTTACATCCACACAATTCAATTCTGTTTTAGCCTAATTTGAATGACATCCGTTTGCTTCTGAATACAACGGTTTTTATAGCGACAATGCAGCCAGTTAAGTGTTTTTACATATAAGAATAAACTTTTAGAAGAGAGCATGTTGTGCATGTTGTGTTCCATGCTTTTTTAAAAGATTATGAATAGTTGAATGTACTGTATTTCCAAGTATTAGAATTTAAACAGGCCAGACTTCACATTATAATTTTGTGCGAAGTTTTGGCACAGAAAGGTCATACTGTGTCTTCTGGTTGTTCTAGATTCCCGTCTTCTGTACGCTGAAAAGAAGCGTGCCTTCTTATTTCCTTATAGTGTGTGCACTACATACGGGAATGAAACTTTAAACTTGAGTGATTTACATTTTATATTACTACAAATTCGGGAATAAACATCCCGGTGTGTGATTTACGCATTTCGTGTCTGTTATGAAATACATTTAATGCGCGAATGAAGCCAGTAAACTCAAAACATTCAAGCGTCAGACTATGCTTGAATAGCATGATTTATTTGCATCTGCTGTGAAGTAAATTTGACGCGCGAACGAACCAAGCAAAATCAAAATGTTCAAGCATCCAACTTCGCTCCAATAGAGTGATTCATTTTTGGTGTGAACGCATCAGCCTTCTGTTTTCAAGGTGAGGTCAAAATGTTTGTAGAAAATTATGAAGCCTGACGACTGGATTGCTCATGACGTTATAACATAAGTTTTGGAGGATGTTTTGGCATAAATGCAATATAATATACCAATATTTTAACATAATGAATTGTTATGTTTTATTACCAGCATACATGGATACGTGTGTCCTTTGACAGCCTCCTTAGCCTTTCAAAAGATAGGGCTATAGTGAGCGGATGTTTGCGATTGGCAATCTCAATGCTACATAACACGTGATTTCTAAAACTTCTATAACCAGGACACTTTAACTTAACTGTGCGTAGAGTGCGCATAGAGTGTGCAAAATAAGTTCCAGTTTGATTTACGCTAACGTCACGTTACGTTCCAACTAAAAAGTCACTCTATCCGACTCATAGACGCGAGTTTCCACGGCACGGTTTTCAACCTAAATGTGCAACGTGGGGACATTTCAAACTGCAAATCAGCGGGGTTAAAATTCCATGAAAATTTATCGGCGGCAGGCCTGTAGGGAACGCCGCTGCGCGATCCAGATGAAAACCGCATGACAGTGAGCTCGAACACTATTACAGAGAAGTCTCTGCCACTCTATATCTCATAGCGGGAGAGCACCAAATCACCTCTCTCCCAGCCAACCCCGACGACACTACCTCAAATAGGACAAGACAGCTGGGGTGAATTGCTTCCCTACGCACAGTTCCTCTCCGCCTCGCAATTCAGGGAAAATTCTCCGACTCGTTGAAGGTGTATAAGACACACACCCAACAGCAATATCGCCTCCCGTTTAGAGAAATAAAACTCTTTTTATTTTGTTTATTCGTTTTATATGGGCGTCTGTGTTTGTGTCGACTGACATTTTATGGCCTGTCATCACAGATCAAAGCGGAATGGCGTACGCGCTGCATCATGTTAAGAGTGATGCTTTGGAAAAGACGCCGTTGCAGCGGCTGGCGTGTATCGATGTTTGTTTTTAAATGGAGCTGTAGAAAGGCCAAGCGAGGACCCCGTTACTGGATTTTTCTTTGGCCGTGTTCTCTCTCTCTCGTCAGTGAGATGTGAAGGGCAGTGATGTAGGCTGTATTGCCCAGCTGCTTGCATGAATCTTTCATTCTGTCAGTATCCATCAGTGGGTGACAGGCCGTCGTGTGTGTGTGTGTGTGTGTGTGTGTGTGTGTGTGTGTGTGTGTGTGTGTGTGTGTGTGTGTCCAGCAGCTAAAGGAAAGGAAGTGATTTAAGAAGGAAGCAGTGCTTAGGTTGGGGGGGATAAGAGTGCATATTGATTTTACAAACATGGTACAAAATGCACCTTACAATTTTAGCTGCTTTTTGAACAGTTCCACTTATAAAAAACTCTATGATTTAGTTTGTTTACGAAATTGTGAATGAAATCGTATAGATTTTTTGAATCAATCACTGTCCTAAACTTAACTTTTCCACAAATCAGTGTTGTTTTGGCTAAATTGTTTTGCAAACACGCATCATGTTTTTTTACAAAAACCCTTTTGGCCAACTAGAACACTAGACAAATTACATGTAATACATATATAATATTAATAAGAACAATAACACTAATAATAACAACAACAACAACAACCAAAATAACAATGAATAAAAAAGATTTTAAATAGTTTTAGATGCTTATAAATAATAATTGAATTAGATTATTAAGATAACACAAAAATAAGGGGATATTTGTTAAAACTAGTAAATGCATTAACAAACATAATCAACGGATGCTGTATTTAATATATGTTAAATCTTCACACAAAAAAGTTTAAGAATGCGTTAATGTTTAGTAAGAAAATGTTACTTAATACTTTTTTATTTGAGATAAATTAACTGTTGGATTCCTACTTAATAATTTTAATATTTTGCACTAAAAAAATATATTTAGTCTTAATAGCTTATTTAAATAAATAACACTGTTTATTTTGTGACATTTATTATACCGATTAAAATATATTTTACAGTGTTGTTAAAGTTATTTGACATCGATACAGTTCTTCATGTTATTTCATGGTGCATTTACACAAATAGCTTTTCAATTTATGTATTAGTAAATGAGATACACGTAAACTAACATAAAGCATTAGTTAAAGCAATAGAACTAACAATAAACAAAACTAATGCAGCGTTTATCTAATTGTTAACTAGTAGCACCTCATTTAAGAGTATTAACATTATTAATATCCTGATATCTTTTTTAATAACAATTTGATTATTAATACTAGTACTACACCCTTTTAGAGATTAAAACACCAAAAGGATTGCATGTAAAGATGTGAAAAAATAAATAAATAAAATGAGATTAAGAGAACATGGTAGGCCTCCCCCTGTTGTGATGCAGAGATATAGATATTGTTAAACGGTTGCTATGGTACTCTGTTTGGTTGCTAAGGCATGGCAACTTGCAGCTGCCAATGATGGCACTCCGAGCAACAAGTGAAAAGAATGCAGAGGTTGCCAATGTGCTTTTATGGTGGCTAGGGTGTGGCTAAATGGCTTTATGGTGATCATAAGAGACTGATTGCATCCTTGAATAAAGTGAGGCCACCCCCTTGTCTATGTGACACTTTCCGGCTGATATCTCATCTTGGCCTTTTTAAAAGTCTATGAATATTACCTTCTGCAGTATATGTCTATGGGGCACTTTCAGGCACCTCTTAAACCCCAGGGGTACAACTTGCTCCTGAATGTGAGATGTTTTATTACAGATCCTTTCAGACTCTTCAAACGTGGTCACCTATACATTACTATAAAATCCTCGCACCGTACAATCACCCGTCAAAGTTCAGTGCATTGTTCAATCTATGGATTTAACGCATGATTGTTGGCCCGTTCCACGAACATCGTGCAACCAATCATTTCTGAAAGTAAGGGCACAAATGATACATGACGACAACAATTGGTTGTAAAATCTAATTCAGAATATCCACTCACATTAATAAACATTCATGTTCCACTTGTATCGCGTTTTATGCCTTGTCTTAAGAATATATCTGCTATGCTCTGTAGATTTCGAAGAGCCGTCTCACCTGCTCTACATCATGCTTGGAGGTTGGTTGCTATGGTGATCAATTGCACCTTTAAATAATGATAGGCATAACCCTGTGATGGGTTATTAGAATATAATAGTGAAGTATGGGATTGTTATTTCTTGGGGTTGTACTTCACCATGTATCATAAATTGTCAGGTGTTCAATTGTGAATGCTTGACGTAGGAAATAGCCGTAATGGGTTTTAAAGTGAACATGAAATCATAATTGACCTTGTTTACATTCATAATGCCATTCCTCGTGTTATCGTCCATAATAATGTATGCTATTATAAGAAGTGTGTTAGTATTATTTTTCCAGAATGTAATAACTTGCTCAAGAGCAAACTTAATAAAAAGGTGTTAGAGAAAAATATGTAGTAGAAACCATGGTTATTTTTTATTTTAATTGAATAGAATTTAACAATTTATATAATGTTTTGTTTTATTGTTATCTTGGTTATTGTATAGAAAGCAGAGTGGTAAAGAAAAAAATGGAATAATAGCATTATTGATTTCTTTTGGTTGCCCTTCATCTCAGTTGCCTTCCATCTAAAGAACGTATAAAAAATAGACAACATTTTAATTATATATTTGCAACAGACACGCTCTTACTCTTCTATTAGACTCAAATGGTCTATGATTTTAACATATAAATTATAGCTTTCATCGCAATTATAACTGATTATATTAAAGAAGACATGCTTATACATGTGAAGTGCAAATAGTGCGAAATTAAATCTAAGAGTCTACACCGTACATTTTTTTATCACCAAAATATCACCAAAAATAGTCTGTTAAATTGACTAACAAAAACATTAATATTTTCCACAGAAAAAAGTCCATTTAAATTAACCCAACATTTAATTTCTCAAAAATGTACAGATCCTTTTAAAGTTAATACAAAAACAAGTATTTTTTTTAACAAAACATATTCGTAACACACATAAGCGCACGCACACTCACACACATATTTTTAGTGAATGTTAATAGAAGTTTTTGAGATAATCGATACTCTTTTGTTTATTGGTACACAATAATTTAAATAGTGTATTCAATTAATTTATAAAAATAACTTTTTTTTGATTGTATGAAAATTGACACCAGTATTATTGACTGCTCAACTTCCTACATTTACGCTTGAAATGATTGAATTGTTTTAATAAAATAGCGTAATTCAAAAATGGTCGATTTACTTAGCGAAGCCAAAATCTCACAGTCCACGTCTCTGCACTCATAATAAGGGACGTATTTAACCTACCATGAAGAATAGAAGAACCTTTAATAAGACATCATTATCTCCAACAAAGCTTGCGGTACGGCACAAGCCATCATGAAGAGAACAGATAGAACATGAGGCGTAGAATAAAGATTTCCTCGAGAAAGATGAAACTCAGGCGGTAATGATCCTCTCTTTTTGTTGTGTGTGGAAGGAGGTCGGCATTCAGAGCCGTGAATGCACCTCCGACACTCAAATTATACACCCGAGGATTGACTTTTGGCTTACGATGGTGAATTAGTTCCTCATATTCCAGCGGTTTCAGATAATTGTACTTTGCGGTCAATTTCCGTCAATGAGTTTCCTTTTCTCCTTTAAGCCTGCCTGTCTGACAGTCCCTAATAAATCCCCCGGCGCTGTAGACATCTCACCTTTGTTTTTCTTGCCCAACATGACCTTCTGATGACTGGACGACTCCCCTAAACTAAAGACGCTGATGTCACCGTGACCTTTCGTACATGTAGACATTTACATTCGATGTGTATCAATTAATTTTAGGGAGGTTTGAGGCTTTAATTTGTCTTTGGGGATGGAGAACAGTGAATGAGAGGGAAACTGAGGCTAGACTTCAGCTTAGCCGCAGCTTTTCTTGATGCAGTTGATCAATGCACGTCAGTCAGGACTGAGCCCATGCGACCGCGCCGGGCACGTCAACGTTACAGACCAGAAAAAGCTTCGGTCTCATGAGGTTTCTCTAGAACTTTAGCCAGGAACAGCCCAGACCTGATAATCCTGAAACTTTTGTTGCACTTTTTCAATCTATTTGATTGTTAACTCGTTTATTCTCATTTATTGATTTGTATGCTGTTGTCTAGTGATACTATGGACAAAAATCAACTTACTTTTAAACTAGAAGTTTGTATAGGGGTTAATGACTTGATAATATTTGCATCCAGCTACTTTAAAATCAAGTTAGACAGGCATGAATGATCACCTACGTGAGCACATATAATCTTGATGCGAATATTTCAAATGAATACATTATAAAAAAATTGGATCCCACTTTTAAAATATCAAATCTTTTCACATTTCAAAGACCTTCTGACCTGTGCTACAGCAGAATATTAACAACATTTCTAATTGAAAACTGCATTGACACTTCATTGATTTAATTCACATGGTTATCCGACTACATCACATTGACATTTATGCAGTCAATCCCCAAATTTTCTCTCAAATTGAACTAAAACCATGCATCAGGTCCTAAGAAATATGTATATGTATATATATATACATATACATATTTCTTAGGGCCTGATGCATGGTTTTAGTTCAATTATATATATATAATTGAACTAAATATATATATATATATATATATGTATATGTATATGTATATGTATATGTATATATATATATATATATGTATATATATATATATATATGTATATGTATATATATATATATATGTATATATATATATATATGTATATATATATATATATATATATATATATGTATATATATATATATATATGTATATATATATATATATATATATATATATATATATATATATATATGTATATGTATATGTATATGTATATGTATATGTATATGTATGTATATATACATATATATATATATATATACATATACATATATATATATATATATACATATATATATATATATATATTTAGTTCAATTATATATATATAATTGAACTAAAACCATGCATCAGGCCCTAAGAAATATGTATATGTATATATATATACATATACATATTTCTTAGGACCTGATGCATGGTTTTAGTTCAATTATATATATATAATTGAACTAAATATATATATATATATATATATGTATATGTATATGTATATGTATATATATATATATATATGTATATATATATATATATATATGTATATGTATATATATATATATATATGTATATATATATATATATATGTATATGTATATATATATATATATATGTATATATATATATATATATATATATATATGTATATATATATATATGTATATGTATATATATATGTATATGTATATGTATATGTATATGTATATGTATGTATATATATATATATATATATATATATATATATATATATATATATATATATATATATATATGTATATATATATATATATGTATATGTATATGTATATGTTTGTGTGTATATATGTGTGTGTATATATATATATATATATATATATATATACAGAAGTCATATAAACAATCCAGATATACTGTTTATTATATATATAGATGTATATATTAGTTTTATTGAACAATATCCCCTTTCATTTTGTATGTAAATGTATGCCTTTTTCAAATGTTTCATCACACAAACAACACACCTCACATAGATTTCTTGAGTTTGTGTAGAGATTATGATGTGGGGAACTTTTTTGTCTACTTTCATTTTGAAATCAAATTTGACAGGCAAGAATTGACTGTTCTGTAAGCAAATTTAGCTTATTTGATGTCGGATATATTTTTTATTCATTTCATTTTTACACGAGAATCACTACTTGGTGTTTAAAACGCCAGGCCAAGTCTAGGAAGATGTCTCTGTAACTGAATTACTTACTGTCATCCGTCTGAAGGCAGACCACATTTAATATTAATATACGATTCAAATATGATTTTGACATGATTTAATACCTGCATGATTTACTGAAGTTATGACTTACTATTTTTAACGAAAAAGTTGATGAATGAATCATGTGCAGAGTGCTCATCTAGTATCCCTAAATACTTCCCCTGTATGAACGTACACCGGTACAGAACGTACACCTTTTCCTGAGGATGACATATACACTGTGTTGTATAGATATTCTTTGGGAATCGTTGAGTTATTTTAAAGTGCTTGTCTTTGTTCACAATGATTTTCATTTACAAACCTTTCGAAGAATACTTCAAAGCAAAATTTTCTCCGTGGTATGTTGAAGTACTATCTCATATACAGTCAAACACATAGACCCAGTACACAAAACCACAGACTCAAATGTTAATAATTGTCAAACATCATTCTGAAAATTATCCCCTCCGCAAAAATCATTTGTGCAGTGATTTGCGACTCATTCTCCACATGACAAAGCCCATTCTTGCGAGTTTGTTTCAAATTAACAGCCAAATTTGATTGCGGGGCTGGTACGCACGATTGCCCACCGAGACGTAGCCCATTCCCTTTCTCGCGTTGTCGGTTTGTTGGTCCCCTGACAGCATCTATCAGACTGCAGGTCTAATAATAAATGCATGACATCTGCAGGTGCCCGCAGATAGGAAATTTGTGCTTTTCGAGGCGCAAAATCTGGTTGCGTTTCACAGTTGCCTACGTCTCCCAAATAACTCAATTTATGGAAAAATGTGCCCATGTTCAGCAAGCAATTGCATGCTTGAGGATGCCGACAGAAGGAATATGTGAAAGTTTTTGTTGGTGAGACAACAGATGTTTATAGGCATTTAAATGGAGCTTTTAATTTAATTAGGTAGAATTATAGAGGAAAGGGGGAAACGGAGGAACAGCGGGAAATGCAACAGATATAGTATTTGGAACACCCATTGGGCTGTTTGACATGTCAGCATGACACAACCAGTGACGTCAGTACTGGTTGTTTGGAAGGCTGTGCTTGGGAGGCTGTGCTGACGTATGGCTTATTTATGCAGAACCATTGATATACGTCAATGTACAGCATAAAAGCAGAACACATTGTTCTAAATAATGTGTCACATGATGTAATGTGCTCGACATGACATTGTACTTCCATAAGTAGTAATGGTTTAACTACTCGATGTCAGCTAGAACTTTTAGAATCTCTCTTAAAAAAACTCTAAAGGTGTTGATGATTTTAACCCCTATGAAATGAAAAAAAATTTACGTTCTTGATGCAGTTGCCAAAAAATATGCTGTAAATTGATATGCTTACCGTACTGTTAATTTTGAGTTTAAATCTGTTTAAATAAACTAAAGGAATGTAGTTCAAACATGACTTCAACCGATAAATAATTTGTTGTTTAATTAAATTTACAATTATAGAATTCATCCATGTAAGGTGCAAAGTGTATAGGCAAATTTGGCTACCCCTGTGACCCAATGTTGCAAAATAATAACATTGACACAACGCGCTCAAAATGTGATATAATCAAATATTTCAGTACATTCGAAACATATAAAAAAACATAGAAAATACTATGGGCACTTGACTTTTTTCAAATGTTGAATAAACTAGTAAAATAAGATTACTTTCTTTAAGGCAAAATCACAAGTTGGGTAGGTTTATGTCCAAGCACACCAATAAACAAAATCTATCATCCACTAGCAATACAACTGTGAACAATAGAACCTAACAGTTGCGAAAATGTGCCATTGAAGGAGAAAAATCATGTGAAGGTTTGTTTTAGTAAGAATAAAACTAATGTTGGGCCTTTAAAGTGACCCTTTATGCAGCAGTCTCTTGTGGTTTCAGAGCAGTGATTCACCGCTCACTTCATATTACTTCTATAAAATATTTGCAAGCAATATTAAAAGGACAAATATCTGACTGATGTCCATAAGCGATGAAATTGTCTATCCCAACAGCTTTGTTAGATACCAACTTGGACCCAAAGTACCAGTACTTGTGATAACACTGCCAGAAGATTTATTTAAATGTATTAAAAAATTTTATCTGTAAAGTCAAACTGTTTTTAAGTAGTAGGTAAGAAAAACCAATAATCAGCTATAGCTTTTCTATGCATCATCTCTACGTTTTTATACATATTCCTTAATTTATAAATTAAATATTTTTCAATTTTCAGAAAAAATATATTTTTTAATCTATTACATTAATTTACTGTATTTTGTGATGTTAATTGCGGTTAATTGGTTTCGCTGTAACATTTTCTTATTTTAACAGTCTACAGCTGCCATATCGGTTTTTAAGAATGTAGTAAAAAGCAGAAAAGGCAAAAGACAAACCTTAGTGAACCTCAGATGCGACAGAGGTGTTTACTGTAATAAGAGCAGCTGAGAGAGGCTGGTGTGCAGTTGCCAATAGATCAATAGTGCTCAAGCTAGAGTCTGGCATCATTGCCACTCCAAGGTCGAGATAATTCACTTTATATTTATTTAAGTTTGCTCTGGCACAGCTCAACGACCCGCAGTGGCTTCTCCTAAGGATTGTTGCAAGCTAAAACTCTTTTCTTCCTGAGTCCGGTCTTGTTTTGCGAGAAGCCTCTGCGGACCTTGTAATAGTTTATTCTATACGGCCATAATGTTTAAACGGCCTCTAACTTTCTTATTTGCATCTCATCAGCATATTTTATAGTTCAGAGACATTTGTTATTTAATGCACTCGTCCAGACGATCTGTATGCAGATGTGCAGGTGTCTCGTTTACGTTATTGTATGTAAAAGTATGCAAAGAAGACGGACGAGGAAGAATTTACAATGCGATTCTTGAGCCCTGACCGGATTCATTTGCATCGGTTGTACAGTGATGCAACAAATAGACACATTAGACGCGTCTGACTTAAACTCATCGAGAGGTGTTGAAAGGTAAAGGTGGGGTTACCGATTTTTGAAAACGCTTTCAGTCGTGTGGAGTACTGAAACAAATTTGTTGCGAATAATCAGTAAGAAGCAGGAAGAGAGCAAGCTAGCGATAGAAAGTTGGCAGAAAGAGCGTGATGTTTAAAGAGCAGAGCAATGCAAGTAAGGCCTGTGTTCCTAACAACAAATAACAACAATTTTTATAAATTGATTACCCTTGCTTTATTTGCATTTTTTTGTTTAGAAACGGGTTTTCCATTAGATAGTAAGGGGTAGCACTGCTTAACATGCGTACATGATGTTCTTTAAAGTGACCAATAAATTATATTAAAGCTACCAAATGCTTACGTTAAAATAGAATAAAAGTCTGGCATACGTTACATCAGTTCTTTAGCTGTGTGATACAACTTTGCAGTACGTATCAGTTTGATTTGAACTTTTATTTAAATCAATCTGTAATATAATCTGCAGTTGAACGTTTTAAAAACAGGTGGCGTTAGAGAGCAGTAACATAGTAAATGTATACATTTATTTATTTATTTAATAATATAATTAACTATAAAAAATGTGTGGTTTTAACTACAAAAATGAATTTTGCATAGTAGTTCTATTCGCCGCCACTTATAACATAAAGTTTCCAAAAATAAAGAAGCCTCCTTTTATTTAAAAGTTATATCCTTTCTACACATTGTTTTTCCCTTGCTGTCGCCGTTCCTATCTGAAGGTGCCTGATAAGAAGATAACATTTTTGGGTTACTACCCACCAGAGATAACATGCTGCATTAATTCACAGCTGAGATTTTCTTACAGAGACATCGCAAACGGCAAAAACTTTCTCAAGGTTGTGAGAAACGTGTGACTAAGACAAACGACTCCTTTCTCTCTTATTGCTTCAGCGTTTGCGTCACTGGGACAGGAACGCATACATAAACTTCACAACTAGACCCGCTAGACCTGCCATCTCAAGACTGAAGTTGAGATACTTCAATTAGTAATATTTTCACCCAATTGCAACGTTTAAAGCACCAATCTCAAATCTGTCAGTACAGTATATCCTTTTCCATCAATAAAATGCCTCTGATGCCAGACCTATGGCAGCAGTTGGAATTCAAGGCACGAAACTTCTTTTTTGTAAGGGGTGGAGAAATAGCTTTTCTCTGACAACCATTGATTTTCCATTGATGTGCTTGAGGCGAGAAAGGAGAGGGTGGATCCGACTTGGAAGTCATGAATGGAGCAGTTCATGTAACACTTCTCTGAGCTCATTTGAACTTATTCCTTCTACTTTTGTTTCAATTGTGCAATTTGTACGGCTTGTGCCATTGTTAAGAGCTTTTCAAGTACCACAAATGAAATTAATGCTCGCTACTTTTTTTCAAATCAATGCTTTTTTAATTTTATTGATAGATATTATTTAATGAATAGTAAAAATATTTGATATATTTTTTAGTTGTAACTTTATTCGTATACTAGAGTCATTAAATAAATATTTTATTAAATTGTGTTCTATAATAAAATAATAAAACAATAATTAACAAAGAAAACCAAGAACCGCAGAGCACATGGTATGTCACGAAATAGGTTTTCAAAGTCTTTTTTCAAATTTCTTAATTTAAATTTTGTTACAATAATATCAGAGTAGCCTTGTCGACAGCTAATCCACTCTGAACACTTTTGATATTTTAAACAATATTTTGAATAACGGTCGTACTTCTTTAACACAACAATATGCAAATTATAAGAGATAAGGGCATTATATTCCTTTGTGAGAGAGGTTAACCAAGTAAGGTTAACTGAGTTGGAATTCGTTTCTTGGGCACATTTAAAAAAAAAAAAATATGGCAATAAAATCTGTGCACTTTTGAAACACCTACGCAAACATCTTGTTTATCTTATATAAGTGCTGGATAAACTACAAAACATAACTGAGACTATATTTGACAATTATTGTTATTTAAGCAACTATATAGAATAGTACAGCTATAAAAACTGCAATTTGTAATAAAAAACTCGCCTTTTGAACTAAACCTGTCGTTCGTTTTTCTTCGAAGTCATCTTAAAATAAATAAACACCCTCTCAATTTTCCAAGCCCTTGACTCAATGGGGAAGACAATAACTAGGGTGATTTATTTGATATTGGCGTGATTAAAAATTGCCCTCCTAACAGCGCGTAATTGAATATCAACATTTTAACGAACGCAAGATGTTCAGCTATTAATCAGAATTCTGCTAGGCCTCTACGATGATATTTAATATTTGAATGCCATAGCCTTGGGCATTAGCGTTTCTTTGCTCGCAGAGCTGGTAGATTTGCAAAGCTTTATTCAAAGGTACGAACATGTCATGATGTTTAATGAAGGGGTTCGGAGACTCCAGAGAGAGCTCATTTCTCCAACCGAACTCGGCTGCTTATTTATACACATTGCTCTTTGATTCCTCGAGATCGACTGCATCCGAATCCATTTAGTTTTCATTCATTTCTCCTTTGAGTGCAAGTGCAGTCAATATCCCATTTTTCCCCGCTTCTTTTCGCCGTGTAATATGCTGCGAATCTGCCTAGCCAGCTGCTCGCTGGAAACCAGACGCTAAACAATGTCTCATCCACACGCCGACTGTGAAGTTGCGGCGGAGTAACCCGGCAAGGCATCATTAGCATTTGAGCGTCGTCTCTTGCCTCCTCAATCCCCTCTCCACCCTGATTACGACCTGTATCAATCATTAGCACGCCGTTCTTCTCGCCATGCCTCCCGCCTTCGCTGCTTCCCCCTTTAGCGCGCTCTTGGCACTCGCTACCAGCGGGGGCACTGCCATGCTAGCGACCCGTGGCGATGTTAGTCTCAATGCCCTCTGCCGGGGTGCCAGCCGGGGGCTTAATTACACTTGATTACCTGCTGAAGTGTCAGCGGACCACCGGTCTGCCCGGGGAGGCGGCGAGGAACCATTTGATAGCGCAATTAGTTGCACTAGGAAGTCCCAGAGGATCCGGATGATGTTGCCCTGGAGTTGCACCAGCCTGCAGGCAGTACACGAGTCTTTCTTTTTTCGCCTTTCTTCGGATTTTCTTTGAATTGGGGTCTGGCGTTTGACGATAAAGCTATTGAATTTAGGGCATTATTAGGCCGGCTTGGGGCGTGGGGTTGTGAACAAGCTCTGACGCAAAAGTCCTCTTTCGCTTTCAAATGTCTCGCAGGAAGGGCTGTGAGAAAATCAAAACTAAATGGCCTGATCAATATCATAGTTGGAACTGTTTTCTGTTTATAATTTTTAAAGGGTGTGCTATTTGCCATCTTTAAAAGTGGACATGTTGTATAGACTGTTTCAAAGCACAGCATGAACAAATGTTTCTGTGTATGCACACTTTTGCGTCCCTTAAGTTTCGCTACATATCCACAAAGAAGTCACTAGATTATTTCTGAAAACATGCAATAGACAATATTCGATATAAATTTAATAAAATTATTGTACAAACAATTAAAGTAAATTATTATTATTCATTATGAAATTATTATTAAACTGTTATTAATTTAGTTAAATAAACTTTGTGAATTAATTTATTCTTTTGTTGAATTAATTTGTATATTATTCTTTTTAAATAAACAATTCGTTGAATTGTTTTGTGTACCTTTTGTATTAAATAAACAATTTTGTATAATTTTATTTACAACAACTAATATACAATAACATTCATCAAATTTACAATACAGTTAAATTTAAAAATAATTTGTTTAAATATATTGTATAGTAAAATGACTACTATTTTACAAATTGTTATTTAAGAAAGTTATTATCGAGAATAAATAAAATATAAATAGTAAATAAAACAATAACTTAACTGGAAGTTTACTTCAGGCGAGGCACTTGGGCCAATAAAAGAATGTACTGAAACGGGATATTTAAAGAGGCAGAAAGTGAAGGGGGAGGGGCTTATAGAGAGATTTGTGACATCGGCAAAAGCAAAAAGTCGAATTGAATATTTAAATATGAAACAGAAACGTGCACAGCCATCAAATAAAACTTAATTTAGATATCGATTACAGTAAAGAATGCAGAAGAAACTGTACAGTCTCCTTATAGTTCTGCGGATGGATGCTGGCATCCGTCCCATCAGATTAGAGGAATGAAATCTGGATGTTTTAGTGAAGGCTCTGCATTAGCATACTAAGAAAGACACGGGGTGTTGTGGGGAAGCACCGCCCTGTCCTAATGCTTGCTTCTGTACTAATTAGTTTTGATCAGTGAAATTGACTTTGTTGATAAGAAAGCCGTTTGATGTGCCGCCAGGCCCGACTCGGGTTTTCATACCATTTATTATTTCATCTGTGCATTGTGCCGGATTTCTTCACCGCTTTTCATTTGTATGCGTCCCGTGCGGCGGTTAATTGCAAACCTGTTTCGTCTCGTAATGGCTTTGATGTGTCTTTTCAAATTCTCCACATTTTTACAGATCTCGCAGCGACGGAGCTCTCGCAGTCAGAACCTTTCTTGCATCATTTAAAGCGTGGATCCGAGCAGGTGGATGTTTGGAGGCGACAGCTGGGTTTTTGTGTTTGACACCTGTTTCTCAAAGTGTGGAAAAGAGCGAAGTGACAGTGCATGCTGTAAAAAAGAGGTTGTGACCCGTGTGGGGTCACAGGGGATGCAGGTGCAATAACAACTTCATTATTTACGCATTCTTGTGTCATTTCAACCTGTTTGACTTTGGGTACTACTTTTGTTTGATAACTGACATTCTTCAAATTATCTCCCTTTGTTGTTGGCAAAATAATGCTTAAGAAACTTTGAAATGACATCAGGGTGAAAATATAACAAAATGGATAAGTTAAATGGAACAGACAAGTAACATAGGATTATATTTTTTTTGGTTAACTATTGCAGAACACAAAAGAAGATATTTTGAAGAATTCTAGGGACCAAACAATGGTCTATTTACTTCACTGGTTCCATCGTGTTCAGTAACTAATATTTTTGTAAATATCTTCTGCATTCTCCCGAAATGATACAGTTTGGAAATGTCAGAATTTTCATTCCTGTGAATTTTTCCTTTAAACGCAGAAAACATGTTTTACCAATGTCAAATTAGAAAGAAATTGGAAATCTTGTAATAACATTTTTTAATTTTAGTAAAGAATGAAAAAGAAGTCATTGGATGGAAAACATTTTTTAAATATAATTTAAATTGAAGAAGATGATTTCCATTAAAACGTCTATCAGATAATATTAATTAGTGAAAAATAAAAACATATTTTTATAGTTGAATAGGCAGAACATGATTTTAAAAAAATACTAATAACGGTTATTTTGGTTAACTTTTTTTGGTAAACAACACGTGTGTTATTATCGTAGGTTAAACTTTGTTAGATGTTGGGTTAGTACACAAAACCAACCCAATGTTAAATATATAGTTAACCAAACAAAAAATTATAATCCTATGTTACTTGTCTGTTCCATTTAACTTAGCCATTTTGTCATCTTTCCACCCTGATTTAATTTCAAACGTGTAAGTCTTTCTTTTGGGTAACACACAGGGAGATATTTTGAAGAATGTCAGTTATCAAACAAAAGTGGTACCCATTCCCTTCTATTCGTATAGCAATCAAACCAATTCAAGTCGATGGGAACCTCCTGTGTTTTTATTTACAACGATTTTTCGAAATATCCTCTTTTGTATTGAGTTAATTAATTTATATTCTTTGGGGAACTTTCCCTTTCAAGTTTTGTCCATTAATGAAACAGCTTTCACCACAAAACATTGGTAAATAAGAGACACAAAAGGACTTGATTTGAAAGTAATAGGAACTAAACACAACACACTGTAAACTCATGACGTGAATAATTTTGGCAAATATCATACAGTCTGATATAAGACATCGGATGTAGCTGTCTCGGTTCACATTTTCTAAGACGATCTTGTGTTCATGCAGTTCTCCAGTTGGCCGAGCCTGCTGTTTTCAGTCATGTAAAGCTTACAGTGCCCTTTGGTTCTCTCTCTGTCTGATTCATGGACAGCTGTTTCAGGCTGTCAAGCAGCAGGAGAATTCGGCACCTCTGCTGTCAGGGCAATGATCCCCGGCCTCCAGGCTGCAGTAACGCTACACCAATCGGGCACCAAACTTTCTGTGCCAAAGCAGAATACAGAGTGCTCTCCCCAACACTGTACGCCAATTATCCGTCTGGCAGTCATTTCACAATTCTATTACCCCATCCCTATTGACCCTGATGTCTCAACCATTGTGATTCCTACTATAAAGACTTTGATAAAAGATATTTAGTTCTTAAAGGTGTGGGTGGCCTTATCATATTTCCTGTTCCGAATGCTTTGCGTGCTTGTGTATCACATGACTGGCTTGTGACACGCATGTATTTCTGACAAGAACAGTCATATCCAAAAGTAAACATGGCAACTGTACTGCAAGCAGAAGTCTATTTTCTCATGCTGGTGTCATCATGGAAAAATAATAACACCAAATATTCAATAAATAAATAATGAAGATGTCTGAGATGATGATAGAAAAGCGATGAAAATCTAGTTTTACGCACATGAATTCGAAGATTGAATTTGTAAGAATCATGTTGTTCTTGTGCTTTCAAAAAACAACTTGATTCACTGACTGTGGATGTCATCAAGGAACAAGTAATTAAAAAAATTACAGTGGCAAAAATTATGAAAATGTGTTTTTGAAATATTATCCATTTAATCTCTGCGTTTTTTCATGTTGAACCATGTGATATAATTTTAAACTGCCTGAACCAACCATGCCATAGACAAAGTCTTCTGTGGAACACTTAAGAAGATATTATGAGAAATGTCTCAGTGTTTTGTTTTAAATTGACAGAATTTTCCTCTTTGGGTGAGTTTAAAGTTTAAAATGAACTTGTGACATGACTGTGTCAAAATATTTCGAAGAATGTTGATAACCACAAAGATATTTGCAATGATAGGTCACAGCTGTGCTGTACAGTATGTGCTGTCGGCAGGCGGTCTAACACACTTTTGTCAATGCTGTGATACACTTACACATTGGGGACACATTGTAGATTCTCTTTCATAGCTGTTTGACACTTTTTCTGTGGAATCATTTGATGCTGAATGTTTAGTTACATGTCTGGATAGCTGACAGTCTCAGTTTCCAAGTAAAAGTGTCAGCCGACTTTATAAAAGCAACGACCGTGAACTCTTTATGTCAAACACTTCTGAGCTTCAAGAACAACACAGCTGGGGCAAACTGAAAAAATGCATATACTGTATAGTGCCACTTTATTTCTTTGCTGTGTAGAGATTCCAATGCAATAGCTGACCTCCTTTCATGTCCTTTTAATATTTTTAAAAAATTATTAGTTATCAACCTTCTTTGTTGTTTTTACTTGATAGTGCGCCCGAAAAAATGAAAATTGGGTCATTTCAACCTGTAGGACTTTCTTGTTCTTTCTTGATTTTGGAAGAATGCTGGTAACCGAACATCATTGACACCCATTGATTTCCATTTTATGCAAACAAAACCTAACATTCCTAACATTCTTCAGAATATCCTCTTTTGTATTCTGCTGCATTAAGCACTTCCTCTGTGGCTGTTGTTTGTTATCAAACGCTGTAAAATCATCCAGATGTTTTTTATTGGGATAACTGATGTTTTAAAAGCTTCATCTAGCCTGTGATGTTGTGTGTAAGGTCCAGGTATAAAGCATCATGAATAATGGCGTCTGCAATACAAAAGGTTCCTCTCTCTTTCGTACATAAATTTAAGAAACGACTCAATCCTTAATCAGCTGCTTGGGTCCCAAGGACATTTATTCCATACGTAATGGTTTTCCCCTCCATGCCCGTGCGATTTTCCCGTTATCTCTTTCTTTCAATGCTCCTTATTAAAACTCGTTTAAACAAGATTGGACCTTAAGAATCGCTGTGATTCCACCATTGGGAAGTGATTTCTATCCTTTAATATTGTTTGAATCATTTCATCGCTGCGCAAAATCACCAGCAATGCTGTTTTGCCAGCGGCGGCTTCATGGTCGCCGGATTAAACATACTTTAAAATAAACGCAGCCCAAAAAAGGACTATTTGTTCGTTAACAGGAAGTCCTACGCTTTAACAATTTGGTTTCTGATTTGAGTTTGAGGAAAGTCATCCTTGGCTAAGCAGAAGGAAATGAAATGCACTCACTGTGCATCCCAGACTTTAATGTGTCACGCGTTCTGTTACTTGAAACAAATTTCCTTCTTCACAGTCCATCTGGGTTGTAAATCGGGTGGGCCGAGCCTGTTTCTGCTCTGTTGCTCAACAGGATATTGGTATTAATTGTAGGCAGAGTTGGCTTTGCCACGTCCTATTTTTCACTGAGGAATATCAGCAAAACCCTTGTTGTGCATGTTTGGTAATTATTATTGACAGAGTTGAAGGGTCTGTAAAGGTCATGTGTTTTTTTGATAAATCTGGTTTCAGATACAGAGACATGGTATTTGCATTGTAAATACTGTAGTTATCAAATAATCTGACAACGTGGTAGGCCTAAATGTAATAAAATACACTAGTTTAATGAATTTTTTGAGATAACTTTTCTGATCGATCTCAAATGTTGACCATGGTATAAAACTTTAATTTAAGTGATACCTGTTAACATTTGAATCGGATCAAATCCGTTCTTGACTTAGGAAAAATATGATGAACTTCTTTGATCAATTTCAAATATTGACTACTATATAGAATTTTATTTTTGGTAATAATTGGACAACATAGCAGGCATTAATGTAATGAAATATGATAAAATCCCCAAAAGTTCAACAAAAAAAATGTAAAGCTTTAAAATCAATTACATTCACAGTTAAATTTTTGTAAAAAAAAAAAATTATACATGATTAACCTTAATATTTCTAATAGGATTAAGCAAGTGTGTTTTACAAATTTATATTTGTTAAATATAAACTTACACAAACTTCAAAATACTTTTATTTTCATTTTATTTTATATTTTTATACATTATTTTAATATAATTATTATTTAAATATTTTATTAAGTTAATATAACGGTTTAATTTTGAAATATTTACTTATCCATCTCAAATGTATAAAATGTCCTTTAGTTATACTAATATGAACATGACACAAATTGTTTTATGTTGAATTTTAGTTACCTGGACACCACAATGTTTTGTAAGGGTTATTTTAAAATGGCCATTTCCTTGGGATGTATTTTTCATTTTGTGTACGTAACAATTTAACAATGTCATAGTTCCTTCAATTTTGTGTATTTTTCCCCCAAAATGTATGTTATTATGATATTTCATACTTGGTCATCCACTTTAAAACCTTTTATAAAATGGAAAAGATTGTTAAAATCTCACATAATTTGAGTATTACGATGGTATTGAAATGTTGAAATAAGATTCTAGGAGGTATGTCCTCTCTTTCCGGATGTCGGGTAAATTATCAATATTGAATTCGCTCTTGTCAGTGTTAATTAAAATAAAATTTCAAATTGCAGCAATAAAATTAAAGAAATTTTGAGTGAACTTGTATGAACATGTATTTCTAAATATCCTGTGCTATATTTCACATTTCCACGTCTCCCTTGTGTTTCCATGTGACTGTTTTTCCCCTTGGACTTAATTTCCCATGCTTTCTCACATGGCCTTGTCTGCTTTCACCACAGCTACCATCAATCCTGCAATCATTTGGACTCCAAAAATACCCTGTGTTTTTATGTTGTTCTTTGTCTGGTCTCGACAAGTCCATTTTTGAACATGTATATGCTTCATGGCCCGATCTCTGCTCACGTGCATCATGTCCAAGCCTATGCCAAACCTGCCCTGAGCCTGCTAGAGGAACTGTTAAAGGACTTTGAACCCTGTTCCTTCAGCAGGCCACAAGCCCCATGCTCCCAGCTCCCTGGTCCGCGAGCTCCGTGATTCTTCCTTCCTGGTCCCCAAGCTCTATGCCCCAAGCTCCCTTATCACAGAGCTCCAAGCTCCCTGGTCCCCAAGTTCTCTGGCTCAAGAGCCTGCACTCAGCTCCCTGGCCCCCGAGCCTGCGCCTGCTCCCTCGTCCACGAACCTTCTCCCCCCGGCACTGCGTTGTCTATGCCTTGGTGTTGGCATATGCCTGGGCGGCCACCATAGTGGGGGCTTATACACTTCAAGACCTGCCCCTGCGCCATGATCGTGGTGGCTCTAAGCGGATTTTCACCGTGATCAAGGCGGATATAGGATTTACCTGGGCCGAAGCCGTCAAGTCTCCCTGGGCCGAAACCAGCCTGGAATCTGCCCTGGCCAAAATTAGCCTTGAGTCTTCCTTTCTCGAAGCCAGCTCCACGTCTGGAGTGCCTCATGTCTGCTCCCTGGACCCAAACCAGCTCCTTGCTCTCCAAACCCAAGGCACTTCCTTGGCTCCTCGTTCTAGAGGCACCTCCTTCGCTTCACGTTCTCGAGCAACCTCCTTGGCTCCCTGTTCTTGATGCACCTCCTTGGCTTCCCGTTCTCGAGGCAACTCCTTGGCGCACATGTCCCTTGTCTTTTATTACCCCACCTGTCATCAATCGTGCAATCATCTGGACACTATACAAACCCTATGTTTTTTTGTTGTTCTTTGTCTAATCTCGTCAATATTTATAGTGTGTTCCGTACAAGTATGGTGTGCGGTCTCCGTGTGTTTCATGAATACTTGGTGATTATTAAATGCTTGCTAATTTCAAGGATGTCACACCGTGACACAATGCTGTTCCTAAACCAGGTGACCCCAAGATTGTTTAACATTGTTTAACAGAGATTGTTTAGCTTCAAAAGTGAATCTGATTTTGATTCCTTAACTCCAACAATTTTAGTGTGATTCTGGGGCAGGACCCTTTGTTATTTCAGCCAACAGCATATGGGTATGCCTGTAACAAGGAGCCTGTTTAGTGCCGCTATTTTGACTTTTTCTTCACTAATTTTAGCATTCAGCTAGCAACCTCCAAGTTTCTGCTCACCTCGTTTAACTTGCGTCGCAATAAATATTCATGAGCGCTCTTTGCCCCCACACACAAGAGGGAAAGAAACTACCAAGCAATTCCATGCAATTACAAATCAGTATTCCCCATCTACGATGTTCATATCTACCAGATGGCCTCATTTGTAGACCTTAATGTTAAATAAACTCAATCTCGATGCCATTTAGTGCACTAATGTCAAACGCACTTGGAGAGAGGTGAATGTTCAGTGCCCGGGGTGAAATGTGTACATCAGCCTGATAAATAGAAGCTGCTCACGTTGTTAAATGTTGCAGGTTGGCTTCTTGCTTTGTGTGCTTGTGTAGCAGATCCTTGACACCAAATCCAGCCTGAAGAATCCTTAGAGAGAGACGTAGACCATGAGCTTTTCCTTTAGGCTTGAAATGTAGCCCGCAAGGATATTTTTCTGCGAGGTCCGGTTTATGTTCTTTATTTCCGCTGTGGCAAAGCTCTTTACTCAAGGGGGCGCTAGAAGTTCCTTGAAATAACGTGATATCGTGTTGCTAGGTTAACGTGCATTTCGTTTAGTGTCTTTTTAATCCCCACTCTTTGCTTTAAGTGGAAATAAGCTCTTTAAGACTTTAAAACCCTGACAAGGCAGTGCATCATCTGGCCGAAAATACATTCGCGCAAGGCAATTAAAATATTAGATTTCAAATTACTCACCAAAGTGTCTAGACTTTTTGGATTTATAATCGTTGTTGATGGAGGGTGTCCTCTCCCCTCTCGCTGAGTAGAGACATTATAATGAGATATTACTGGGACAAACACTCCCCGAAAGTGGCTGGACGGCTTTTTTGAGGTTTATATTATAAATGTGTAAGTCAGAAAATCCTGCTTATACCAGCTTCATATGGTTATACATGGTTTTTAGCTGCTCAAGGCCTGTCTAGGTGGGTGACCATCTGGGCTGCCAGCAAGCATTACATAGTTTCCTGCTTGTCCAGACTGGTCATTTATGATCATTAGCTGATCTGAATGGTGCAGGTATATGATCATAGTAACAGCAACGACTCCATCTCCAGAACATTTGGTTTGGGTCTTTATTTACATACAATAACCAATATATAATAAACAAGTTATTGTAGAAAATATTGTATTGTTATGTAGAAACCTGCACTGATCCAAATAGAGAAATCTTCTTAAAATAGTGTGATTCATGAATATGCTGCAAAATTCGATGAGCATATTATTGAACATTAAAAATTTTTGCAGATTTAACATGGCCATCAAAAGAAATGTCTCAAGGGAGATTTAAAAATCAGCCTTCAACCATTTGTGTTGATTGACACCTTAAAAAGTGGAGTAAATAGTTTCAGTCTGAAGCAAATGAATTTTATATAAATACATAGATTTGTTATTCTAAACAATTACTATTTTTATGTAATTAAGTATAATGGTTAACATTTTTATATATAGATTTGAGTTATGGCATATTGCGATACAAATCAATAATTAACATTTATATTCATATAGTTTTGGCAGCTTGAAAAGTGGAATAAAATGATGTCGGACAAATTCAGTTTACATTTAGGCATTTGCAGAAAATTTGAAATTGATTTAATACCAAAAAAATTTAATTTTAGTTAAATTGTTATTTTTATGTAATTAAGTGTCAAAGTTCAAATTATTATATTTAGTTTTTTAGGAGGTATCACAAAAAAATATGGTACAAAAAATAAAGTATAATTCCACAATAAATTAATACTTCTATGTAAATGAGTGATATAATCACAGCTATTTTATATAGTTTGAAAAAAAGAGTTTATCAGATATTGAGGTATGTTTAACGTATGTTTTGTAGAGGTATTCAAATATATTTCTAAATGCTCTTTATTGTGAAAAAATTAAGTTTAAGCCCCATTTTTGGCGACAGCTCTTTTAAATTGCATTTAGTTTATCTAAAATAAAATCAAACCTTGTCAATGCCATCGCTTCTTTACAAATGTACGAAGAATTTTAAATGTTAAATGTTTATACTACGGTATTTGATGGCCCATTTTTACAACTACATCCTACATAACGTGGACGGTTGGGCCTTTAAGTGAAGACTTAATCTATGCTATAATAACCCATAAGTGTAAGAATTCAACTCTTTGGTACTTTATATGATATATCACGGAACTCTAGTCTTTTATCAAGTACCCTCGTGTAGATTTACAGTCTGAGACATTTTTCAATATTTGGATTATCTACTCTCCACGATACGTGCTCAATGTTCCTCTAACTCTCCATGGCACACACTTCATCACTGGAATAGTGTGGACGTTTACTATGGTTGACACGGTCCGAGCATGTGTCAGTCATGCGAATGCTAACGCTAGCACATGAGTGGTGGGGACCAGCAAAAGAAGGCCCATCAATAAGGATGAAGCATTGCTCCCATACCGACACACAACTGCTGTTTTGCCTGGAGCCGTAGTGATCTGCATGGAAGCGTGGCAGGGACACTCCATCAAAAGCCGGCCCCCTGTACCGCTGATGGATGTCTCTCGTCCAGAAACAAGCATGGCAGTAGACGTGGCAGGTAGCGGCACATTCTGAAAATAAAGCCGTCATCAAGTAAGAGGTGATGACGCTGGGTTTTTGGTTTTCAGAAAGTATTAAGCAAGAGTGGGCTTAAGGGTCGATTTAATGTGACAGATAATGTAAAGCTTCATGTATTGGCACACAACAACTTGAAGTGACTCACTGAAAAAATATGGTTGTTTAAAAACTATATATTATAGATTCTAAAATAGGGCAATTTGACCAGTCCAGTTGATTATTTGATGGAGCTTTAGGAGTCTGTTGGGGTGAAATTAGTAGTATTAATACTAGTATTAAAGAGCATGCCACCAAAGTGTACGTTGATATAAATGGGAATACTCTATGTCTATTGATATGGTTGAGTATGTTAAGTATGATGCTGAAGACTATGAGGAGCACATCGATATTTTTAAACACTATAGTGAATAGTATGTATTTTCTATTTGTATTTTTCACATTTAAGTATATAATATAAAGGCCGGATATACAAGTATAAAGACTTTGGAATTAGTGTTGTCTTGGTACTTGCGTTGTACATGAGATTCGGTCTTAGTCTGGAGACTTATCTGAAGACATTTATTGATAGTACTGGCTCTTTACTCTCAAGACTGTCAATTTTGTAAAACTTCTGGTTTAAAAAGCATTCATAAGACTGGTTTCTTCCAAAGAATGGTTTGACATGCTGTGCTTAAGTTAAATGCCCTCACTAGGAAGTTTCCTCTCTTGATACAACTCTTTTAAAGCCCACAACATTAAGAAATGAATGAAGACCATCACTGTCCGATCTTGCATCCCATGTTGTGAGCAATGTTGCCGGATGTCAATGGCATTGGTTGAATTCACCTTTGGAACAGTGTTATTCGGGTTCTTTGACTCCTGAACGCAATGCAGTCGATAAGCTATATGATTGACTGTGAACTAAACCTTTATCTAATGTGCAACAAGGTGTATCGCCCTGAGTCTATGTGCCCGGGTTACACTACATTAGCTGTATTGTGCCGATTTCAGAGGTGCTATGTAAGGCTGTATTCCTATTTGAATGTAAAGAAGTTTGTTGAAGTCATCTGGTGTTGACCCAATTGTGTTTTCTTTAAACAGATATCGGTCACGTGTTTAGCACCTCCTCTTTGAAAGACTGTGATCTCGCTGCGGTTGGATACCAGCAAATGCGTCTGACTTTAAAGTCAAGCAGGTGTGCTAATGTAAACTCTCTCTATCTCGCTCTCTCTCTCTGGTGCTATTGATCTGCACATGAATTGCATCTCTTATAAAGTGTCTCTCAGGGGACCTGCCTCCTGTGGTGTTTTGAATATTGTAGTGACACTTGTTTAAATAACTGTACACCTCTGAAGCCTCAGGCTATCAATATGTAATTATTCGCATACATATAGGTACATCCAGCCCCCGGATAGAACAGGAAAGATGGTTTCAACTAGAGGTAAATGCTTTATATATAGAGTGTGGGAATGAAAGTCTTTGATTTCACAGTTTAATTTTAGTATCACCTTTAAGCTGATTTGCTGAACATTTGTCTTGAGGTTTTAAACGTATTTGAGATTGGCAATAAATTTGAACATGTTTTAGAAAAACTTGGGAAAGGGTGAGCACTGTCTTTCTAAATCTTTTAAGGGCCTATTTTTTATTCGTCAATACTTTTGTATGATTTTTGCTAACATGCTGGGTGGGTTGTATTAAGCTTCGTAAATACAGCGATATGTTCGCTATCATACAAGATTTGCAATCAAAAGAGCTCAAAATTGCGACCCTTTTGGTGGTCACACATGCTTCTGAAATTTAACTTGTGCGACCTGAAAATATTTTTTAGGATATTTTTGCGAGATGGATATCGAATATTGTAATAACACATATTTTGTATAAGGTTGTATTTGGTTCGATAAGCTTGATTAGGACAATTGCAAAGTTATGGTTGTGACAATTTTACTTAAAACTACAAAACACTATTGGTGAAGAGTTTTGTAACACTTGTGAAAATGTTTCTCATTATATCAAAAACCTTTATAGGAAGGGGTATGCTTAAATGTCAGGTATTTTGTAGCAGAAAAAAATATAATTTAGCAAACACAACTGTATTTTTTCATAACACAACATACATTTTATTCAATAAAAATGCTTTGACTGAATATTGAAGTAAGAATAGCATATAAGAGCGCAGAATAAAGTGGGACTTTAAAAAGCATCTCCGGGTGAGGTCCCTTAAAACTGCTTGATAAATCAAAGCATAAAATACATTTACCCAACATGGTGGTCAATGGTGTCCGGAAACCGTTGGTTACAAGCATTTTTCCAAATATCATCAGAATACGCAAATGTTTACAAATTTAAAGCAATGTAAAGGGCATGACAGAATTGTTATTTTTGGGTGAACTATCCCTGTTATGCATACTACGAATGTATTACTGTGTTTTCTTTATCTTTTGATATATTGCCTTGGCTTTATAGGCATTCCACAACCAGCCATGGTGACTTCTGAGACAAACATTTACTTACCTCCGCACAAGCACAGTCGCAGCAAAACAACACAAGTCAAAGCTGCTTAGAGAAGCTGTATAATTGTCTGCCCTCATGTCGGGCTTTTTCAACGTCTGGTTGACAAATATTTGGCCGGCCCTGCTAAAGAGGGAGTGAAATGAGTCTCTTGGGTGGAAGGGTGGTGAAACAAGGCTTCTCTTTGTCCTTACGCCCCCGGGGCAAGTTTAGGATTCCATTCACATAGCGCCTGTTTGGAAGGTCAAGCCAAGAAACGCTGGACACGTTGGCATTTCTCTTCAGAGTAGAAGTGCAGGAGAGGGTAAGTAAAGGTGAGCCACGTGTGTGCCGTAGTAAACAATGTTCAAGAAGCATTGCAGGCCTGTTGCACCTGCTTTGAAGAATCATGCTGAACAGAATGGTCATGAAAGAACATGAATGATCATGTAGGCTTTGGCCTCTCTTTAGGCTTGGCATTAACATTTGTGGTGGGTTACTAGTAAAGTTGTCCCACAATGTTCGAGGATTGTCTCGGTAATGTTGTATGTGGGGCAGTTTTGAATATACACTTTTAATACTTAGTTATTTTTTTTAAAGGCATGAAATCTGGGATAAAGCATCAGATAGATACTGAAGTGATTATGATGTATATATTAAGTAGATGTGCAACAGAGCCCCCTACTATGGCATTTACATTTTGGTTGGCTTTAAAAATTACCGTCAATGGCAACAAGGAGTTGTGTCAATAACCACGGACAGATCAAGAATGGCAGAGATAACGTTTTGAATATAAAAAATTATGGGTGACACAATTTTTTTTTAAGCAAAATTATTCTTAATAAAAGAAAATCGTCAGTTACTGATCGTGCTAATTAATTATTATGCAATATGTATTTTTGGTCTAGTGACAGCTTATTATATTGCATTCCTTACCTTATAAAAGCCTGCTGTTTTATTAGGTTAGAATTAGTTTCTAATTACATTTATGTACACCGTGGGTCTTCTTACATGGAAATCCTCGCCATGTTTCTACAATAGCCCTAAACGAACAAACTACTCTATAGAACACATTTCGTAAATCTTATCTTTGTCCAACTAAAGTGTTAAGAAAAGGAGGGTGGAGCGGTGGACAAACTGAACTTATAAAATTAGGTATAGTTTGTAAATATATATATAATATATATTTTAAATAGTAAGTCATCAGTTACTGATTTTTGTTTTGTAAAAATTTTAAATCGGTTAGCATGCTAAACAATGTGATATTTAATATCTGATACTTTATTTCTTTTTCTAAAATCAAATTACACTTTCGGATATATTTTCAAAGAGATATAACCAATAAATTAGCTAATTTATTGCAAACGATTATGATAAAGCTTGCATTTTGCGATATGCATATATATATATATATATATATATAAATATATATATATTTGGGATATCTCTATATATTGCCTGTGAAAACCTGCCCAATAACTAGGGCTGTGCAATGACACACAATTTAACTTGGAAGCAGAACAAAAGAATACCCTGAAATTTTGTGTCTTTAACAGAGACGAAACTTACAGCGCCCCCTACATATAACATGAAATATAGTGTAACTGCTTTATTGTTTAAGAATGATCAAATTTTAAGCCAGGATAGTTACTAAGTTTAACACAGATGTTTAGAGCCAACATAGCAACTTTGACCAATAAACCTGAATGTCCTGTCTCAGGCGTGCATTTATCTGCAGCAGCCCAGAACACAACTTAATCCAAATTTAACATCAAAAGTGGAGTTGTTTTATAAAGACATCGATTGCTTAACCTTCCTTAAATTTCTTCTCTTCCAGTTAACACTAAGCTGAAAAAGTCGACCTGTGTTTAGTTAATAATCACCAGCAATGCAAATGTACAAGTTTGATATTCACATGACGACTTTCAGTTGCTTATTTACCTTGCCGTACGTCCCCTGGGTGTCATATGCCTATTCCATTCAGTCTGCATCCGGAAAATTAAAGCAAGAGGGAAATAGAAAAGAAACATAAAAGAGAGTAAGATGCCGTTGTTCGAAAAGAAAGCGTAATTGGTTGGGTGTGTGTTGGATGGAGTTCTCTATCTCTTAGGAGATCTTGAGGTTGTCCCATCTATTGGGGTTGGAAGAGCTTAGTACATATAAATCCTGTTATTCTGCTACTGAAGGACATAGTTGGGCCTCCAGAAGAATGCTGCTTAAAGATCCCACACTCTGGGATGTCCAGTGCTCCATTTGAGTCATCTTCTGATCTCAATGTGTGGGAGATGACAGTGTTCCAGTGTGGAATCCTCTGGGAATATTTGGAGCTTTGGAGTAATCATACGTTTCTAAATGTGGCTGAATTTTCCAGCCTGGTCACTATTTTTGTTAGTCTCTGAGAATGTTCATTAACTAGTCAGTACATTAAGCTTTACTGACTATGAACATTTTAAAAAACTAGACCATGATATAAAGGATAAATAACCAACAATGTGTTATGCGTGTGTTTTGTAATACACTAATAAGCATGTTATAATACTCAACAAATATATTAATAATGCAAAGAATTAAATGGAAAAATATGGTTTCCGATTTAAAGGTTCCATCTGATGCATTTCTTAATAGAAAAATTACTTTTTCTGTGGGATATATTTCCCAAAAGTATACTTGGCAAAAAATGTCAGATATGCGCTGCACTTGTACCCACAGTTATAGATGGAACCAGTACACCTGGAAGATGAAATTTAAAAAGTCTTTAACACAATATTTGGGTTACCTGTTTTTTTTACATTTAACTTATATCCCAACTGAGTAACAGAGGGGATAGTAACCTAGTTGACATTTATTTAATATTTCGATTACTTTTAGGCTTCTCTGTTATTTTCAGATATACATTTTCATACACTATTTTTACTTAAAATTTCTTAACCAAGTTATTATGAACTGTCAAGAATGTAACTTAAATATTATTGTTGCAAATGTAAATCAATGCACTCTTGATACATTTGCTATTTAAACACATTTTTGGAAAAAGAGAGACACATCCTAGTATTTAATTACACATTTCTATGACATCACAATATGCAAATTGTGTGGGATTAGAAATATCCATTTCTTTTTGTGAGAGGTTAACCTAGTGAAATGTTAAAACGTTTTATTTATTTGATGTAAAAACTATTAAAATATGTTTAGGGTTGTCTGTATGCTTCAATACTCAGTGAACAGAGCAACTTCAACATTATAAAAACAACTACAAACGCAAATGCAACAACATCATGTATTGATAAATATGTTATCTAAATGTATGTAAAGCCGCTTTGCAAAAATGCACAACTGTAAAAATCCCTTTATAAATAAATAATCACTTGGTGAACCAGAAGTTGTCAATAGGCTCACTCGGAGTCATATTATTTACATACAAGCAATGAATAGCTCGCTTATGTGCGACTACATACTATAAATGAAACACTTCATCCTTATGTCAACTTTACTTACTGGTAGTTGGCATATTTCTTGTATAGATCCATGTGTGTACCATTCCAGTGGTTGGTGCCCCGCAGATTCTTTAGTTTGTTTACTATTCACTAATGGTAGAAAGTGAGTCCAAATTCAAGGAGGTTGACACAGAAAGTTTATATGAAATAAATATGAAATAAACCTTCCAAACCTCATTCTTTCTGGCATTCGATAGGAAACGCAGACATCAATCAAAAACAAATGAGATTTACCATGAGCACATTCTTGAAGTGATTCATTTAGAAAAAAATCTATTTATCCTAAAGATTACAAAAGTGAAGGCTGTTTTCATGGACTGAATTGTTGATACCTTTATATAAAAGTTCAGCCTGTAAACACTGACTTCAGTTTTGTAATTGGTTTTATTTTTTATTAATTTTTAATAATAAGCGTGTCAAGTCTAATGCAAATGTATACACGTTCATTTAAAATCAATTTTAATAAAATATTGTAAAGAGGTGTTGTTTTATTAATAATAAATGATTTTGCATAAGTTGGAGAATATTAAACAACAAAATGTATTCAATAAACGACAGACCGTATCCCCCTACCCAAATATTTGTAAAACAAGGTATTTGATGTAACAACTATAGTTATCTGTTTTTAATTGATTATTGATTAGGAACTGATCAAATGTCACTTTCCCTATGTTATATTTGTCTGTTATAGGTTATCCTGAAAGCTGTCAAACTCTTATCCTAGGTCCTGTATAGATTTACCTAAAAGTCTGTTCCTAACCCTGTGACCTCTGACCTTTGACCGCAAACATCAGAACCAAGCCATCGCACGCACCAGTAAACTAGAGCTGTTATATGTGACCAGCCAGCATGCATGAAGTATTTACAAAGGTGCATTTAGGTCACATTTGAGATAAGCACCGGTACAACACTTTGAAAACTAGTAAAAACTAGAACGACATCTGCGATGTTTGACTTGACCACAATGTGATCGCGTATTTGAATGTTGACACCTATTTTTAACTTTGGTTGGTGAGATTTTCTCAAAACCTAGTGACTAATATTTAGATTCGACTAATATTCATTTTTGGTAAAAAAAAAACATGAAATATGATCATAAAATTTTAAGGATTTACTTCAGATAACATTTGATGTTTCCAATTTTAATTTTAATGTTCATACCATTAATTAAAAAAATTTTTTTAAGTATATTTAGATGGTATGTAATACAGAATTGTACATTATACTGCAATGACGTTTGTTAAGTGTTGCAAGGCAGTACGCTTAATGGTAATTTGAAGGTGTTCAACCAAAATTTCTTACTGCCTCTTTAAAACCAACTTTCTATCTTATGCAAAACACAAATTAAGATATTTTGAAAAATCTTGTTAACCAAACAGCAGTGGCACCTATTCACTTCTATTGCATTGACAAACCAGTACAAGTAAACGACTGCCAGTTAGCGCGCTACTTTCTTCCATAGGACTCAAAAGATATTCTGAAGAATGTCATACAGGGTGAATAAATGATAACAGAATTGTATTTTTTTGACTTCAAAGCTATAAGAGACTTTATTGTTAAAACTGACATCCATCTAAAGATTAATCATATTTTTACATTTTATTGACATTCTTACATACCCAAATTTATATTTTTTCCTCACAAATAAATGACAAGTTAATCTTAACTGATCAAGCAATGAATGACAGGACGTTTAAGTGAATCACAGTCGATTTACATCTGGTTAGGACTCAGTCCAATGCTTCTGGCCAAACCTGATGATGGTTATCATTGTGTGATATTGCAACAGTAAAAGTGTGATCCAATCCAAACGATCAAAATGACTTTTATTTTTCCTTGTGAGAAAATAAAAATGCAATAAGAAGAAAACGAGGCCTTTATATAAAGACGGTTATTCTGTATCTAGACTCTTCACAGACATGGATGGTACAGTTTACCTTTGCGTCTGCATTGCAGTGCTAAACTCACAAAGGAATTTCACGCACACACATACAGTTACAAAATGTCAATACTTTCAAGCCCCGGGGAAGTGGAGACACTTGGATGAAGTTAGCCGTCCTTCTGGGAGAAATGCCAGATATAGTAGTTGGATACTAGTGTGTGAGTCCCTGACAGACTCTTGTGATGTTTGCGAGTTTGCCTATAAACTTGTGATTGCGGTAGAGTCGGCAAGCGCAGGTCCAAATCATTACAGACTTAGACACGGGTAGCTGAACCTGCATTACTGTGAAAACGCTGGAAATTGGTCCAGTATGTGGTCGAACGGCTCATATGGATGTTTCTGCGCCCAAGGAAAATGTTTCAGATAATAGACCGTGTTCTTAGATTACAGCTGATGTCTTGCTCGGGGACCATTCATCTGGAGATATTTTCTCTCCTATTTTAGTAACAATCTTCATGTTTATCAGAGCTGCAGGTTTTTTTAAGAAAAAAAAGCAGAAGGGATAGATCGCTCATAAACTACGTGTTGGCACCCCATTTCAATGATTTTTATTGGTGGAATATAAAAGCAGGTTTAGAGGAATGACAACATATTTTCTGTACATTGACCGTGGATTGGGGACTGGAGCTGTCAAAGGCAAAAAGAAATGCATTAGAAATAGTCCATATGTGTTTTGAGTGATATTTTAGTTTATTATAGGTATTATATGTATATAATGTGTAGCTTTGTGTGAGGAACACATTAAGCATTGTGGCTGTAAACCATGTATTATAAGTGAATGGAGACTGGTGATACATTTTATTGTGTTGAAATATGTTTGGAAAAAGTTTTGAAAAATTGTCATTTTATATTTCAAAACATAAGAATAGTTTCTAGTTAAACGTGCTTTTCCGTGGATTTCTTTTAATCCCTTGTCGTTCTTCAAAGCGAAGATATTTTGAAGAAAATTGGAAGAACGAAGAAAATTTAATAAACAACACTGTCCTCATTGACCTCCACGTTTTAAATGCCAAACTTGTGTTACCTTTCTCCAAATATTGTGTTTTTTCAAATACAGGTTTGAACCACTTTTTTCTTCAAAATACCTCCTTTTGTGTTCTTAAAAAAGTGGTTCGAAACCTGTTCATGACATTCTTTTGTGGAACACTTAACACGACATTTTGAGAATTGCAATAAGCAGGGGTTTGGTGTCAATACAATGGAAGTAAATGTGGGTCAGTGTTGTTTAGTTACCAACATTGTTTTAAACATCCCTTTGTTGGGACATCTGCGTTCTTCAGAACACAAAGAGATGTTTCAAAAAAACGTTGGTAACCGAACAACACTGAAACTCATTGACTTCCATTGAATGAATGTCAAACCATCGTGACCTTTCTCCAAATATCTTACTGTGTGATTTACAGGAGACGGAGACAAAAACTGTTTTCGAACCATATTTTTCTTCAAAATATCTTCTCTTGTGTTCTGCTGAAAGAAGTGGTTCGAACAACACACAATACTATATTTTGAGAATATCTTCTTGTGTTCTGAGGAACACAGATGGCCTAACATCAGTGGTCCTTATTTACTCATTTTATCGCTGAAACCACCGAGAAAAAGTCACATACAATTTTTTAAACCTGAATAACGATGACAGCATTTTTGTTTTTAGGTACACCATCTCTTTAAGAGGGCCATCCATAAATGTAAGTTTTGCCCTGAGATGTGTCATTAACTAAACATCTGTTACCAGAAACATTGTCTGTTGACTTGGGATTCATTCGCAACCTATCAATATCCCCAAATCAATATCAATACAGTACTAAGTCAGAGATAAATAGAGAGGGATTTTCTGCTGGTGTTGTGAACGCTGTTTGTTTGGTAATCTCTTTCCACAGCACCTCGTCCCAACAGACCGAAAGCAGATAGCGCATCTAATGATCTGCAGCATTGCAGAGTTTCTCTCCTTGCGTAGACCCATCTCTCTTACCGCCTCTCAAAGGTAGATGAATCCCACCCTTATCTCCCCTCTGCACAGCCAGATACACACTGATGGAGAGAGATCCCGCTTGTCTCTTCGCGGCTGAGGTGTTGGGGGAGGGTCGGATGGCAAATGGGCCGGGAGAAGAGAGCCAACAGGTACTGCATCATGCCGACACAACAAATTAGATTCAGCCGCAAGGGGGGACGGAGGGAAGTCCTCTGAGAAGTGAATTAAAACATGAACCCACTGTAGATGGGCTTTCCGGTGTGATAAAGTCCTTTGCAGATACACATCTGGGAGGCAATCTTCTTTGAGGTCAAGTCGTCCCAGCGTGCAATGCGGCACAGGTGAAATGGGAGGAGTTTTTAGTAAGAACCTCAGTCGTCAGAAAGTGGATGAAGAATACATGAGGGACTGCACGAAACAATGTCTCAATAATATGAGGAATCATCTTGAGACAACATATCAATATAGTTGAAGTTAGCTATAGTGCGAATAGTAAAATGTTCAGCTATGACCAGATTTAAATAAACATTTTTACATGAACTAACTATGAAAAATAAAATCAGGTTAACGGTGGGGTGGGGTCAATGTTGTTCAATTCCCAACATACTTAGAAATATCTCCTTCTGGTCTGTAGAATGCAGATAACCCAACATCATTTTTTATTTTTAATGTATTTTATAGCTGAAACCACATTTCCACCAAAGAGATACATACAGGGTTTGAAGCAATCCTTTCTTCAAAATATCTCTTGTGTTTCGAAAAAAGTGGTTTGACACCCCTATGTGCCTCATTTCTTTTGCGGAAGAAATGTCACTGGGGCTTAGGGTTCATACAATTGAACCAGTTTTGGTAAGTTAAAAATATTCTTTGAAATATCTCCTTGTGAAGAACACAGATAGCTTAACATCTTTGGCCCATACTGACTTCCATTTTATTGCCAAACCAATTTTATATATATATATTCAAAGCTGAAAGAAACACAAGAACCACACTTTTCCTCAAAATACCTCCTCTGGTATTTAAAAAAAAATATTTTCTTTATGACTTTCACAGATTTTTGGAAAAGTGTCACAGTGATTTGGCGTCCATACAATAGAAGTCAAAGGGTGTCCGTGTTGTTTAATGACACACAATATTTAAAATATCTGAAAGTCATGAAAAATATTGCCACTTGAAATTGACACAAGATTTGACACGGATACACGGTTACATTCATCAAATTTAAATCATATTACATTAAAATTACATGCACATGCATTTATGTATTTCAGAAAAAGATCAAATATAATAAATGATTGTATTTATAGATAAATATAAAAAAGTTTATAAATATATAAAAGAAAAGGAAATACCCTCTTGACATCTCATATGTAGGAATAAGTAAATTGTGACTGGATATTAAATTTTTTTTATAACTTTCCCTTGGCTTTACGTTTCGTCATCGCTCACTATTGACACCCACGATTCCAAACATGATGACCTTTAACGGCACACACCCGTCGAGACACAAACACGCTGAATTGCTTTCTGTCACGTGAAAACGTTTCATCAGTGAGCTATAGACTATCGTGGGGGTTCTGAAATAGCTTATGCAATAACCCAGTCCCGATATGCGGTTGTAATTGCAGTAATTCTTATCATTACAGGCCAATTTGGCAAGTGGTGCGACTGGAATTGCGGCTCTTCAATATTTTAGATGTGATTTGAAATCCACTTGGTCACAATTAAACGTCAATAAGTCTGGCTGAGATTCTGGTGTCAGTTCTAGTTGAGAGATATAATGGTAAATGACTGGATCGATGCCTCCCTTCATATGAGGTTGATATCCGTCACGACAGATGGATTTTGACGCATCTCCTCATATGCTCCTGGCACAGACTGCAGAACGAGTGGCTTAATAATAGACATTCTTTTGGGATCCCTGTGGAAGAATAAGGGTTTGCTCAGGCGTTCGCTGGTTACGTCAAGAGCCTCTCTGTTTTTTCAGAAATCATGAGTGAGTATTGGTGCTCTACTGTGTGTGGCTATTTGTGAAGTCTTTATACATACATCTACAATAGATGACATGAAGCAATCACATTTGCCACTTAAGCTTATATAGTAATGAATGCAATATTGCAATATGGCACTGGTAGTCATTTGACGGTGCTCTATTTCAGCATGGCTGTGATTAGTTCGGAGGAACGAATCGGCAGGCAGAGTGTTGGAGACAATCATAGCTGCTTATGTAGAGAACCATAAAATGACAGCCTTTATACAACAGTTTGACAGCACAAGTGTGTAGATAAGTCACAAACAACACCAGAGTGTCTAAGACCCACCTATATTTCAAGGAACTTGGGGACTTCCTCCGCGCTGAGTAATGGTCTGGTGGTTAGAGAGTTTTCCTTTAAAGACGACACATAGTAATGCTAGTCATTAAGATTGAATTATTTCTATCTACATACAGCACAGGTTATCTTGCATGGAATTCTTTAACAGACATACTATTTTACAGAACGCATTTTATAAATGTTATCTCATTTAATGTAGACGTTAAGCATGATGTTGTCTTTGTTGCGCAAGCCTTGGATTGGCCGCTGAGTGCAGTTTCTAACCATACATCTAGATGCACCCAAAATCCGTGCACTGGGCCTTCAGTTATACTTTAAGGCCAAATTTCTAGCCTGAATTTAGTCAAACCTAACAAATATGTGCCAAACCTTCCTTTGGAGGGTATCCTTATTCAAAACTGCCCCGTTGACTGCAGCGAAATCTCTCTTTCTCTCTCATGGTAATGTACTCTATCAACAATATAGATGTGCCAAATGGGCAAATTGCGTCTCTTATGCTAATTTAACACAGAACGCGAAAAGTCCTTTTCCACTTTACTTACAGAACATGATTTTTTTGGGGTGAATGATGTGAGAATCTTGACGTGATAGGAAGTATCTTCACACGTTCGTACCCTTTAGTAGGTGTGAACGAAGTGTCTTTGCATTGACTTGGCATTGAATTAAATACGGCAAATAGCTTGATTTGCGTTTGGTGTGAACGTGGCATTAGCGATGCACTTATGTTTGCTTATAATTTTGTCTTCGATATGATAGAAACACACAACTGTAAAGATGTAAGGGAGGCAGATTGTGAAGTGTGTAAAACTATGGATGGATTCTTTGTGATTTCGAATTGAAATATAGATAATCGTAATGAAAATGAAACGCCAGTAAAAAATGTAGTCCACTTTAAAAGCCAAGCAAAGTAACCCAAGCCTCAACCGTTGTGAAAGCATGTAGCATCTGCGATCGATTTTATGTCTATTGCAAATAAAGTTTCTAAAGTTTCTTTGGAAATAAAAGAACTAAAGTTTCTTTAAATATACCACAATTCAATGCTTAATGTCGCTGATGCACAGCTGTCTCCTTTGTCATTGAATGTTTATAGATGTGCATCTGGAACCCTGTAGTCCTGCAAATGCCTTCTGTCTTTTGTGTATGAGCTGAGGACTCGAGACTAATGAGCATCTGCATAAGAACAGGCGATTTGCCCCGACCCAGCGGGAGTCTCCCATTCAAACCCACTAAAACAAAGACACGGCAGCGGCTTCAAAAGACACTCAGGAAGGAGAAAGCCGAGTTCCTGCTGGCCGGCTCAAAGAACGCCAAACACAAATGGATTTGTTTTGGATTAGTCGTGTGAATCCTTTCAAAGCAAAAAAGGAAAGTTTCTTGCAACAGACTTGGCTTTTCAGATTAATGGAGAGGCGGTAAGCAATAACGCACCGTATCGTTACAGGAAGGTCGGCCGGCAGATGTGAGGACGTGGAGGAGTTGAAGGGATTTAAGGTTTTGTTTTAGTGTCATTGTGTTTGAATTAGCAGAAAATTGGTAGGAACTTTAAGGAATAAACTAGTCGAGTGGCAAAAAAAAAAAAAGTTAATTAAAGTTTGATTTAGGTTTGGATACATGTTGAAATATCTTCAAGAATATCTACATGTTGACAGCCACTTAATGTGATTCTTAACACCCTCTTTACATTTAACATAAAAATTATGTATCCCTCAAAAGTTTCCTTTTAAAAAATGTAACAATTGTTTTTCCTGAGAAGGGGTATCACTTAGGGAGGTAAATTATAAAGAATAATGATTTTTCATTAAGTTACATTCACCAATAATTTTAATAATAATAAAGAAATAAAACATATAAAAAATGTTGTGTATGAGATTAATTGCGATTAATCACAAGTAATTGTTTGACATCCCTAGGTACCACACATCCAGGGTCAGAATTGTGCTTCAACATTCCCCATTAATGTCAAATGCCCAAAATCATCTAAGATATGCTCTGAGACCCCATATAGGACAGGCATTTGAAAACGACATGGATGGATCTAGACTATAACACAACTTTTGCTTATTTGTATATTTTTAGTGCTTATGTAACTCTACACTTAGCGGCATATTACAACATAATAGAATGAATAGGATCCCCTGCATTTCCCTCACAGGAGATGGAGGGGGGGTCGACAGCAGCGAGGAAATGAAAATGTTGAAGAAAAACAGCAAGGACAAGATTCCATTATCTCTTGATCAATACGGCTATTTGTGCCATCCGCTCAATTCAGAATCTGTTTGCTCTGAGAAAATGCCATAGATATACTCAGAGACAGTTGCATTGTGGGTAGGGCGCCTCGAGATTGGTTCCCGGTGCGGGCCCTCATATGATTTGCTTTGTCACATAAAGAAGGTAATGACAGGAGAGAGGTCTCACTTTTGTTTCAATGGCCCTTTGCCATTAGTCAAGGAGCTGATATGCTAGCAAATAGGCACTACGAATTTCAGTCATCCGTTCAGAAAAACCATCAACGAGGGGGCCGAAGGAGGTCATTTCTATTGCATTTATGGGAAATTAGAGATGACGGAGATTGTTCTGACGGAACTGGGCCCTAAAGACTAGGAATCAAATCTTTAATTCCATCCATATGTATTTATTTTGAGAGGATCCTTGGTCTTTGAATAAGACCCTTAAATTAATATGTAAATGCATTGCTTTTATTGTTAAATGCAGATTGGCGGAAAGTGGCTTTAATAACCCACGTTTTATTATTTAACGCTTCTGCATTCAAGCAATGCAACGTGTTTGCAATTTATAGTGAGTAACGTAATTAAGTGGCCTAATCCGCAATCGGACGACGAAAATGAATTTCATCAAATGAGATTTGCTTGATTGAGATGGTTCATATGCAGGCAAATTGGGCCTTTCATGAAAACCCTGGAGTCACACTTTAACATCTCAGAAGATCCATTTGCCATGTGTTTGCAAGATCTCAATGACACTTTCCATACTGCTTTGGTTATGGAATTGTTTCCAAATTAGTTTAGTAAAAAAAGTCTCGAAGAGGTTAGCTGGTCTCAATCTGGAACATGAAGGTTTGAAAGCTGATTTCAGCAGGTCTTGATTCTAAAGAAGTCTTTTTAGATGTCTTACAGATCTGCTAAATGATTTGTTGGATTTTCTTAAAAACCTTGTTTCAAGTGATTCCACTCAAAAATAAATAAGTTTATACGTTAAACATTTTAGTTTTATGAACAAAATGAACTCATGATAACTTGGCTTAAAGCAAATCCAAAGCACACAGATTGCATTGAGTTAATTCAACTAAATTTGTAAATTAATGTAAATTAAAACCCAATCAGCAAATCAAATGAGAGAGAATGCACTGCATTGCTTCAGGAAGGTCGTGTTCATGAGAGTTAAAGGTTTTGTTTTATTGTCATTGTGTTTGAATTAGCCAAAAACTGGTAGGAAGTTCAGGTGTTAACTGCAAAATGTTGAAAGGTCATCATGAATATCTACGTGTTGACAGCTACTAAATGCAATACTGAATACAAATGATACATAAATGAAATGACTAAATTTAACAAAATATAATGTATCCCTAAAAAGTTTACATTATCATTAATTTGGAGCTAAAAATAAATAAGACAAGTTCTAATGCTAGGGAAGTCAAATTACTAAGAATAATCGTGATTATTAATGTATTCGTTTTCAAAAATAATTGTAATAATATAATGTAATTTAATGCGTTGGCAAAATAAATGTACCATTTTCTGTATGTGATGTTTACAAAATACTTTTCTGTGTACTATGCATATTCATTTTTCTTCTAATTTAAATGTAATCTAATTTAATCTATTTATTTATATGTTTATTTATATTAAATGCTGCAAAACTTCAAAATATTGATGGTAAATGAATGTTTAACACAAACAAGTCTTAATTAAATTAAATTTTTTTGTCAAATGAACTTTTTTTAAGTAAACAGAACATTAGGTCCAGTATGAACCAGTCGTGTTTAAAAAATTTTTTTAATACATTAAACAGAACAAAGGGTCCATTATGAAACAAACTTGTATAATGAACTTGTTTATATTAAGTAAACAGAACTAGGGGTCCAGTATGAACCAGTCGTGTTGAATTAACTTTTTTTAATAAAAGTAAACAGAACAAAAGGTTGACTATTAAAGGCTTTTGCCTTTTACTCAACAATGGAAGTTGACCAAACTCTTTAGAAAAGCTGAAATTACTCTCTTTCTTTGTAAATAACGTGGTTAACTTACATTAATGTAGTGACATGCATTCTATAGGACTGTGAACAAGGATGAATTTAGTTCAACAGTTGTCCCCTCTCCCCCAGCTCATCAGTCCTCACACTATCTTTAAAGATCTAGTCCCAAGCATGTTTCTATCATTTGGACATCACGGCTTAAACAAACATTAAAACAAAGAGTTCTCTCTCAGCATAATTTATTCCATCGTAATATTCATTTTATTCACAGTAAATCTTTGTCTTCATTCATATGCGCAGCACAGACTGATATCAAGTCATCTACCCTCGTATACTGTAATATCCTAAAGCTGATCGTTAAAAGGAACATTGCATTATGACTGACAAGAGTAATATTTGTGATAGATTTGGGCGTTGGGAGATTGTGATGTCTGATGTGAATTTTAGATGCATATTACAGTTACAACTGAAGCTCACGGAGGAAAACACAGTTGCAGAATGTACGTCACGGCACGGTTAGCACTCACACTACATGCAAACTGAACCGTACGTGAGTCCAACTGAACCGTATCTCCTACAAGCAGGCCGAGAGATGGCCAAATGGGCTGTGCCCGGGCAGAGCGATAGCACTAGTCATATAAATTGCACCACACCTTAGAAATGTCAAAAATACATCTTGCAGATGTTTCAACTGTTTGTCTTCAGCAAGAATTGTGTATGAACCATATTTTGATGCCTAATATTCCTGCAGATGTGGAGAGAAGGCCGGGAACCAACGGTTTGACAAACGTTACATCTCCTTCCCTCCTCCCTTTATCATAATAGCTGACATCCGGCTGTGAGTTTTTGCATTTACTTTAAAGGGAATGTTTTTCTAACCTTATTTGTCACATACAGCGGGACTATAAATAGCAGCTTCCTATTCTCCGCTGTCGTCGCTTTAGTGATGACTCGGTTTGCCGGGTCTCCCTCACCAGCCGGCAGATGGCAAAATGAAGCATTTGTCTGTCTTATTTAAATGCAAACAGTTATGTTGCACGGTTGCCTTTCGCAAAGTCACCACCTTGAATGACTCGTGATGCAAAGAGCACACAAAAGGCCAAATTTAAAAGATTGCGCTGAGTCTAGTGACTTAGGGTGGTGGCACAATGCATCATAAGTCATGCTTAAGGCCTTTGGGATCTCAATTCCCTCAAATGAGCGAAGAGAGAGATCATACAGAGCATTAGTTATGAGCAGGAGTCCGGGTGAGGTTGGTCTCATCGCCATCCCAGCAGCCATCATTAGCTCATCACACGGCCCTCGGGGGGTGGGCGCCATCAATCTACCCGACAGGGGCGGCCGGGCGTAGGCAGCCCGGCATGAGGGAGAGGTCCGCTGCTCGTGCCTTCACACTACATCCAGACAGACACAAATGGAGCTGAAAATGAAGAAAGCGAGCGGTAGGGATGTAGATTTAAGAAGCAGAGAGTGGCAGTTACGAGTATGCAATCATCTTCTTTACAGCACGTTTCCTCTTCTCTTCAGAGATTTCCGCACACTGTTACACCTCAACATCAATCACACCTGCCAGAGTTTGCAGCATTTTAAATAAATTTGGAGTACTTTGGTGTCCCTTGACTTTTTAAAAGCAATAAGTGCAGAAATCGCAGGGTTTCCAAGACAACGAAAAGTCTAAAGTTGTCCTGAAAAAGTCTTAGTTGTGTCATTGAATCATTTAGTATAAGGTTTTATAGTATTGTTTATTTTTAATGTTTATTTTTAAACGATTTGCTTTTTAATACAGTTAAGGCAAATGTAAGAGGCACGAAATACCATTATTATGGTATGATTTCCTATTTTATATAGTAAATATCATGAAAAGCGCTATATAAATAAAGGTGACTTGACTTGATTTATAGTTTTGTTTATTATCAGTTTTAACCGAGCTACTTTCCATGCTAGATATTATATAATATTAAACGTCAACCAAATAATTTATAAAACTATAAATATAAGCCATTATGAAATATAGCTCATTTAAAACAGATTACTTGTATACCTTTATATATTATCTGTTTTAAATAACTTATTTATAAGTAATTGATATTTTATCATAGTTATTTTTTAAGGGTACAGAAATATATCACCAAATTGTTTTACATATATTTATATATATATAGTTTTACAAGTCGGCATTTTCAAATTCGAAAACCATTTTCTTTTCTCTGTAGATAAACTTTTTGAGCTCTATGAAAACTGTCGTGTTGTTAATGAACAGCTGAAATGCATGTAAGTCATTTTATTTGATCAATAAATGAAATGGTATTTCTATTTAAATTAAACCATGATTAAAATTCCCAATGGAAGGGGAGTTTTCCCACACTTTTGACAAATTTTTAATGTTGTGCCTATCTCTCTTTAATGGTGCCCTGGTTCACTTCATCTCCTCCCACTCATCACGAGTGTCAAGTTTAGGGGTTGGAAGCGTTTTTCAGGATATCTTAACTTGAAGCCAGTAATTACTCTCTGACCCCATTCTCTGGTCGCTGAGATGACCGGCTAGCCCGCGCTGTGTGAAGTTACGCGGCTGATCAAGGGGAAAAGTAGGACTCAGATTGAGGTCTAGGGGTTAATTATATACTTCAGATTTGCAGAAGTTTCTATTGCTGTTGATTTGCTATTGCATAAACAAGCGAATACCCACAGAAGCCTCTGATGTGGGAGGGAAACACTTGGGATTTAAAAAGATGAAAACTTAGAAAGGATAGTTCTGTCATCATTTACACTTCACTCTTTTGTTCCAAGTCCAAGACTTGATCTAATATGTGAAAAATAAAAATGTTGATTCAGAGATGGAAGGGCAATAGAGTTTACTCTAGTTTTTAACACCAAACCAGGACTGGACTTAGACCCATAGCAAATAAAAAGTATAAAATATACAGTACTATACCAGATATTATATTTAATATTTGTGGCCCTTAGACCAGAACAGATGGTTCTAAGATGGAAACTTCATAGGAATAGTTTAAAACAATATAGTTAAAAACCCACAAATTAAAATCTGTCATCATTTAAGGTTTACAAACTTTTTTCTTGCTACAGATATTATTTTGTGAAACGCAAAAATGTTGATTCAGGCACAAAGAAAAATGTAGTTTACTCTAGTTGTTGAAATCAAACAAATTGCAAATTGGGCCACAGAATATTATATAACATATAATATATAAAAGGCTGTATAAAATAAACACCGTTAAGAATATATACTGTATAAAATAAAAAGTACTGTAAAATTTTAAATAGCATACAAAATATGTTCCCCATAAAATAAACACTATATAAAATATCTTTCAAAATTATTGTAAAAAAATCAAATACTGTATGTAAATATTTACTATATTATATATATAATATATACCTAATGAAATATAAAATGCTGTATAAAAAATAAAATACTGACAAAATATATACTTATAAAAGTTTACTTATAAAATACAGTTTAAAATATATACTCTCTAAATATATACTGTGCATATTAAATATATGGTGCTGTATGAAATATATACTGTATAATATGATGCACACTGTACTAAACCATGTATTATTTTCAATATGTGTAGCCATTAAAAAATAACCTCAACTCAAATCGCCTTTACATTACCCTTCAAAATGCACAAATTAATGTTTATGTTTGTATAAAATTTAGTTATATTATAAAATGATTTTTTTGTGTTGTGATAACATGTATTAATGGTAAGTGTCATTTCTTTGACATTGGAAAACATTGTTTAATTTTTGTGCAAATCTGTAATTTAAACCCAACTTAATTCATGTGGGAGATGGCGTAACTATTTTTAAAGGAATATCTGAGCATGAAGGACGTTTCCTTCAGGGTTTACCTTGACCGAGAGTTTATGAACTCGTCTACTGCTGCCCGACCCTGACTTCTCCACAAACCCTCCAGGGAAAAATGCACGAGTTCCTGATAGTTGTGGCATACGTGCCTGATTCATTACAATTTTTTTCACGGTTTTCCATTCTGCTTATACCGTCTTTGCGCCTGGAAACCCATTTCCTAGATTATGACCGGCCCATTTGTGAACCAGGTTGAGTTATGCTCTCCCTTTCCCTCATTGATATGCCCCACCTGTCCGCACGTTGAATTATGTACCTCAAATCTCTATTTCTCCTGGCAATACCGAAATAGACTCGTGAATATGGATTTAAATATATACAGTACTGCTAAATTCTATTGTTACTATGCTGAGTATTATTGCATGCACCTTTGATTATGTTGTTGACGTCTTTTAAAGGAAATGTTCAAGATATCCTAATGTTGTTTATACTTTATATACACAAAGTGCAAGTCAATGAGGACTTATATTTTTTATTAGAAGCATTCTTGAAAATATCTTCTTTTGTGTTCTGTAGAAGAATGAATGTTGGTGGTGTGACCGATTGACCTACACACCATGAACATAGAACCAGTGCAAGTCAATGGGGACTGACAGTTTTCTGTAACCAACATTCTTCAAAATATGTTTTTCTGTGTTATGTAGAAGAATGGATTTTGGTGGTTGTACCCATTGAACACAACACTCCATGAACACAAAACCTGTGCAAGTCATAGGGGATTGACGGTATTCTTCAACATAACATATTTTGTGTTGCTGGTTTGAAATGACAATCGTGTCACTTATTCTTTCTCTTGAGACTTTTGTGAACCATGCCTTTAAGTACAGAAACCCAATCTATTCATTTTGCATATTTTTGAAAATAATATAAAGTTGCCTGCAGTGCTGTAAAATAATATCTCAAGTTGTCTCGTCCCAAGGACCTTTTTTGTACCTTTTCAATAAGACATACACTCTGTGCACAAAAGCACAAAAAAATGATCTCAATATCAACAAAACCTGCGAGTCAGCACTAACATATCTTACAAAGCTGTGGGTTTATTCGACATTGTATTTAAGAGATAAACCATTACAATTGAGTTACAGACGGATCATATTATGCATCGCAATGCATCATGGGATTAGTTACAGTAGGCCTATACAGTACGATATATGAATGTCACTGCATTTAAATAACAAATCTCCAACCAAGAGGGATTGTAAGATATCCCAAGAACAAATTCTCCTGAAACATTACACCTGCGGTTCCTCTGCTTATGAAAGAGTATTAAAGATCCAGCACAATGTGTTATTTATAAATGTAATTAGATGTGCAATTACATTTTCATGTTTTAAGCTAGACTTACATGTTCATGAATTTATGTGTCATCATGTTTCCAAGCAGGTGAAAACACATTAGTGAAAAATGGCCAAAAATACATCTCGATAAGTACCAGATGGTTTTAAATGGATGACATAAAAAGAGAGATACCGGTTGAACATTAATAAAATCACAGTGATTATGTAAATGAACAGGTGAATGATGACTTACATGGAAGTGGAAATTATCAGAAAATTATTGCGACTCTTAATGAGCGATTTCAGATTTCCCCGAGACGAGCAGTGATTTGCAATGGTAATAAGACAGGAAATATAAAATATAAAAAGTCAACATGAGGTCGGCACTGTTTGCTTTCTTAATACGTGCTCCTGGTTTTATTATGTGCGATTCATTTGTGTACTTTAGAAAGAGAAACTTGAATAGGTTTAATAATACTTTATCTAGATTTAATAACTCATATTTGTGGATGATCACAAGGTCACACAATCCTCATTTCAAACTCACTCACTTCTAGTTTTGTCCCTCATTTTTTCTATTTTAATGGAACACTACCACATAAATATACATTTGTATAAAAAGTATAGAAAATGAAACCCATTAAGAGCTCAATTAATTTTATTAATAATGTAATGTCATTTGCATTGGATATAATGCGTAATGCACACATGCATGTGAGTGCTTATACATTAGAATATCAAAATCTACTTTTTGATTTATAAACATTTTAATTATGAGTATAAGAGGCTATAATCCAAATATAGCATGTTAAAGCAAGAAAATATTTATTTATTAAAGTGTTAATGTTGTTCCCAGTGACTCGAATGTTAATGGGGCTCACCCTTAATATGGTACAAGTTATGTCACTAGGCCGCCTTTAAACCTTGAGTCAAATTTCTATGTCCTTTCATAGAAGACACTCTAAAATATAATTAGGCTTATTCATATTATCTCTATCTCACTTCTCCTTGCCTAGAGGACAACTTAAGAAAGAGTACAGAGAACAGGTGCCAATTTTAAAGGGAAAAAGCCTCAAATTATTTTTTTTCTTACGCAACACAAAAGCTACAGCCGAACTTAATGTACATGATGTCCACAGTACTTATCAAAACTCTTGTACTTTACCAAAGTCTTCTTATACTGAAAGAAAAGTTTTGTGTAGGTAAAAGATTTTTACAATTTTCTCTTTAAAAAACTCTTTACTGTCCTTTTGAATGCAAATAGTGTACTTAAGAAAGTCTAGTTTACTCCAAATCAAAATATGCAGCGTAATGTATATGGTTACATATGTGCATGTATAGTTTTTGTGGTGTATATGTTGATAAATGGTTTCCGTGTACAACAGTAGGCATTGTATTAGAAACCTCTCTTTTTTGATTTTTGTAATTAATGATTACTGTCGATTACCCTTAATTTCTATTTTCGGGTTTCTCAAAATTGGTCACTACCCTAATTTTACATGCGAGTCTAAATTAAAGGCATAGACTACCTGTTTTTCATTTTATATGTGTATAACTTTCTTTTTCCTTTAGAACACGAATGAGATGTTTTGTAGAAGGTTGGTAAGCAAACCCATTTGTTCCCATTGACTTCTTTGGACACAAAACCAATGTAAGTCAACCGGGACCAACGATTTCCATTTAACCATGCTTCTTTTAACTTGTATGTTTTTTTTATTCTGCAGAACACAAATGAGATATGTTGAAGTATGTTGGTTACCATTGGTCATCGGTTAGTTCTATGAATACAAAACCAATAAAAGTCAACCGGCACGGACAATTTCCTTTGACCAACCTTCTTCAAACTTTTATAGTTTTCTTTTATAGTAGAACACAAATTAGATGTTTTGAGAAATGTTGGTTGACCATAAAAGCTTAGTCCCGTTTGGAGTAAATTCAAGTCTATAGGGACCTGCAGCTTTCTTTCAACAACATTTGTCAAACTTAAATGTTTTTTTTTTCTGTATTTTTACTATTCAAAAACTGTTTTTTAATATCTCAATATATAAAATAATATCTCAGAATAATCGAAAAAATCTTAATAATTCATGAATTAGTCTGTATAAATAATGACAATATAAACCTTGATTCTTAAAATCATTCTTAAAGCAAAAGTATTAGCACTGTTTCAAACAAAATTACTAAATGATATTGTACTGTACACATCTTTAAATTAAGTACTTTAATAGCAATAATTTCCATTTGAACGCTTGACACCGCATGTTCCCATCCATTGCAATTGCATGTACCTGTAAAACAGTTCTGAAAACAGCAATTATCCACGAAATATTCATCTCAAAGAAGAAAACAACAAACATCTGTATGACAAAAGAAGTTTTATATCATATCTTATTTGTATGCCATCAAATGCTTCCCCTTTCTTACTCTCACCAATAAACCGCAGCGTACTAAAACACATGCTCATATTCTCAGCCAGCATGTGGGAAGGGTTTATTGAGCCTGGGCCCGACTCTGCCTCCGCGGCCCTCGGGCACCACGCTGTCGTTCAATCCCTCGTATTGTATTCATGGCATCTTTGGGTTGTGCACATTCATATGCGTTATAACGGTCTGTGCCCGGAGGAAGTCATATCTCCGCTAAAGAGAGGAGTGCACCATTCCTGGCCGCTCTCCAGAGATGCGAGTCGATTTATGGAGCTTTGGGGTCGGGACAATGAAACGGTGTGTGCCCGGCAAGCTGTGGAAAGAGGCTTTAAAACCACAGAGACACGGTTCACCGTCTCGCTTCCCGGGTCCACACGGATGGTGTTTGTCACCTTTCGGAGATTGGATTGATGGGAAGCGGAGGGAGAAGTAATCCATCCCCAGTAAGATCGGAACTGGGAAGTGATTGGGATTTTTTTAATTGAGATAACCTGCCATTTTTACGATGTCTGATGATAGTGTGAAATTATAAATTGGCTCTGGTTTAGAGCTTGTGAGAGGTGAAATAAAACTTTGGCTATTGTTAGGATTGACTTGATGTCTTTGAGTCGTGTTGGGAAATTTCACATAAAATATACTGAGATGATCAAATGTGCATCAACTCTCACAAATATCTGCAATAATACAGGTTGACGTTATTGATAACCTTGAGACGTATAAACCTTGTGTTTGTTCTCTCGAATAACAAGACACAACCTAAGATGTAGAAATATCAAAGCACAGCAAGATTAAAATAATAAAAGGAATAAAGAAGCATGTCTGTACTCTCAACATCTGACTTTCACATACACACATAGGTCAGTTTGGAAAAACGCACACCCTTAGATCCTTGGACCACTTCACATGGATCATGTACCATAAGGCCAGGAACTTGCCAAGATGAAGGAAAAATGTTCCTTTAGCTCAACTTGTAGATATTCACGTGTACAATGCAAAGGTCATCAGTTCAATTTTCAGATAAAGTTCAATTTAATACAAATCTGGTCCTTTAAATATGTATACATTTGATTGGTTCCAACAAACACAGAGGAAGATATTTGGAAGAATGCCTGTCACCAAATGTTCTTGGACACCATTGACTACCATTGTTGATGAAAAAAAAATACCATAGTTGAAAAAATCATTTATCATTTTTTTTGTTCAATTAAACATAAAGTGAGACATTTTAAGTAGAATGTAAGACAACAAAAACATGTTAAAGTGCTTGTGACTACCGTTCGTATTTTTTCTGCTATGGTAGTCAGTGGGGTCCATTAACTTTTTGGTTTCAAGAACTCGTTCAAATATCTTTCTAGTTGTTTCAACGCTGTAAAAATTCCTGTTTTTTATTAAACAGTTCTTTGACATCTTGGAAAGTCGAAAAGATTCTAATGTAATTAAAAAAGTTATTTCCTCTATTACAGTAATCAATGGAATCCAAATATCTTATCATGTAGTATCCTTTAATTTCTTTGTTTAGTTGAAAGAAGACAAAGGTATTTGCAAGAATGTTTATAACCGAACTAACTTTCATAGTAGGAAAAATTAATGGAAGTCAAAAGTACCCCACAACTTCTTGTTTGTCCTACATTCTTCAAAATATCTAATTTTTAGTTTGGGTATCCATCTTGTTTTCTGCGAACAAAGAAGTTCATACAGGTTTTGAACAACTAGAGGATAATCCGTAATGTAATTTTCATTATTCAGCGAACTATCCCTTGGATAAACGTTTAGATGCATTTAATATCTTTAAGAAGTTATTGCTCTTCAACTTTCAGCTCCTTTTTTGTAATTTGATTTTCAAAATAAAATACATTTGTATTCATGTTTTTTTTTTACTTTGGCATATTGCAACCATAAAACTGAAGTTTATGTATGCACCATGCAGAAATAACAAGCATGCGCACGCACACACACACACACACACACGCACGCACACACGCACGCACACACATACAAACATACATATACATACAATATAATGTATGTATATATAGTCGTTACCCTACTATTAGAGTAATGAATTCAGTATAGGTCAGTGAGAATGATTGAGAATCAATCAAGATTCAGCTGGCCTTAGATTCAATCCCATGATGCTTTGCCACTTGAAAGTCATTAAGCTTCTATTTGACCCCTAATCATGTTCATTCTGCAATCATTTCTAGTGTTCTTCAGTCTCACAAATGAGCATCTTTGTACTTCAAGTCGTCTCCAAGATATTAAACACTGGAAGCGAGCTGGGGGGAGGTTAAAATCCCTAGGCGCTGAAGAAAACCAGGGTTTATATGAGGTCGTTCATTATAGATCTTACATTTATAATGTCTATATCGGGAGTCCAGGTTTCCCAAAACTTGCTGAACTATTTGTTCTATTTGCAAACTTCTGTGAATAATACTTAAAGCCTTAACAATTGAGTTTATATTTCGAAAAAATGAAACTAAAGATTTTGTTTTTGTGCATCCTCACACTTTTACTAGAAGTTACGGTTCGCGGGTGGTGAGCTTGTTGTGTCAATTGAATGTCATTCATCCATTCCACAAAGTAAAGAGAAACCAAAATATAAATGTTTTTATTTGTTTTGTATTTGCTGTTTGTAAGTGAAACAACCACACAGAATGTCCAGGGTATTAAGAATCGTTAAAAAATTACTCTTGATTCGGAACTGATTTGCTCTAATAATTCAGTTTATGATTTATCTTTAAATGTGGTTAAGCATGTATGCCAAGCATCAAAGTATTAGCTTTTTACTAATTATTCATAATAAAACGAAGGAATTCTGAAATGTTCTATATCATTTATATCGGTACGTTTAGCAATGTTTTTGTATTATATTTTAATTTATTATATTATGTATTATAAAATGAATGTATTTATTATTATTAAATGTGTGGTATTGTTTTTGTATTTGAGATCCATTTAAAATCCCTTATGATCATCCCTGCCCAGTAATTAAGTTATTTCTAAAGGGGTTGTGCTTTGTTATTTTCAGAGATATTTTGAAGAATGTAAGACAGCAAGAACTTCTGGGGTAAAATGTAATACCAGTGTGGGCAAACCCTAGTCACGCAGACCTGATAAACAACACACTGAAGACAATCACTTCAAAACTGAAGAACGGCTATACTCTTATAGCTACACTAGCTCTGTTGCACCAGCATTTAATGGCCTTGAATAAGTCAATAGTGATGAGTTGCCTAGCAATTAGCTTGAATAAATGAACATATCCAATTTAGACCCGACAAGGTAAAGTTGATTAGACTTTCTCGTAATAACTGCCTATGTGGCATGATGTGAATATGAGACCAGTGGTTTATTTGAAGAATAACCTCCAGCTAAAGAACTCGAAAGGTCAGGCGCTTTAGTGTTGCATGAAAATACGGGCGCATGTCTGATGTCACTTTCGGAAAGGTTCACACCGAGGCTAGATTACTACCAATCGAAACACTTTAGCTGTCTTATCTGCTGTGACCTGCGGGAAATGCCGCGTTGGAGAAACCAACCCTTTGGAAATGTGAAGTAGTAAATTAGCATGGGTGTTATCTGTGTTTTGACCTCGAAAAGAGGGAAATCACTTTGGTGAGGTCTCGGCGTCACCCAAACACATAATGCATGGCAATTGCAAGAGCATGCAAATGGAAAGAGTTTCATATTGATATGTGGAACTGGGGCAGGACGCCGTGACATTATATATATGGCATGCAAAAGTGGAATATGCCAGGGATGTTGTATTATTGTTTACACCACAGTAGACATATCTATATGACTGTCAGTGGACTCGAGTGCATTATTGTATTATATGCAGGAAATAGAGAGTGAGGTGTCAGAACGTGAAGAAAACTTAACTTTAAAAGACATTGGGCTGAATTATAAACACAATGTTAAGAAAATTCTAAACTTCTAAAATTTTCATTATTTAGATATTCCGTTTAACCAAAATGAAACTTGGCTAATTCTGTAAAAGATAAAGTCATAAACATTGAATCTTTATTATAAGAAAGCCTAAACAAAAATGTTACTAAGAAAGTCATTTTTACATTTATTGTGGGTCAAACAGACTTGAAATATCTAAGTTTCACAAATATTACAACATTTATAATACTGTAGTATATTGAACTGATGTTTCAGAACTTTTTATAAAGAAATACTTAGTAAAACTAATAGGGAATCATGCTGTATTGTTTGAAAAGGTCACGCGATCATTGTAAAATACTGCTTTTTTGTGCAAATCTGTATTGGAAACTTGAGCTACTGTTGTATACACGTCCCACATCCTCTTTTTCTATTTCACACACACACACATATCTGTCAATTCTGTTAAATATCTAGCTTGGTAACAGTGTTGACGGTAACAGAACTGACTATTATTATTTGGCATTGGCAAACCACATGATTCACACGAACCTAATATACAACAGTCAAGACAAACACTTTTAAGACTTCCGAACGTCTCTACTGTTAGAGCTAGTACACATCTATTACAGTTCACATCTCACAGAGCTTATTACAATCCATTGGTCAACTCTGAGATAATCAAAATGAGATAAGTAGATGAATATCGTGATAACTGCTGTTTGACACTAGCTCTCGCTCTCTCTCTAACAGACACAAACGGTTATTTGACCATCAAAACTGTAACCAACTTATTGTGTAACGGACTTGAACATTTTAGATATATACAATGTTTTCATGGGATTGTAAATAGATAAAATGGGATCAATGGCTAACTCTGTTTCCCTATGAAAATGAGATAACAGTGTTGACATGCTGGTGAATGTTGTGATTTCTTTTTGCCTAATAAGACATTATATACATTATGATTTTGTGAAGTAGCAACAATTTAAATAATCTCATTCCCAACGAAATGAACACGAAATGGCAAACATGCAGTTCAAATCACTCATATATATGGTTTTTAGTAGCATACAATATGTTGGTCAGTTTAAGGGAAATACAATTTTCTTAAATGTTTTTTGCTTAAGAACATTATGGTACCCTTAGCATGTTCCTAAGTGCTTATAATTGATATTAGGTGTGGTCTGTGTATTAAGAACATGTCATTTGGCTTAGAAAATATCACAAAAATAAATGGTTATATCTTTTAAAAAATAATTAAGTAGATTTTTTTTCAGTGGACAATATTGAAATAATTGATTAAAAGTCCAACAGTTAATTTCTATGGATTTTTTAAATAAAGACTGTTAAGTTTATGTATTTGAAAAAAATATGTATTTAATTAACACACTAATACTATATAAATACTATATATTTGATTTATAGATCAATAGTTCCAATAGAAATATTTGAGTTGATAAGATTTACTTCAATTTAATCTCGAATATACAAACATTAAAACAGTATATTTACTTAATTTCAAAGCTTACATTTTTGTTCAAAATATTCTTTAGTGTAAATTATTTTTTTTTACTGATTATATCATCCAACTTTTTTTGGTATTGCCTCCTCAGAGAGCTCCCCTGCACGATATATCACGATCTGAGTAATTTTAAATCACAGTATCACTAAAATAGACTTGGGTCATACCGCCTCCATGCCTGTAAAAAACTCTTATACTGCTTTTATACTGGCACAGAAGTTTTGTCCACGCATAACATATTTTCGACTAAGGTCTATTCTGGGCCTTGTAGTCAGCTGGATCCCTAGATAAAAACATGAGCATCTAAAACAAAACTATTCCAGACTTTTGAACCTGGTCGTGTTCATCCCCACCGACGCAATCATCCCAAGCAAAACAATACGGGGAAATAGAAAGCGGTATGTGGAGACAGTCTGGTAAAGCAGAGGACCTCCCGCTGCCCGCGACGCTGCAAGCGACATTTTGCAGAAAGCCGAGGCATATTGAAGGTCACTCTTAATAAAACTCAAAGCAGCAGCCGGCCAGGCCAACGTCAGCGCGCGGCTCAAGGATGTCTGAATTTCTCCGCGGAGAAACGCAGAGATAGAAAACGGCAAAATGGAAAGAGCGGAGTGATAATGCTACCACGCTAGGAGGGATTTTCTGAGTGTCTTAAAAGGACAGAGTTCAGCTTTAGAAGCCACGGGTGCTGGCATTAGCCTCGCGTCGGCAATCGGCGGCACGTGGGAAGAGATAGCTCGAACAAGCAGTTACAGAAAAGTCTTTTGCTGAGAAAGAAACTGAATCATAAAAATTCACCAGGCTAAAAGTTGTTGCAGCTAGTTTGGTCTGGTTTGAAGACCAGCAAGACAAACAGTATAAAGAAAGTCAAGGATTCCTATAGATACATTTACTCGTTTGGCAGACACTTTTATCCAAAGCGGCAGTTGCCAATGATCAATGCAGAGTAACAGGGGTAAGGTGCCATGCTCAAGGACATTTCAGTCATTGTCAGCTGGCATTTGGATTCGAATCCGCAACCTTCTGCTTACAAGTCCAACTCTCCATCCATCAGACCATATCTTGGGTCTGTGGTGAGCCCGGTCATGATTTCATCCAGCATGACCAGGAAACACCCTTTCTGATTTCCCCCTTGGCAGGGATATTTTAATCCCCTTTTCATTTTATCTCAAAATAAAAACCCCTCCGAAACATGAACCCTTACTTTTGTCCTACTTTCCCGTCGCAATACCTTGAGCTAAACTCAGAACGTGAAGTGACTTTGAAATGAATAGAAGATAACTTCAGGCAAATCACACAGGGGCAGGAACGATGCCAGTTTTGTAATAATTTACACTCTGCCGTTTGCTAGCCTGCAGGATGCCATAGTTGCCATTTGACTTGTGGCGTTATTCAATAATACATAAAATCCCAATAGTTATTTTGAGGTTATCGATTGTGGATGTGCACACATAAAATACTGTCAAAAACTAGAAGTACCTTAAAGGGGGATCTGAGATTTTGGTTTGTTTTTATACATCTCAAAGCAAAGTCCAGACCTGCCTGAAATGTCCCAGAAGGCACCGGCTCAAAAATGTTCAGACCATGTAATTGTCGGAAGGTAGGGATGTAACAGTTAGCTGTGTTTATCTATTTATCACACATACCTTCCTAATCTTAACAATCGTTCTCTGGCAATGTTGACAATTCGGTCTGATCGTCCAAATATTTTCAAGGCTCAAATTGATACCAATGCCATTTAATCATCCGTCAGTAGTATTGCTCTGGAGGCTGATGTTACAAAATAGTGAGCGGGGTAAAATTTCCGTTACAAACTTGCGGGATTCGTCATATGACAGCGCACTGTTTGACCGGCCAATCGGAGCACACGTACCTTTTCAGAGCAACAAGCTTTTTAAAAACGCGTATTAGACGGGAAGGGCAAAAATGATAAACAAAATGTAAAAAACATTTTTGAACCTTAAACTATTAATCAAATGTCAATTTTAAGGTTAAAGAAGAATTCTCAAACCAGGCCCGGATTTGTTTTAAACATTTCAGATCCTCAATTGACTTTTGGATCTGTTCAAGGTGCAAACTATGAACTGTGCCCTGCACATACATTTTTAATACAAACAATAATATAATTTTTATGTTATCAACATAATTTTACCCTTAATTCCCAGAAACTACGCTGAGGCTCCGACAAGACGTAACTGAGATGTCAAAAAATGCCTGCCGAGGTAGGAAAGAGCAACCTTCAAGCATTTTTCTTCTAAGAGGGTTCCTGTCAACTTTTCCCCCATACAGCAGTCAAAGAACGCTTAGGCTCAGCAGACCCACGTGCCACAGGACAGAGTTTAGTCAGAGAAATAAAAAAGAAACGGGCAGAAAAGGGAAAAGGAGCTTTTAAAATACCACTCTATCTCTTCCCCTCTGTCCCCTTTTATCTTCCCTCCCCTCCGTTCTGCCCGAGAGCTGTCGGCGACTTCCAGTTCCTCTTCTATTTTCTGCTGTGGCGTACTGATTGTGTTGAAAAGAGCCCTGTGACCAGAGGGGTCTTAACTATTTCTCAGAACATACATTAAATATTCATGGCATTAGCATATGCTCTCTCCAATACTGATTTAATTGAAAACATCTCTTTAAAAATGTGAAGATGTGCCCTTTCTGCTCAGAGATGCAGTCTGTGGCTAATTTAAAGCCACTTGGCCTTTTAAATGGCACATTTTAGTGAAGAACAATGAAAGTGCTAGACCACCTTGTAGTCGGAGACGGGAAAGAAATAAAAATATGTTTGCGACACCTTTTCGTAGGATAATTATACACGTTGTTTATTTCTATGTCCACCTGCATACATTTAAATATTTGGTGTAAACATCGGAAGTTTTAAGTTACCTTTTTTGTGTTTGTTGATGGTTTGCTTGCGGCAAATATAACATATATTTATTTGGTATAAGTTGGTGGATTCATTTATATTGACGTTTCATTATTTAATGATTGTGTTGAGTAATTAATGTGTTTGTATATTAACTTAAGTACCTCAAACTTATAGGATCCATTGAAGTCTAGCGGTTCACGCAGTCTTACTTCAAAATACCGGAGAGGCAAGTTTAGCCAAATAATGGTTTATGGTTTCTATTGTTACCAGACATAATCTACAGACGCTGTGTTGTTTTTGGGTATGTACTAGATGCTGGGTTCGGGTCACAAAGGTGCGCATGCGATGTAGCGTTGGTTTTCCCTGTTTGTTTCTCACTTTGAAACCGTCTACTAGGCAGATACGTTTCCACCACTTTACGTCTTACAGATTCATGTTTGTTAGAAATAAGCAAAACCAAAGACTCTCCCCTAGCAATAGAATCATCCAAATTCATTTCGTATTTGGTAACCGTAGTTAGATATCCCCCTTTTACCACGTTACCTTAAAAATTCTTAATAAAAACCCTTTTTCTTTGAGCATTGAATTTTTCATTCAGTGCAGAAGATATTTATCTACAATGTAACATTATTTGCATCAGATTATGGACTTTTTATGCTCCAAAAACATTTAAATGTAGAATTACAAAATAATACTGCAAAACTAAAAAAAACTATAACTGCTTTTTTGAAGAAAGCTTTTATTTAATTCTATATTTTTAAAATATGTTCAAAACTCCAAATCGACAAGTGCAACATGCAGTTTTACACTGCGAAATGTTAATTTTCAGTAAATTTTCATTGTGCTTTAGTTTAGCCCATATTTCAACAAATTAAGGTCAGAACCTTCAGTTACACATTTTCTCAGTAAATCAGAGGTTAATCCTTAACCTAATACTCGGTTGGGTTGTTTCTTTCATGGGTTTCCTAAACACAGAATGTTTCAGGTAGTAAAAAAACATCACAGGACAATTTATAACCCAACACTTGGCTTTATTGTTTTGCTTATAGAGTAACAGGTTAAGGTAAAACATGAATTTACAACTATTATTTGTGTTAGTTAGTTGGTTTGTGTTTATTCTCAAAGTTGATCCCTCCATACTGTATATTGTCTATGTCTAAGAAAGTGTAATCTCGTAAGGATGTTTCTGTAACAAGATTGACTTCATCAGTTAAGAAGTTTACACCCTCAATGGTAATAATACAAGATGCGCAGCCTTTTATTCAAGCCAGAATTTTAAGCTGAAAGTAATTATTTGCACTTCCAAGATCCATTTTTCAATTGACTTGACGTACGGGCAAGCAAAGTGCAAAGCGGGAGATTAGAACAAATAAAGTGGAAGGGAAATGCATTAAAATTCTCATCTTCAGAAATAAAAAACGAATTATTTACCTCTCAGACACTTTGGAAGTGCATGTAAAGCTTGGGAGAAGCTGTCGCTTTAAAGATGAGGGAACGCCGAGAGTTAATTTAATTAAATTCACCTTTCTCGCGCTGGGGAAATAACAGGCATTCGGAGGCGTGAGATATGCGGTCCTGTCACTGGTAAATGTTCTTCTGTGCTTGGCAGGACGTGACAGCTAATACCGGCTCTGGAGCTAAGCAAAGAGCATGTGAACAAGTATTCTGATGCTCCTGAAAAACATCATTTGTGTCTCCATATATATGTTATGATATACTGTATCGTAAAAAAGATTACATTTAATACCACTAGTCAGACATTGACTCTGCAATGCTGTGTTCAGAGCAAATGCAAACAAGTTTACCATTTTCGCGAAAGTAAATAAGTCACGCGTCAGGGAGAGTTTTGCGTGTCCACATCCCTTACAACAGGGGTTGTCAATGAGGTCTTCACGTGAATTTCTCGCCAAAGTTAAAACATGTTGGATTGCCCGGAAGACGAATTGGGTGGAGCGAATGTCACGAATGATCAAGTAATTTGCGCCACGTATTTTGTAGCCAATTTGTGTCACAGCTGTTTGCATTTTTCGTGTCACCTGCTACCAGCTCGCCGCATTTTGTGTCACCTCATTGTTCGCCGTTTGGGGTGTCATCTCCGGCAAGTTCGCCTTTTTTGTGTCAGTTTGCATGAGTTTGCGTTTTTTATCACATGCCACGAGTTTACAGTATTTCGTGTAAGCTGCCATGAGTCCGCTGTTTTTCGTGTCACCCGCAGCGAATTCACCATTTTTCGTGTAACCCCCCGCGAGTTAGCAGTTTTTTCGTATCCCCTGCTGCGAGTTCACAGATTTTGGTTTAACCTGCCGTAAGTTTGTCGTATTTCATGTCACCCTCACTGTGGGTTCACATTTTTCGTGTAACCCGCTGCGAGATTGTATTTTTTCATGCCAATCGCCGAGAGTTTGTGTTTTTTTGGGAAATCGCTTGATTCCCGTCTGTTGTGAGCATAAGATATTCTCCTTGCCCTGTCATAGAATAACAAACCGGACCAGACACTGTTACTCTGTAACACAGTTGTTTGTCCGATAGCCTGTCAAAGCTGAGTCTTCCATTATAACACTCTATATTTTATCTCCTCCTCCAAGTAAGTTTTTCAATTACGGGTATGTCTCAATTACGCAGTGTGTGTAGAATAACAGTCCTAATAGCTGCCTTGTTAATTGATTTGAACAGTGGATGGAGCAGACCAGAGGTCTATCGGGAAACTCCTGCGGCAGAGGAGACCCGATGACTGACAGCCGGAACCAAGAGAGGGAGAGAGAGTTTTGTGGTTGAAGGCTTCGAGCCGTGTCCTGTCACGGTGCCGACTGATTAGTGGTTTTATAGCTGCGGGTTTTAAAGGCATAGCAGAGGTCAGGGATGGGTCATTGACAGGTGCTGTTTGATTTTAGACTTCAATCTGAGAGGTGAGGTGCAGGGATGCTGCTATCATATCCAGCCAGAACTGAAAAGAGAACACACTGTGTGGGCTTGTGTGGGTGAATGAGGGAGGAAAAAGGTTAAAGTTGACACAAAATGTTGTTTTAAAAACCTTTCATTCAAAACGACAAACTTTTATTTTCTTAACATTAACGGAAATGGATGTTAAGCATGATGTCCTTATTGATTTTATTTTTATTTTAATGATGGCTGGTTTCATTTGGACCTATGCGCCTCTCCTGAAGTTACTTTCCAGCCTGAGTTAGTTTATTAGTTGACAGCCAGACTGATAAACTAAATATATACGTTTTTTTTATTTGAAATATTATTATATACAAGTGATATTTGAATTTACAATACAATTCAACAAATTGTTTATATACATAATAAATTATTTTATAAAATGAATACTAAATAAATAATTTGTTGAATATATTGTGTACTGTAACTTTGTCATTTTGGGTAACCAGCAGAAGAACTTCAGAAGAAGCATCGACTAAAATGCAACAAAAATTACACAATCCAGTAACAAACTGTTTATTCCGTATTAATTGAATTAAATTAACAATTGGTTGAATATAGTGCAACCATGTCGCAGTTAAGTCAAGTAACTTTTCCCAAAGTAATACCAGCTAGACAAAGTTGCACAACACATTCAGAAAATACAAATACAAATTCAAATGGGTTTGAATCCCAGTGCCAGCAGTCAAGAAAGGAATTTTATCTCTGTTTGCTCTGTAGTGATTATTGGCAACTGTATAATACTTGTAAGTCGCTTTGGATAAAAGGGTCTGCCAAATGAATAAATGAAAATGAAAATGTAAATGTATGTGGCCTTCAAGCATCTAAAGACAAAGGCTTGTAATCTTTACTTTTTTCGATTTTACTGTACTGTGACTAAGTTTTAAATACTAATACGTTCTCAATGCCGATATTCTACATAGTTCCATAAAGTTCATATTTAATGAAAATGTATGTTTATTAAAAAACAGATCAATTTAAGGAACATCTACTTTCTTATAACTCACAGATCAAATGTGTGCACAGTTCGCACACCGGTAGCGCCTTTAAACGCTGTCTGCTATTCAAGAAGTGCCCGGGAGAAAATGAACTCATTCATACCACAACAAAGCTCTTACTGCGTTCTGTCTCGATGATGAGAGGTGTAACGTCCCCAGGCATGAAATAATCTCTTCCTCTCTCGTGGTACCCGGAGGTGCCGGGCGTTAATTACGGGCCGTGCTGATTTAAGATGTCAGTTTTAAAGTGAGAGAACACCAGCTGGCCAGAGCCTTTCTGATTACATGTCTCCATTTTTCTGAGATATACACATACACGGAGACTGTGAGATCCAGCCCTGACTCTCCATCGGGCGATATTTCGGATGTTGAAAACAAGATTGTGATAGTGTGTGGCACACACACTTACAACTAAATCTTCTTACTGACAAGTGTAATGTTAGGATTTCTTCCTAAAGAATCTGTTTTCTTAGGAAAAATCATCTAGTGTCATGAGTGAACGGCACATCTCTTGGTCGTCAAATGACAGCCCAAGGGGTTTACTTAAACAAACACTCTGGTAATAATATGTTATTCTATAATGATGGTGTTGTTGTTGCAGCATCGCTTGAATTAAAGAACGTGGATTGGCTCTAACGTAGGTTTTGTCACATCAAAGCTCGGCAGGTACAGGATAGTTAACCTCTTATTGGCAGAAAAAATAATAAAAGATAGAATCTGCCTTTATTTGAAAAATTAAAACCCAACTTTATGAATATGGTTAATTGTGTATGTTTGATTGAGAGCAGTGCTTCCCTCTTAAAGGAACAGTTCACCCAGGAAAAGTTCGTTCTTTAAAATGAAGGTCCTTAAAATGTTCTTCACAGCATTGCCGTGGACACATTTCATTTCTGTTCCATCAAAAATTCTCATATTTATAAACATCAGGAAAAAATTTTGGGTTTTAAACAGGCATGCCGCCATGTTTTTATAATGTCCTACCAACCCTACCAAATCAATACGCTTTCAGGAAGAAACTTGCATTCGGTAGTTCACTTGGTCAAGCCCCCAGGCTGTGATATTGAGTCTTTTTTGCTTATCCTTAATTACGATAAAACAAAATGTCCAAAACTGTTTACCAAGCATCCCTATTTTAAAATACCTGTCGGATTAGTAAAGTCAGAAATTTTACTTCCCGGGTTGAAACAACAAAACTCATGTCCTCATCCTCTGGTCACTCACCCTCAATCCCGACTCAATTTTCTAGTATTCGTACCTTTCATATAAAAGGTGCGACTGGCAACCGAGTTCGAAAACAAGAGAACAACCTGCAGGAGTCCAATTAACAAACTCCAGCATCACCGGCGGGACCGAGCCAACTCTGTGGCCTTTTCATTGAACCTGTTTCATTCTCTGAGGCCTCATCTGACTTCTCTTTCACCCTGCATGCCCTCCCGGCGCGACGAAAGTGGACGCCTCTTGTTCTCTTCTACGAAATTCAAACTAGTCTTTTCCATTTCTCACCCCACCTTGAGCAGCGTGGAGTGAGTGGAAATGTCACATAATTGATTTACGGTCATCGCGCTTTTGGTTAACACAATGTCATCCCCCTGAGGGCAGAGAGTCTCGAAAGAAAAAACGCCCTTCTCATTTGTGGACCCTAGGGCGTCGGCGAGCGAAATCTTCATCTGGGCTTTTGGATTGAATCATGGAGCCGTTTTGTGCTGATCGGGATGTTTCTGTTGTGTTTCGGGCGGTAGGGAGGATAGGAGGTGTAATGGTAATAAGCCCCAAAGCTGGATTTGCAAGAATTTCAGAACTAGGCTGGAAATTCAATATGCTGGCAGGTTGTGTAAATTACTACGAGGAACAGGATTTATTACTTATTTATTTATTCATGACGTCCTTCTCAAATGGCTGAGAGGATAAAAGCAAGCCTGCTGCGTTCCTCCGGTCGAAGCTTCCACCGTGCTGTATTTATGTCTTTGAGAATGGTCAGAATGGCCCTTGCAGGTGTCTCGCAGGTTTGGTTTACTTTCAAGACCCTGCTTACGCAAACACATCTAGAATTTCAGTGGAAAACAGCCTCTACAAGCCATTTTTATACCACAGTGAACCTATTCATAGTCCCCACGTTGGCAATAATTTTAGCCCTAAGAACGGTTATTTGACAATCAAAAGTGCTTAGTTTGAATGTAACTCTTGAATTTTTTTCCTGTACAAATAATGTGTAAAAAGCATGATTAAGGCAAGAATAATGATTTCAAGTATTTACTGACTTACAAATATGCAAATTAGTCCTGAATCCACATAAACTCATAAACTGAAAGTAAAACTAAAACTATCACTGTGTCCAATCTCATTCTGAATCTACTGCATATCTATGGCGGGAACAACTGTATTTGGAGGGGATGCTCTGATTGATCGGCGGGAGATACTTATTGGCCAATCTTTTGAACCAATCCCAACTTTTAAGAAAATCTTACTCTAAATCTAAAGGCATAATAAAATGTCCAGTGTTTGTTAAAACAATAGTCGCGCTACTTAAATAACATATTTCCTGTAAAAATGTATCAAAAAAATATGAAACATCCAAAGTATCACTTTATCTGAGATAAGGTTAACTCATTTTAAAGCTCTTTGATCACTGTTATGTTAACTAGAAGCAACAGAATCAGTGCCGACATCAACCGCAAAAAAACGGACAGTATCGGGGACAAAAAAAATGAAAAAAAAGAATCACGAGTCTTGGGTAAACTTCATTCCTGTGTTGATTTGTTATAAACCCCACACAAACATTATCTATATTTAATACAGCAGGAATAGGTGTAGTGAGTTAATATTCTATATTTCCCAAGACTCACGATAAGATAATTGCACATTTGCATATGCGTGCAAAATGTTCTGTCACAACATAATGCCGTGAGATCAGCTTTTCCAAGCGTCAGACAAGGCTGGAAATTACTTCAGCCCAGGCCAAGAAAGAAAACCACCTTGGCACATCGTATTTCCCTCTGTTACTGGAAAAGGCGGGTGGCCCACTGCCTGCTTTCTGCTTAGTGGGGCAAATGCCAGGGGCGGCTGTTCTCAGTGTGCCATGTCAACTGCTCCAACGAGTCTAGACATATGTGGCTTACATACCTAAGGCGTTGTACTGTATGTGGATACAAAATTGTACATTGTTGTTTCTTGACATGTCAGTGTTTAACTCTATGGTGTAAATGTGAAATGATCATTTTGTTGTCATTCTTTTTGATGGAAGGATCTTGTACAAAATTTTTGTTTAGAATACACTGTTTTGGGCAAACTACCTGATGCATTTTGGCCTGAAATTTTTAAATCTAATACAAGTTAACAAAATGTTATAAAATGTTGTGAGGGAAAATGTTTTGCAACTCTTTTAAACAGTGTCGTTGGTTTCAAACAATGACCTTATCTTACCTGTAATACATATCATATTATTTTATCTTGTATACTATATTAAAGATATATTATATGTATTAAAAGAAATTGTATATTAAAATTAAGGGTTTGCGTTTTTGTTCCATTTGATTCACTTTTGTTGATATAACCCAGGAAAGTTTTTAACTTAAAGACGTGTAAACCATACGCTTACAAATGTTAACTAAGATTAATACAATGCGATATAAGCTGTCCAAACATTTCTTGCAAATTTAATAAGTGCCTACTGAGAGGAACACATTGTTCCGTAGTAAACCCCCTTGATATCCATCATGTGACACTTTGGTTGCTGTGGTGTCTCTCTTTTGAAAGAGCAGAAATTTACTGTGTGAGAATTCACTGTTCAGCCTGTGAACATTGTGCAGGGACAGTGACCGGTCACCATGGATATTTAAAGACCCGCACTTTTGACCTGGTGTTTGCTGGGAGATTCCCCACCAAAACATGCACCCCTTGGGGCTTTTAGCTCCTAGAAAGAACAAGGTTTGTTCAGAATTGGATGATCTAGTTTGCCTTTAGGTTCTGGTGTTTGTTCAACATTGGATCATTTGTTGTGTTGTTGTGTTGTGGTTAAGCGAATGTTAAAGATGAATAGATTAATATTGGGTAGAATTATCTTTATTTTCTTAAGATGTCTCTGGTACTTGTGATTTCATTATGGAGATAAAGGTTGATTGTTTATCAGCCTTTTTCTGTTTGTTTCCTCAAGAGTCATTGTGGGAAATTGTCAACCTTACAATGAAGTTTTAACAAAGGTTTTTACTATATGATAGCACAGATGTTAACATCTGTCTGAAATACTCATGTGTGTCTCTCTTTTTTTTAACTTTTGATTTATTTTGATAGGATTGCCACATCCATACCGCTACATATTCTTCATATATAAAAGGAAAATATAGAAACTATTATATATTTTATAAAGAGCTATCCCTTGTTCATTTGTGAATTATTATTGCTTCTGGTTTGTACATTTTAATGCCCAAAAATTCTACAAAGTTTCTCATCTCCCCAAAAACCTGTCCATTTCTTTACAACTATAATGCATAATTTTTTGTTTTTAAATTTAATACTTTTGTATCGACTGATATTATTACGATGTTTAGACTCAATCATCATAGGTAAAGTAAAAAATAAATATATATTACATCCACAAATCAGTTTAGTTTTTAATTCACAACCAGAACACAAAATGTCACATCCACATTGCTCGAATTGCTAAAGAGCATTTGGATCAAGAAATGGTATATGACTTACATACGTATATAGTGGTGTAATTTCAGGCCTACCAAATGGAGAGGAACCCTAAAGAAATGAGAAATCGATGATACAAATGATCGTCATGGGTTTGGTTTAAAGTCAGATTTTTTTTAAGGATTTTTATTTGATAGACCACCTTAATCCACATTCAAGAAACTAAATTTTATAAATACAAAAACCTTATAATCATGCAACATAAATGCTTCTTTGAATTATAAGTGTACTGTTATATTAAACAGGACTTAGTCAGGAACTAAAGGTGTCTTAAGGTTACCGAAGCAACATTGTATTCAGCTCTCTTCAGGGACTTCTAATAAGCAAAAACTCCATTTTCTTCCAGCCTTCAACACCTACATCTTACTTTAGATTGTTTGTGGGTTTTGCTCTTTATTAGACCGCTGTTATTCCCGTTGTCAGGTCATTACGAGGTAGCAGTTTCTCCGTCCTGAAGATGATGTGGATGCAAATGCTCGGAAGATGAAGAACCAAGTATCCGTGCTCCATTTCTCTCCATCCGAGGACATTTCAATGACATACTGGGAAAGAGACGCTTCGAGAGGGAGAAAGATTGAGAGCGAGCCGAGAAAGTTTCGGCATGACAAGTGACAAGGCGGCTGACAGGTAAGAGCATTAGAGAACAAAACATTCCATTTTTCAATGACAACACGTCCTTATATCTCCACAGGGCTGGTTGTATCGCTGCACGGAGCTCCCTTTATTTATTTGCTACATCGTTGTAAACAATACTTCTTTCCTGAGACTATTCACAATGTTGAACCTTTAAAATACGACACGCTCCAATGAATTATTATGCAATTATTGACTACTAATGAGCAAATTTGTGGGACTAATTGGGTTTTTTTCAACCGTTTTTTGCAAACCAAATAACTGCAAGCTTTGCTTTTATTTCTGCATTGTGTCAGCCATATCGGAAACCGTACAAAAGCATGACTCGTCAGGTCTGGACTCATTACCACCGGTCTAGAAATGTCACCGAAAACAACAGTGCTGATCCATTTTTCACATAATTCATTGACGAAGCTCTATAATCCATCATCGCAATGCGAACCTCCATAATTAATCTTTCCAATAGCCAGCCGCACAAACACAAACAAACGCCATGCATCACAAAGGTCCTGCAGCTCTCTGTGTAGAAGGCCGACATCACAGGAATAGTTTTTGTAGGTTGTACATGACCAGATTTTACCTATTGGTATTGAACAAGCTGATTTCTTGACTGTACCTTTAAAGAGACCCTCGAGTCATTTACTTAGTTTTAAATTTCCTGTGTTTGTTTGTACTTGTAAACAATCTGTAAAGTAAAAAAATGTGTATATCATGAGCAAAAAAAAGTTCAGGTTAAAACGAGTTATCCACTTTAACAGAAATCGGATGTCTTGGACTACAGCAAACGCCAGGATTGTAGGCATCCAGTTACTTCTGTGATGTGTCGTCATCTGTATTTGCATAATGTCTGCCCTGTCACTCGTGTTATTGCAATGGCTGACACCTGAGTAGGTTCATGAGCGTGACTTTTCCCACTCCTGCTGAACACCATATAACCAATAACAGTGTACTGATGTATGATGAGGTGGGCCTAAAGAGTCCGGAGCTAAAGCCACGTGTTATACAGATAATGAAAGACACAAAGCAACAAGATGATCACTAAAAAGGAAAAAGCGTTCTTGGTAGGGTTAATCACATTAATGTAGCTGAGAACATAACGAATACAATTCTTAATATTTTATTAACATTCTCAGGTATCTTTAAGACTGAAGTAAATCACTTATGTGATTAATGCTTTCAATTAGTACTTCACCTAAAATGTAAAATTGAGTCATCATTTACATCTCTTGTCATTCCAAAGCGTAATGCCTTTTTTTCTTCGATTTAACACAAATAGAAGATAATTTGTAGGTGGGAAGAGAAACTAATAACTTCCTATTGACTTCTATTGGTTTTATGTCCATACTGTGGAAGTCAAGGAGGACCAAGAATGAAAAAACGTTTGAAATACCTCTTTAACAAACATTCCATTTTCAAATATTTACAACACAACTCTTTACTTGTAATGTTTGTTAAAATAAGATTTTAACATTTACTTAACTTTACATCACTACATACGTTTTTACTTGTAATGTTTGTTATGTTTGTAAGTTTCAAAACTCCTTTTAACAAGCACAACAAACATTACAAGTAATTTGTGTTGTACAGTTTAGTGAACGCTTGAATCTCATGTTTACAAAAAATGTATCAACACACATTTTACTTCTAATGTTTGGTAGATTTGGTAAACGTTTAAATATCACTTTTAAGAACACAACAGTTATTACGAATAAAGAGTTGTGTTATAAAGGTTAGAAAGCGTTTGAAACACTTTAACAAACACAAAATCATTACCAGTAAAAGGTTGGGTTGTTAAGTTAGCAGAAAATTTGAATCATACTTCAAAATAAAAAACAGCACACAATTTTCCTTGCAATGGTTATTAAGTTCAGTAATCTAATTCTAACGAAGGAAAACACGGTTCTCCATGATACTGACCCCTTCAAGGTTATGATTTAAATATATACAGTTAAGTGAAAATAAACCGACATAAGACTACAACCTTTCACCTGCTCATGCTTTAAGACAGGTGTGTCCTCTTCAACCCAACAAGAGCCTTGCAAACAGCCGGATGCCACGTGAAAGATGTAGCATTTTATTAAAGCTGACAGAATTTATTGCCAAGTCGAGAAGAGTGTGTGTTCACTGCATTGCAAAAGAGATGGCTGAAAACAAATAGAAGAGAGAAAGAGCGAGAGAAATCTGACAACACAGCTGGATTGGCTTTGTTCATCCAAAAAGGGAGCAACTAAAAAGTGGAGCCGTCCGCCTGCTGCTGACACGTTCCACCCGTACAGGAAGGGCAGAAAAGATCCGGTAAACTGATAGCAAATCAGCAAAGGCCCTTGATGAATCATTTATGTTTTGCTGGATGGTCTCTTTATTTTGCCGTGACATACGAGGGGATGGTTATGGATGATTAGCGTTTTATTTTCTGACTTTGCAGCACCCCGGGAAGCCGCACGGGAGCTGATTGTGAGATGGCGCTCAGTTCACGCGAGGGCAGGTAGGAGCGCAGCTGTGCTATTGACAAACTAAACTGATAGCTGAAGAAAGCAAAGGAAACCAGGGAATTTCCATACGCAGGGACATGCTCTTTCAGACGTAGCCTGGACCCCATTTTCAGTTATGAATAACACTTTGGGTTCATTGCAGAACCCGCAGAGACGTTCGGATCAGTTCCAAGTGGTCCAGGATCCCGGTGAGAAGCATCCGTAGATGTGTTCAAGACATGATGACGGTTCCAAACATCCCATAAAATAAAGCGTACATGATCCGTTGCAACTATCTCCCATGGGCAAAAATCAAAGACAGCGTTGCATGTAACCTATGTATGACGGAGCCTTGTAAAATGTTCAGGAAGATGATGGAATTAACTTGTTTATGACGACTTATTAATATGATTTAATTGAATTGTAAAAAAATATGAATTGTTGGAATTACTTACTGTAGCAAACTCTTAAAATATATTGCATTGAAAAAAATAGTTGTTAGAAATATTAAAGTTTTATGGTATAACCACTTATTGGTATCATTTACATGGTTCCACATGATGAAATTAAGTTGTTTGAACAAAACTTTTTTCAAATTGTAAGAGAAATTATAGTAAAACAACTTAATTTACTCACGGACATCGGTACACTTTTCAACAATTTTTCAGTGTTTGCAAACACCTAAAAAAACAATAAACTGAAAAAATGGGATGTTTGAATTATTTAATTTCTCTTGAAATTAAAAAAAACCTTAATTTGTGATCATGTACATTGATCCTACATTCAATTATGTTAAAACTATTTACAATAATTGATCAGGTGGAACCAATGTTGATAATTGATTATATTTTCAATGCATTAGCAAATTGCTAAGCTAATAACATTTTTAAAGGTATAGTTTAGCCAGAAATTGAAATTATTTGATCATTTATCTACCTGCATGTACTTTCAAAACTAAGTGACTTTCCTTTTCACTAGAACAATAAAAAAGATATTTTGCAGAGTGTTAGTATACGAAAGAGTATACGAAAGAAACATTGACCCTATGAACTTGATATAAGCACAAAACTACAAAGGGATTTTTTAAAATATTTTTCCAACGAAAAAGAGTAATATATAGGTTTTGAACAACAATTTGTCACTTTCATTTTTGGCTGAATTGTCCATTTGGTTCAACAGTCTAAGAAATGTCATTAGCTTAGCAACATGCTAATACGAACCCTGTGGCCTGCCCACGAAGTGTTTAAGAAATCTCAAGTGAAGAATTATACAGATGCTTGCCTACATTATCTATATTAAACGTGTGAGGGTTTGTGAAATGTGAGTCATGTTTAATGAAGTCAGTGGTTGGCAGCGGCCTTTTTGGCAAACTTCAAAGCGGCTCGCTTGGTTTTAAGAACAGCTCCGGTCACTCGACAAAGTGGGATCAAAACCAATGGGACAAAAGACGGAAAGCGTTCATGCATTTTGATTGGCCGATGACACCGTTTTAGAAGAAAAGATGGTACAAAATAAACATAATCTTGCTCGACCGTAAGAGGATGTGGGTCACACATGCAAAACCACATCGGTGTCCCTGGAGAATCCCGCAGAAAGGGACGATCTTTGTTGTGTAAAATTCCAGACGGAAACCACGACTTAAGACTTAAAGCTGAGGTTTGAAAGCAACCTGAGGGTGAGCAAAAAAAATGGAATTTTACTTCTGAGTAAAGTGTGCCTTTATTTTCGCGCGTCTTGGAAAAGTCCTTGAAGTTGCAAGAAAGATGAATCATAAATCTGATTCAGGTGCATCACATACAGGCACAAAGATTTATCTTAGTTTTCATCTTTAGTTTTTTTACAAAACGTATGCATATGAGAGAGAGAGAGAGAGAGAGAGAGAGAGAGAGAGAGAGAGAGAGAGAGAGAGAGAGAGAGAGAGAGAGAGAGAGACCAAGACCGTCTCCGTTCCCAGAAGTGCATTCTTTGTGTGGTTACCATGGAAACATCTTTTCCGACTAGGAGAGCTGAAAGTTTAATATGAATACATCAGTAATTTTCTGTCATGCTGGTGGGCTAAAAATGCTAAATTACCGGGTACATTGTAATACAGTCTCTATTGTTTCCTGATGATAAATGCATTGTTTCAGGGGTTGTTTCGGCACCCGGAGACCTCACAATTTGAGATCTGCAATTAATTTTATTCATTACTGCGACTGTTTACATGTCCTAAACTAAGAATACTCATAGACTGCTTATAATTTGTACGACAGGTCTTTGCTCTTTTTAATTTAGTTGTCTCATGCTTGTTAATATGTGCACACATTGCTCAACATTAACATCATTTATCTGTAATATAGCGCGTTTCTTTCCGGTTTCAGTAAAAAATTCCTCTTTATTTTCCAATCCAACCACGTGTCATCATTCTGTTATGTAACACCCCAATCATATCTTCCAATCAATACAAAGTAGATGAGTATTTTCCATTTAGAAATCGGATTTCAGAGGTAACATATCTTTCAAACGTTTCTGATTTCTTTAAAACACAATGTGCTAATTGTCGTAAATTCATTTTCGTCGCCAGCTACCGTCCACATATTCTTCACGCCAATTAGGACGTCAATTATTATAAAAGTGAGAAAACACATTATGAACTAATTTACATTAATTTCCCTCCAATTCACCTCTAACACAACTTCTGATGCAAAATAATAAAACGTCGAGATTAAATCAATGTAATTGGCTTACAGCAGGTCCTTCAGAAGACATTAATGAATAGGCTGTGATTGTAATATAGACCTCAGGGTTAAATCTTATCTGAATACTGGACTGTGTAGTGGTGGACGTGTGTAAACAAACTGATTGAAATAAAGTCAAGTCCTAAATTCAACACAATTCTGTTTACGAATCCTTCACATTTCAGCCGTATTCTGAAATAAATAAAAATTTCTGAACCTTAAGATGCAATACTTACATTCTGATCAGCAGAAATCAACTAAAATAATGATCTTGTTATTATTTTAACAGTAAGATATTTTGAGAATTGATATCAATGGTTTTTAAATCCACGTTGATTTGCAAATGAAATAAGGACATATGATATGGAAAATATTTACATTGTGGTGAATAAACAATAAAAAAATTGGGGGTTGGAGTAAACCATTACTTTATTACTGACAAAGCATTTATTCAATGTGTCACCAAAATATTGACTATGTTGTTTTCAAAAACGAATGTATTAATTACAAATTGATGCATCACTTCTGCATAATATGGACAGACAAATTTTCATTTTAAAATTTTATATAAATTTGAATTTAATCAACAAGCATTGCTTTGGTCGATATAGATCAATGTGACGAGAACATAATTCAAATATATTTTGAAGAATGTCATTAACCAAACAAAAACCCAAACAGATTTTGCTGGCCAACATTGTCAAAGGAAGATATTTAGAAGTATGTTGTTACCTAAGCAACAGAACATGTTTCTAAAGTTTCTGCATGAGACAATTCTTAACTTTTAATACATTTTTAGTTAATTATTGTTAAATTATCAAGTGAATTAATAAGAATGATTTATTTCTAATTGTAATTATTTCATAAATTGTTTCACTAATTTTAAATGATTAATTTAAAAATCAAAATTAACTTTCCATCAATTCATTAAGTCGTATGGATGAAAGTATTAAACTTTTCATAATTGTGACCTTTGACAACACAATAACAATGAAGTGTATTTTGTTTGCTTTTGATTATTATTATTTTGGTTATTAGATAATTATTATTATTATTAATATTGAATCTGTGTCCAAATCCAAATGATTTCAGAAAATATAAAAAAATCCGCAAAACAGTGACATATAAAGCAAAAAGCTTTTAAATGTTAAATAATAATAATATTTCTTTAATAATACGTTTTCAGAAATGTATCTTCGGGATTGTATTTTATAAAATACATTCTGTATGAATACATAAAGATATATTTTTCATTCATTCATTTACATTAACATCTTAATTAAAATTCTGCAACCTGCTTCCTACCCCCATTCAGATTCAGGACCTGAGTAAATATTCGAGACATTCTCTATCTTTGTAAATTGCACAATGGTGATTTGTTAAGTCTAAGAATCTATGATTTTCTTGTCCCTTAAGGGTATTTGCTCATGCAGTTGGTATTACCAGCCCTTAAGAAGCCTATTTAATGTTAGCAACTCTAAAAGATCAAGACCTCCGCATGAACTCTGAATTCAGTCATTTTTAAATAAGAACTTCCCCGGCAACGTCCTCTGAAGAACAGATTATTGTTCACTTCTGTCCCGCGGATACAGGAGCGCAATATACAAACAAGCCATGCAACAAATTGAGCTCCAACAAGCGAAGAAAATGGGGAAAACTTTCAAGCTTTGTCTTTCATCTCTCCTGCCCAGCATGGAGTGTAAAAGGAGGGGAAGGAAATGAAACAGATTGTGGATACATTTCTTTTCCTAATTAACCTGCTTCACCGGCATCCTCCGTCATTTGCATAGAGCTTATATTTGCTCGCCGCAGCTTTGATCTTAGGTCGTCCCATTCGGAGTCACGTGAGGTGCATCTTCTGACTGTCTTCAGGTTCAAATTGTTGTAACAAGAAAGGAATTGACATGGTCCACTGGCACTTTTCCACAGGAACCGTTGCCTGCCTGAACATGCCGCCGGATTGCACGGAATGCAAAAAGCTTTTCTTGTGACGACTCTTTGTTCCTACACTTCAGCGTTTCTCCTTTGACTTTTATCTTTGCATTGAGGCCTTTCTGAAGTATCTCGACTTGGATCAGAAAAGTCTTTACCTGCCCATTAATCATCCACTTTGGCTTTAAGGGGAAAATGGCAGTGTTCTTGTGTTCAAGAGATGCTGTTATTTCGGAAGGCTTGCTCCTGTCCTTTCTTACTTCGTTGAAATCGACCAAGCCTCGATCGGTCGAGATTCCTGTGAAGTAAAGTGTTCCCGCCTGAACTGTATTTCCTAAAATGTGAGACAGGAACATGAAGTTCTGACTGTTAAAGAAAGGGAGTTTTATCAAAATGGAAGTGAAAAATCAGGGGTGGCAGCAATTCTAGTGCAGCAAAACCTAAAGGTTGTGGTTTATATATTTTTGCATGTTATTTTCCTTATTACAAACCTCATTTTAGCCATTTTGAGTTTTTAAGAATAAAGTCACCAGTTGGGCATTACCAGTTTTTAAAGCTTTAAAGTGACAGTTCACCCAGTTATTACAGATCACAAAATATACTTTGAAGAATGTCTGTGACCTAATAACGACAGTGCCCCCTTACTTGTGTTGGTTTTGTATTCATACAACAGAAGTCAACATAAGTCAATGTTTTTTTGGCTTATCAACATCGTCAAAAGAAGATATTTAGAAATATGTTGTTAACGAAAAAAGTTTTTACTTATCAAAACTGTTCTCGCTGACATTACTCAAAGTATATTCTATTGTAAGGACACAAAACCAATCCAAGTCAATGTTTGACAAAATAAGATATTAAAGAATGTAGTTATCCACAAAACAAAATCAAAACAGTTTTGCTTACCAACGTTGTCCAAAGAGAGTCCGGAAAATTGTCATTAACCAAACAAAATAACAAAACCATTCTCGGCCTTCCAACATTGTCAAAATAAGTTATTTACAAGAATTGTATATAACAGATAACAAATAAAAAAAATGTATGCTTACAAACAATGTCCAAAGAAGATATTTAGAAGAATGTCATTAGCCAAACAACAAAACTAAAACGGGTTTTGCTTACAACATTCTTAAAAATATATGTTATTGTGGGGACACCAAACCAATGCAAGTCGATGTTTGTCAAAAGAAGCTATTTGGGGGAATATCCTCAACCGAAGAACAAAACCAAAACAGTTTTTCAATACCAGCATTCTTCAAAATATCTTCTATTGTATGGACACAAGACCGATGCAAGGCAATGTTACATATTTTGAAGAATGTGTGTAAAGAAGTTGTTTTGGTGAAAGACGTGGTTCTAAATCAAATTTAGTTTTTTCGAAGAAAGGTTTGAAATGTTGCTGTCATTTACTCGGATCATTTTAGATGAAGATTCGCTTAAAGAGAAGTGTTGATGGCGCTGTATTTAACAGGGGTGGGGGTTTACTATAATAACTGTACGATTTGTATGACTAGCATCCGATGTCTATGAATTAGCCACGTATGTCGTAGTTATAAATTCTCGTGAGATCCGGCCTTTACACCTGCCATTTAGAGACCACTTATTGCACACCAATCGATTCCTGATGAATAAAAAAACGTCCCAGCGCATTTTCTCATCAAGTATCCGGCTTTCTTCTCTCTCATATCGACAAGCTCTTAGTTTAATTCCAACCATCTGAAAGCTCCTCGCCCTCTCTTCTGAACTATCTCTCCAGCTTGTCCTGGTTTGACGGCTGCTCTTTAAAGCCTCGCTGTGACATTATAATTTCACAAGGTCTCGCTGCTGAAGCGATTGCGCTGTTAGCTCTGGCCTGCCGGTGCGGAGAAATGAAAGATGAATGGCCCCGCGCAGCCGCTGTGGTTAAAAATACCCCGTGGCATGCACATCTGAGAGCAGGAAGGATTTGCTCATCCCTGCCAGCGATGTAGCGCTTGCCGCGGCCGCCGAGATGCTAGCGCCGAAGGGATTGATGGTTTCTCGCCCGGTGCGAAAGACTGTGTGGCTAATGGGGTTAGCATGCTAGGGGCTGTATCTGGGGCGACGATGTGGAAAAATCTTAGCTTTGCTGTGTTAAGTGATGTGGCTAAGGTTTTTTTTCAAATCTGAGGTCTAAGATAACCGTTTGCCATTCTGCAATCCAGTAACAGACATGGCGATATAATATCATATACTACTAAGTTCATATCATTACTACTGCATGATTCTTTTTTTCTCTGTTTGTTATTCATTACCTGTATTTTGCACTTCGTTACGCGTATAATTATATTAAGATATGATGTGGAATGTCTGTAAAATGAACGGAAAATGTTCCGGTAATTTTGATTTAGTTTTTTGTGTTTTTTTACAGATTTTTTTGCAGTGTACATTCCGTCTTTTTATCATTTTGTTCTTTGGTTTGTTAGTCACTTTTTTTTCTTTCTTTTCACAATCATTTGTTCTTTCATTCTCCTATCTTGTCTTGTCGTTCTTTAGTTTGTTTGTTGGTTCTTTTTTGTTTGTTTGCTGGTACTGTAGTTTTTATTCTTCTTTCTTGTCGTTTTCATTCTTTATTTCGAAAATAGTTTTTTGTTTGTTCGTTTGTTCACCTGTACTTTTGTTCGTTCATTCCTTTTCTTTTTCTTTCTTTTTTCAATGGTTTGTTTGTTTGTTCGCTTGTTCTTTCATTTTCAAATTTTTCTGGTCATTTTAGTTCTTTAGATAGGTAGTTAGGAAGTTTGTTTGTTCATTTTAACGTTAGCTTGCTTGTTGTTCTTTCTTTCTTTCTTTCTTTCTTTCTTTCTTTCTTTCTTTTTCCTATGTCTTAATGTTTTTTTTTTATTGGCTCCGTTGTTAATTTTTGTTTGTTAGCTTCTTTCTTTTCTTTCTTTCTTTCTTTCTTTCCTTCTTTCCTTCTTTCTTTCTTTGTACTGTTTTATGGTTTGTTTGTTTGTTTGTTTGTTTGTTTGTTTGTTTGTTTGTTTGTTTACGCTTTCTGTTGTTCTTTTTTGTTTGTTTGATAGCTTGTTTCTCTCTTGATCTATTCTCTCGTTCTCTTTTTCGAAAAATGGGCAATCAAAGGTCATGTCTGCAGTTTTGCTTGAAAAATAAGTTATGATAATAAGTAATAAATAATAAGTAAACTTCAACACAGAACAGACACTCTTTTGTGCTATTGTAAATTTGTTGAGTTAACAAACAATAAAATAACACACAAGTGCAGAATTATACTGTAGTGTACTCTTTGCTGACTTTATTAGATTGAATTGACTTATTTAGCCCTTTGAACTTGGGCAAAGTGTATATTAACTCCACGGTAGAAATACCATATACATCTTCAACCCATTTTCATTTGCCTCCAGGTCGTTGTAGAAATGGCAGCCCTAGTGTCAATGATGATATAATCTGATTAAAGTGTGTCATTACCGCTCAGAACCGAATAACAGCTCATCATAGACTGTCTACTAGTGTAGTTGCAGGTCACTCTGGTGGTGTAATCAAGCACATTTGCGTCCATTGATTCAGACCTGACTAATCACGCCTTCGCTTGATAAATTATTCAATTAATTTGTACAGCTCGCTTCCTGATATAGCCATCGACGACATCATAAACCCCCCGGGTTCTCACAACCATCAGCTTCTCGAAGCACATTGAAAATGCTTTATGTGCAACCCCTTTAGTTATTCGATAGAAACCCAAGGACGTATACGAGGAAACCAGCCTGATCTTTATAATGACATATAGCGACATCAATAGCTAAAAGAGACATATTGTCCAGCTGTTTCAAGAGAGGAGAGAGATTATCTATCCTCAAAGTGCTTTTGAAAGACACTCCATCTCCATTGTTATCTTGCAATTAGTTTTACGGCCATTGGGCAATACAGCTGGGCGATATGTGTTAAATATTAGACCAATATCAGGTTATGCAAAAGAACAAGAAATCATGATTAGAAATAAATATTTTATCCATTGTTTAATTATTTAACATGGAATCAGAGCTGCTTCTGATAGTAGATGAAGTTGAATAATAAGAATTATTTTATTTTTTAATGATGATTTTTTTTGTATTATCATTAGAATTATTATTTCACAATTATATAAAGACAATAACACAGACAATTTATTATGAATAACTTTACACCAAAAAACATAAATTGAAAAAAGTGTCCATGACATCAAATATTGCTAAATAGAACATTTTGATCAGTCTAAGACTCATTTTAAATGTTAAATTAGGGTTTGTGGTGTCCTAGACACTATGACATCAAAAAAATCTTAAAATGTATTATCTTCATCATTATCATCATGATCAATATTGTAATTTTAAATACATTTCCTTGCATTATATTTACAAAAAATCTTCTAATAAATGAATAATATTTATTATACTTTAATAATTACTGTTTCTTATATTTCATCTTATTTAACAATCCATTACACCCTGACCATGGATAAATAACTTGTCCAATGCTTTTATCGTGATTAACCTTTTTTTAGGAAGTAATTTAATACTGTGCATTTATTGTCTAGTTAAATTCTTAATAATTTTTATGATTTTTATTGCTGTTTTGTGTAACGCTTCACAAAAATGCAATGCAATAAAAGTTACATGATATACACTACGGACATTATTGAAATTACAATTTGCAGATAACTGTTAATATAAATATACTATATAAACTACAATTAAGCAATATAGTATAACGTTGTTTTAATTAATCATGACACAGAACCGTTGTTTAATTCAAGACCACATGTATGTTTCTTTCAAAACAATCTTGTTGGCTTTATGTAGGGGCATGCAAAATATTTGCAAATAGTTTGGAGGGGTGGGATGCGGCATGCTCCATCTTGCCTGCGGCATGCGCAAACACAGACACCCCCTAAACACACATGCACACACCTCACAAAGACCTCTCTGTTTGTCTGTCGTCTTGCACAATGGCATGCCACCCTTGATTTAAATCAGCAAGAACAGCATATGTTATCAAAGCACAGACACATGCCTCTCCGTCCCAGCAGTAGCACCACCAGCGGGCACAAACTGACACATAATGCATTAGCTCAGCTTGACCATATTGTGCGAGGACTCTGTTTACTGCAGGCTGCCTTCTTTAAATATACACATATGACACTGTGACGGTGTTTCTATATATAAGCTGAAAGTTATTCTTGTTGTTTGCTATTTATTTGAATATGCTACAAAATACAGTGTTCTGTTTTGGTTGTGATGCTCTGTACTGGATGATAGGATATTGAATTTTTATAAGGTTAATACATTTTTGGCTCATACTTCTTTCCAAAGCAATGTACAGTATAAAACATTCTAGGTTTACATTTTATTAGTATGTGTAAAAGAACCACTCACGTAGCACATGCATGTCTAGTGTGTGTGTGTGTGTGTGTGTGTGTGTGTGTGTGTGTGTGCCTTTGTGTTCTATTTTCTGGTATGTCACAGGCACATGAGCTACTGTATAAGTTGTGTAATATGTAGGGCAACGAAGGGTTAGTTAATGTTTAACTCGGTTTGACTAATGGGTTTGTTAAATAAAAAAGTGTTTATTGTTTTGTATTTTTATGTGCGTCAACATCTTAAATATTTTTTGTCACTGTGGTCACTGGTGTTATTTAGGGTAAATCAAGAATAGATTGGTGGCTTAAATCTGGTGTTCATTGAGGATATAGTGTAACGGCCAGCCATGATGTCAGTGCTCTTTAAACATCTTTGAACCAAATATTGTAAAAAAATGTATTGCAAATTGTACACACACACACACACACACACACACACACACACACACACACACACACACACACACACACACACACACACACACACACACACACACACACACACACACACACACACACACACACACACACACACACACACACACACACACACACACACACACACACACACACACACACACACTCACATTAAACATAATACTATAATAAATTAATACATGTAAAATTAATTGTATACAAATATATACTGTATATACAAGTTAAAGATATACATATTTTATATTCTTTTATTTATTATAATATATATTTGTTATATATAAATAAGAATACATGGGTGTTTGTATATATTTGGGAAATATATTAATGTATTTTTGAATAGAAATACAAAATTAAAATGCAAAATGTTGGTCTTGTTTTTTTACGATTATTATTCAGATGTCTTTGCAGAGTACTTAGACATATAGTAATATATTTTCACCGCATGTACGCTGGTATCCAAAACACATTCCTAATAACCTATATAAAAATGTTGAAGTAGTTTATGTTGTTTCAAATCATGAAGCGAACTGTTTGGGATTTTATCGTGATTATAAGTGCACTTCAAGGCAGGGAATTTTCAATCTGGGTCTAAAAGAGGCCGTTGTGTTCAATTAACCCATGCTGGGTTGTTTTAACCCCTGGTTGGGTCATATATGGACATTTTCTGGTGAAATACAAACCAAATAGTTCAACCTCAACGTACTCTCAGAATAAACTACGCATTATATGTTTAAGTAAAGACATAGTCACTGGGTGCAGTAAACCTTATGTAGGCACAGGTTTTTCCATAATGGGTCTCAATGTGTGGCTTTTTCTCTTTATCAATGAAAGAAGGTAAAATACTGACTGAGGGAGAAAATCAATAACTACTTCAGAACTAACAGCACTTGCAGTTCAAACTGTAGAAATCACAGTCATCACAGCACCTATTTAACAAGATATCGGCTTGGGGTAAATGGTGCGAACCCTTCTTCTTGTTTGACTCACATTCAGCAGTAAAGTCTGATGTGCTGACAATAGACCACTCCTTCAATCACAGAGGTCCAGATGTGCTTGAAATCTAAAATCAATGAATAAATGTGCAAGACAGCCTGTGGACCTTTTTGCCCCATTTCAGAACACTGGCAGTATTAACACTTGCAATTTGAAAGTCAACACTGATTTAGTACATTTGTCCAAAATTTTGACACACAGTAGTTGGCTTTTAAATGTTCTACAAGTTCAAACAGGTCTGCACATGTTGGTATTTACCTAAACCAGCTTAGACCATCTTGGACCAGAAGAGTCTTATGGTTCACACATGTAAAACTAATCTGACTATTTCAAGCAAAGGTGACTTGAACTGATCTTTTTTATACTTGTATACCTTAGTCTGTCTTCTACTTATGATGGTTGATGTATTTGAATGTAAAAAAAGCAAACATAATAAGTAATAGGTTATTTTCTACCCTGGTTTTGAGGTCATCTTAAGAAACGTTTCAATGGGCGTATGGCATTGCTAAGATTGGTTGACAATTTTGCGCAGTGAAGCAACATTGGAGCTTCGATGAATTTGGATAAACACGAAGGTTACAACTAATCACGACATATCAAGCAATCTCTAACAATGAAATAGAGACCCATAGGAAAAATATTTTCCTTACATAAGATAGCAGCAGATTCCTGTCTGATCCAATTCTGACGGCATATTATTGCTTTTAATCTCAGTTCTCCTGCAAATTTAGCATTGACCTGCACAAAAAATCTGCATTGATGTAAAGCAAACAAAGGATTCATCCAAATGAGCTGGAATGTCTTTAGAGAACTTCATCCATACTTTTTCAGGATCAAAAGAAATGTAAAGCAAAGACTTGTGTACTTCTTCAATCAGGCACTGGACCATATTTAGGGATTTTTAACGGAATGTTTGTTGCTTGATGGGCCATTCCTTTTTGCGTCACTTGTTTAACCAATGTCTGCGATCTTGGGTGAAAAAAAAATAAATTAATGCCCAATTTTTACAGTACAGTGACTTGTTGCATGATTGACATACATGTCTACCAACATTGCTTCACTAGGAAGGTGTATTTTACATACCAGGAGCGATATCATGTTCATGATATAACAATCTCTGCATACTTAAGAATCTCACCCCAGTTTCCCCAGTGTGGATTTCAACCTTCTATCATCAAATCTATCAAATCTATCATTCACAGTAATGTATAATACTCACAGATGTGAGTATATGCAAGCTTTGAAGGAGCAGATTAGATGTCATTTTATAGCTATTGATAAGCACAATATATATCTGCTTCCAGTTAATTGAGCATGTTACTGCATATACTAGAAAACCGATAACGATAGATTTGACATGTTGGACAGTCATTTACGTTATGTCTGTTTTCTCAATCTGCTTTTGCGTTACTTTTTAGGTTTACTTTGTTGCTTTGAATAGAAATCACTGCCTTACGACATCAAGTTAGAAATGAGAAAAAAAATTCAGTCCTGGATTAAATCCAGTGATGGCCTGTGCTTGGAATCCGTCGGTTTCGCAGGTGTGGGAGAAGTATTTCATATCAAGGACCTGGATGGTAATCTTTTTGCATGAGTGCACTTAGCGAAGAGCGTTTGAGAAGTCATTTCCAACAATAGATCTCCAAACTCCAGCCTGAGGGGAATGCTAAATTGTTTATGGCATCAAGGTTTGCGTTGGCAGGCATACATGCCGGTCTAACACCACTTCATTGGCTTTGCTCTGAATAGCTAAGGTCAGGATTCACGTCTTGTGGTTGGGTAAAAACACCTTTAAGGTCATTTTAATAGAGATTGTGTGCATTGTTGCCTTGTCTTGTACAAATTGCATCTATTGTTCACCTTATAAGTCAATTTGGATAAAGGCAAGTGCTAAATGAGTAAATGGTAATTATTGTGAGACTGGGGTTTTCCTGCATAGTATATAGATAAATAAGGTTCAGAAAAAACTGGTAAAGTTATAAAAATATAGTTAAGGTATGTGCCAAAAAGATTCACTTTTTTGTGTGTGTTAGTTATACCATACTGTCTTTTAAAAAAAATCTATTTATACGTAGATATAGTTTAAGATCTAAATCAAATCTATATTATCTCAATGTCTACTGGTCGGCACTGAACGTTCAATGTTTTCAAGAAAAGTACGTTCTAATTCTAGGTTCACACCAAATGCAAACTGTGCGCAGTTTCAAAGTCAATGGAAAAATGCAAATCGACGCTATCTCACACTTGGGTGATATAAATAACGCGAAATTGTGTACTGCTGTTGCCACGAACCCTCAATAATCTGCCTTAATTGTATCTTAAGTGCATCCGATGCATAAAAGCATTCCTCATCTGACAAGGATTTTGCGTTTCTGGTGGAAAATTAACAAATTATTCCCACCAGTATTATAGAGAAAAGAATATGGTGTTTTGCATTACATAGCATAAGATTTATATCTTTTGACGTAAATACTTTCTTCTCATATGTTATTGCAATCGTCTTGATACATTGATAGAACTTATGTAAGCGCGAGAACGATTTGATCAAACTTAGCTTATTATATTTAGGTTTTTTATTCTGTTAGCTGGCATGATCTAAGTTTTCCCTAAAAGACAAAATATGAGTAAGAAAAAAGGTTTTTTATAAAACATTCCACAGTATGAATTCATCTCAGTTAATGTGATTTCAGCGTCTTTTTAAGCCACACATTAATGAACACTGGAATTTACTAAAACCGACAACTGACATTGATTATTTTGGTGACCTATCCCTTCGAACAAGTATAGCAATAACAAAAGTAGGTTAATCTTTAGTGAACACACCACATAAACGTTTACAGTACAGGATGGAATAAGCGAATCTCTAGACTAAAAGTTAATAGGAGTCAGGAGTCCAAACAATGAGATAAGATTGGAGGTTCTGGTCACAGTCTCTCTGTGCTATTAACCATATTTTCACTAAAGACATGATGTGAAGCATTCCTAAAAAGACATCTCACAACACTTGAAAAGGTTAAAAATGTGCTAACTTAAATACAGTGAAGTTGATTGTACTTAAGCCTTTTTCGATGCCAACTTTTATTCTGAAATACTTTAAAAACAATATTGAACAGTTCACAGTTATTCTGGGTTCTTTTTGACAGCATTTCCTTTGTTCACTACATCAAAAATTATGAATTGCATTATTATTAGGTGCTATAAAATAATGTGTACCTTTTTTATATTTGACATTCAGTTTATGTAACATTTACAACAAGTTCAAGAAATAAAATTGAATTACATTGTAAATCGTGTATGTAGCCAACGAGACATTTAATATGATAGCAGTGCCAAAAATTAGTTTTTTGTGACTCAAAACCTGAAGATACTTTGAGAAATGTCTCAGTGAATTTGTATTCATGCATGCAATCAGAATATCATTCTTTTGAAATATCATCTTTTGTGTTATTCAGAAAAATAAATTAATACAAGTTTGAAATGACATGAGGGCGAAAAAATGCCAAAGAATTTTTCATCTGTTCAACTATTTGTCAAACATGACAATTTAATTAAGATTCTTGTTCCTTCAAGTGAATGCTCTTCCTGTATCTGCACATCTTGTCTGGCTGTCGTCATGACATCACTTGCTTTGCTCAAACATCTGTGTTGGGTCTTTTTCACATTCCTGGTATTTAATGGAGCTTTGTGTAATTACTGCGCTCGCAACAGTAGCGCAAGCTCGATACCCTCAAGTAGTCTGAGACAGCTGAATAAAACACAGATGGTGTTTTATATAACCAGGTGCCGGTACAAGTGCAAGGCTAACCGCTCCAATCTCAGAAAGCAGGAAAAAGTAAAGAAGAGGGATGGAAAAAGCACACCTTTAAACCTTTTAAATGAAAACATAGGAGCGTGATTGATTTAACAGTATGTCACAAACTCTCGACTGGGTTGCGAGAACTTCTCTCGGGCGTAATGTAGCTGATTCAGGTCGCGGTTCAGAATCCATTTGCAAAGTTTATTGAGGCAAGATAACATCAGTCAAGGTAGACAAATCTAAATTGAAATCCAATATTGTAAAACGAAAATAGAGACGAACGCGTACGACCTAAGAGATGCAGTTGCAGCTGTACGTAATACATAATAGATGACCGCTTTTTTATGAAATATTTTCAGGAAATATTATGTGATCAAATGGAGTACATGTGGAAAGGCTATTGTGTGTTTATCCTCAACCCAGAGCCAAACTCGAATACAAACATTTAGTCTTAAAATAATACCAGGCCTTTTTTTCCTTGCCCTTCTGCTTGTGTTTATAAATAATTTGCCATCGTCTTTAAGAGATCTGGTTGCCACACACCTGCCGACATCATCATGCACGGCTCATCTATAATACGGGCTCACCTGTCAGGCACCTTTGTGCCCGGAGCTCTGCTGCATCATAAATTTTTTGTCACCTACTGTCTGTCTCCACGGTACTCACAACCTTCTCCCAAAGGACACTGTCTGTCTTCTTTTCTGTCTTTCTCTTCGGTCAGCCACTGTGGCTGTTTTTAATATCTCTCCACAACGTCAGATAATTCATCTAGACATTGTAAAATAAATATAATCAGAATAAAAATGACAAAATACATTATATTGAACCAGAAAATAATGGATCTTTTCATTTTAAGAGAGTTTGAATGTTTTATTCTGATTATATTTACTTCATTTGTCAAGTCATTGTTAAGTACAATAAATATAAGTATTATTGGAATAAACTCAAATGACAACATACATTATTTTGTTAATTATTTCACCGCTTAACAATAATGTGTACAATGGTGACATTTTAAGGGTGTTTGGAGGTCTTAACTTTTAATAAGATTTTACTAATTTAAACTCAGCTTACTCTGTTTTGGTTATTTACATTCTTACACATAAAATCATTCCTAGCAAATATATCATTGACATCTTTAATACTGACGGAGTAAAACCATTTCAAAGTTTGAAATCGTAGTGAAATTAATACTTGTTCGAATACTTATTTGCTCTGCATTAGGTTTTCTGACTTTAGTGGTGTTTTCACAGACAGAGACACATATGATAAGAATAAATCCTTTAAAATCTTTAAAAATAACAAAATACATTATTGTTAACTCAGAGGTCGATCGTACCGTTTCACTCAAGCGACCCTTAACAGTGGAATGACAATGTAGTGCACCTTTAACTTTAGATCAGTTGAAAAGAATCTTAAAAATTTGACAGACTAAATTGCTGCTTAAACAACCTGTAATTGTGGACAGAAGATAATGGCATACAATAAACACCGAGCCTGAAGCTGAGTTCCATTCAAAGTTAAAAAAGGTTTTCTTTCATGATATCTTCAGCATTCTACTGCTGGGCTATATATTTATTTATAGTGAAATATAAGGAAACAGCAATGCAATGCTATCAATAGCTTATGCATTCTAATTTAAGTTGAATGGGCCTATAGACATGTTTTAAGAATAATTTACACAAAGTGTTTCCGGTGAATTAGACAGCCCTATCAGTTTAGCAGAAATCCAGATGTATGGCTGCGTTATCTGTGCATGACGAACAGCTGGTGTACAGTATTAATGATTATTTTAATAGGAAGTATATAATTCTAAATACTAGTGCTCGAGAAACATAAAAATCCACCAGAATGTTCACGCATAAACGGGCTTTTGGTTCCATCTTATCATTTACAGACCTGTCTCTGCACATATACGCTTATTTCCTTACAGCTGCTATCCCTGACAACAGCTTGTGTATGTGAATATGTATACATATAAGGTGTATATTTAAATCTGTAGTTCCTCTGGATGCTTGATCAGTAGAGGAAAACTATTTCTCCATCGAGCATTTGAGAACATGTCCATGAACTTTTACTTGATGTTTATTGTTAAACATGTTTATATTCTCAAACATAATATAACTTTAGAATCAAATGTTTGATGCGTTCTAGTGTGTAAGCTACTTTGTATGTAAATTACTTAAATAAAATAATTAAATTGTATTAAATTGACTTTGTATTAAAGTTCGGCTGAACATATAAAAGAAAATGTAAATCCGCTCCATGTGACGGGAAAAACTCGGTTGTCGCAAGCAAGCGAAAAGCGTCTCAAAAGTTTGAATGCATCAACTCATCGTCGCAAGGCACCGCTTTTGGTTTCAAAGCATAAATTAACACCAAATTAATGTGTATGCTTTAGATCCTAGCATTGGAAGAGACCTTAACTGTCCCAAATTAAACTGTATTTTGCAGGAATTCGTAACTCTATTATATACGGTAGCTATCTAAATCGTACGAATTTGTGAATGTGAATTGTACAAAAATGTAATTTAATTAGAAAAAAGCAGTACTTAAGCCTCTCTCCTAACCCACCTCCAAACTTAAAGTCAAAGGTGCGAAAGCAAATCAAACGTACACAAATTCAATCTAATAAAATAGTTAAGAATTCCTGTGATAATGTGTTGTTTCGTCATATAGTTGTTTAAGGGACATTGTGGAGATTTCATTTGACTAACTTTCAAGACAAGCCCCCTACAAAGTTTGATTTGATTACTTTACCCAAAACCTCTTGAATCATAGCGGAAACAATTGTGCTCACAGCTGCCGTTTGCACCGATGGTTAAAAAAATGTTAGACGATAAAAGCACTTTGGATCATTTGCGTCATTAAAATGTTTCGCAGCAATTTTTTTGCTATTTTCAGTCTTTTAAGTATGTCTGGGAAGTCGAATGCTAATATTATGTAACCCCAGACCGGATACACAACCTGAAACCCATGCTCATATTCTGCATGCTTGTTTGGTTGGGATGGAGGGGGTTTGTGATTGATTTCACCGTGGCTGGAAGCTTCTCCAGTCTAACCACTACGTAATCATCCTTGTAAAATGTTTACTAGAGCCACCGCTGTTTCCCATGATTCTATTTTTCACCTGCTCGCCGCCACGCGCCCCCAAAATGAGAGTTATAGCCGAACACACACCTGCGGTCCACTGAGCTGGACGGTGACGGATGCTGATTTTGTTTGGCTTGGTGGAGGATGTGAGGTGGTAGGTGGGTTGCGGGCGGTCCCGAGATGGGGCTATTACATTAGCTTGGGTTGATTGCCGAGCTGAAATTGAAACATATACCAGGGTCTCTCGAAACACAAACCCCGGCAACGATAAATCTCCCCGCCAGCCTTTCAGGGCAAGCGGGAGCCAGCAGATTTCCAACACGCCTTTTCATCCCACCCCCTCCCACGGGAGACGACCTATCCCTGCTTTACACCCATCCCAACTGTGAGTTGCTCGGTTGGGAGAAGCGCCCACGGTGATCAAATTCCTTTCAGATTTTCTCTATGGCAGATGTCTTCAATCCCAACACATTTTAGCGGTATATTACTCAGTTGTTCACATGTTTGCAAGATTCCAAGTGGATCTCTTAAGTTTCGGTATACTCTCCAGGGGACATTTTAAAACATAATCAAAAGTCACCTTGACCATCTGGTAAAGAAGTAGATCATTTGAAAGAAAAATAATTCATACATTTTTATGTATTTATCTGTGATGTACAACATGTTTGACAAGTAATAATAAAACATAAACCAACTCTATGTTCTGCAAGCATTTTACAACCAGGCATATATTTTATCCTCAAGTTTTGATGTATTTTTATTATATATTTAACAAATATCAAAATATTGCCTTATATGTTCAGATATTATTATAAAACAAAAAACTATTTTGAAATAACATTTGTTGAAATTTAGTTTTTGTGTGTTAATATACTTCATAATATTAGCTTACATTTTTCTTTTATAGAATTTTTAGCTTATCTGTGAAATTTTGAAAAAGTAGAATTTGTTAACTAACATTAGAGCTAAAAACCTTTCTTAAAAAGCTTTTTTATATTAAATATCAATTTGTGTCTTTGTCAAACGTATTTTTTTTATTATTTCAATTACCATTGAAATAAATAATTTATATAATTAAAATAAATTGTATAAAAGTCAATGCAATTTGCTTGATTTCGATAAACACAAACTGTTTGTTAGTTTTAGTAAACTCTAATATTACTTTAAGATAATGCATCCGTACTGGATGTTGGTTCAATAGTACCATATTAAAATTTATACTTTCATGTAATGTTAACTTTAAACATCATCATTTTTTAAATGAAAAAGATCCTACATCATGTAAAAGAATCTGGACGAACTCTTCAAACTTGAAATGAAATGTTCACATGCAGCTGCTCAATTAAAACGCGAGTCCAAAATCATCAGAACTTTCTGATATGATATCGCTCTATATAAACACTTACAAATGCAGATCAAGAGAAGACCCAAGATGGGCCCACCCTCCTTCGTGCAGACCTGTTCTCACACATTCCTCAAGAGTCTGATGAGCTTTCTTTTGACTGTGGACATACACAAGAGCATTAAGAGCCAAGGTCTGGAATTTTAAGCTCCACTTGTGCTAAGCCATATCCTGGGTCAAACCCGAGCACACAATAGGCCCTTGGTTATGCTTCACTCATGCCGCTATGTATAATTTTTACAAAGACTCCTACTAAGTGCAGTTAAAGCTGTTTTCAGTGTTGTATTGAAAAAGTCACAGCAGTCAGGCTGCTGTGGAGCATTTAATGGATGTTAATCTCCATGTTAGAGAGTAATGAGTGAAATCACGCCAATTATGACATAAACAGCCAAAATTAATGGCTAGAATTGGTTTTACATCTTTGAGATGTTTTGATACAACACATGTCTTTTAGATCTTAAGCAATGTCTGTTTTATTTAATGTTTTAAACAATCATGAACATATCTGGAAAAATATCTTCAAGATGTTTCTGTCCTTTCCTTTCATTGTCTTTGAATTACAAAATTGTTGTTTGTGATTCAAATGTATATGCAAGGACATCTCGCGTATGGAAGATGTCAGTTGGGTGTTTCCTGTATGTGTGCTAACATGTGTGAAGGTATATTCTTGAACAAAGTAACATTTTATTGATTTTATCATTCACATTGGTTACTTGAAATATTTGAGTTAAGACACGGGTAATTGTCATAAGGACCAAAGTTGTTATCGTCATCGGTTGTATTCTAGAAACCATTTATTTCAGTTATCCCAAGTGGATGCCGAGTGAGGAAAGTGCGGTCCATGCCCGAGATAAAACCACATGATTGCGGTTCTGGCAGTAGGATTAGCGGCCTTTGGCCGAAATGGATTGAAGTGTATCTGCGCCTGGAAAGAGAACAAAAACAGTGCCACTTTGACGGCGGCAAAGCAATTAAATGTTGCCAAGGCGACGGTGATGGTTGTGCCCTCATCAGGCCTCGGATCGGCCACTCTCTCTGATGGAAACGGGGTAAGGCAGGACCTGTAATATTAAACGTGCCCTAGTCACATATTAATTTTATCTGTCCTTAACTCAAACATCGTGACCTTGTTAGATGAGCCGACACAAATATTTTCCCATGCGTCCACAACGCCTTTGAATTATGACCCGTGTTACTCCATTGCGTGGGGGGAACCAGGATCTAAAATGAGATCTTGAATGTTTCTTTAGGTTTAATTAAAAACTTTTGCTACGGAGATCATATAAACTATCACCTGTAGCTCGGAGAAAAATGAACCCATGATGGTCGAGATCTTAGGGTGCGTTGCGTGTTCTTTGCTTTACTGTGGATCAAATGCTCTGAAATGTGTTTGTGATCTTTTGCGTTTTCATGCGGCAAGACATTCATGATCCCGCGTGACTGTCTTGGATTTGAGAAAGGGTAAAAGACCCCAAAACACCTCGATTCACCACTTCAGATAGATCCAAGTGCACACTTAATCTCCTCAAATCTGCATTCTGAGCAGCCCGGCGTTGCCTATTTCCTGGATGAATTGCAAAGAATTACCTTCACATGATGTTCCCGGTTTGCCTGGAAACAAAACTTAGGCTCCACAGACACAGATCTTTTCCCTGGTCTGCTACAGATGTATGACGGCTCGGTCTTTATCTGTGCTCAGAGTTGATCCTGACGAGGAAAAAGGTGCAAGGCTGTAAAATTGAAAGAAGAAATACATCAAAGAGGGTTAATGAACCTTGTCCAATCCCGGCCCGGCCGAGAGGCGCTCTGGGCCAAGAGGTGTGGAGAATTCTGATGAAGCCGTTTTCTTTGTGGGAGCGATGGAGTGTTTGTGTGTGCGTGACTGCTGTTAGGCGTCAAGCCAGGTGAACGGTCTAACAAGTCTCAACCCTTTTGATGCTTTTACTCGGTCGAGAGCTCCGTTCCCGAAAGCCTTCTGATCCGAGACCGAAGACCCTAAATGGGAAGCGATGTGCTCGTGATGAGGTAGAATTCAGCAGGGGGGTTCCGTACACCTCATTAAGCTCGGAGCTGGCATCCGGCAGTAATTTAACAAGGCTGGCTTGCACCCATGTAAAAATGAGCTTTCCTACAGCGTTAAAACATTCGATTGTCACCACCAAACAAAAAGATTGAAGGCTTTTATTGAAATTGCTCTTTCATACTTTTATGCGTAAACTGCCTCCCATACAATTCTGGAATCGTCATGGTAGGTGTACTTATATAGTGATACTCATATTTATGGTTTAAAGATTTTTTCAACTTCAGTACATCTTGTCATGTAAAACTCCAAAGGACAGTGGGAACTTTTTGGTCGCGGAGTAGGGCCCTATTTTACTCAACTGAATATTAATTTCAATTTATTAATTTTCAAAATTTTGTTAACATAATGGTTTGTCACTTCTGCCAATACTTTGGTGTGTAGATAACTCTGAATAATTGGCTTTAGTTCCAGTGTATCCCTACATTTAACCAATAATAATTTAAGGTTAAATGTAGGTTTAAAGCTAGGGCTTTTATATTGTCAGAGGCGCACAGTGTTTCCAAATAAAAATTTCAAATAAAGTTTAGAACACAGTTTAGATAATTATAAAAAAAATTAATAGCACTGTTAATTTTTTATATATTTGAAACAGACGGGATGTCTATAAGTCCTAGATAAAATCCCAGGTTACTTTAAATACGTAATTTCGAAAATGCGTGAAATCTTAACCAACCACACAAGATATAAGTGATTACTGTAAGTTCAGCATGTAAAACAAAAGCTAAAATAATTGCATGGAGACAGTTTTAAATAACGTTTAAATAATAATATTTGATTTTATTACTTTTTATACTTGCTCATAAATTTGGCCCAAAATTATATGGATTGCAGCCAAAGGCTATAGTAGCTAAGTAGTTTTATTTTAGGAATGTAAATAAGAAAACATTTTTTTCTTATCAGAGATCCAGGTGATCAAAAAGGAAACATAAATGTATTTACAGTTTCCGACATAGTGTTTTCGCTAGGATCTCGTGGAACTGTGTCAGCTATCGCATTAGGGGACCGTAATGCATGTATCTGTGATGTCATTTGGTAGTTTTTGAGTTGCAACTTCAGACACGTTGCACTTCTACTCGTCCTGTATTTTAATACAGCTTAATTGGAGATAAAGCTTTTTTACGCATTTAATGTTTCCATCGTCAGTTTTGATTTATAACCATGACGTCTGTGAAAATGACCACAAACACCGAATAGCGTGAAAATTTTTTCTTTATTCTTGAACACAGTTCCTCTTTCAGAAACAGCTGATGCTGTATTGGATGTGTGTGCTGTGGCAGGCAAGAACATCAACTAGATTTAATGGACTAAACGGTCCATGCCCATGGCTGACTGTTCCCGCCGCCCTCATTATCCAAACAACGACCTAAGAGACGCCGCAGACAACATCAAACACGAGCGGGATTCCAGCTCAGAGAGATTTGTGAATCATCTGACACGGCCAAAAAAAGAGGATTAGAGATTGTGTCTCCTCACCTCGCTAAGATCTCTCGGTGCTAGTTGAGCCGTTGGTCCCGCTCAGGCACCGACTGCCGGTTGAGTCATTATGGAGCAATTTTGCAAATCTGGCACTAGAGTACTCTCATTTTCACAGCATTGTTCCTCAAAGTCTCACGCCTCCCGATGGAATATTATTTTCAGTGGTACATAAGTGCCAAATACCCGTTTCTTTTAACTCGGATGTTGTGGAGTTTGAACGTTAGTTTTGAAGATTAAGGGATTAGTTCCAGCACCAGTAAAAATCTGTCCTTATGAACTGATGTTGTTCCAATCTACATGACTTTCTGTTTTAAGACACAAAAAATTAATTTTTAAAGGATGTACTGGTCATTTGTTAATATAAATGAAAAGCTTCGATGCTTGAAATGGTTTATAAAGGTAACACTTTTTTAACTCTGCGCTTTTCATTACTGACTAAAAGTTGAATCATTCCTAAAATGTCGAACGATCCCAGCTGGACTATCTTAGCTATACATTATCTCTTGACCTTGTTAAGGAACAACCAAGTTTCAATGTTTGGACTCGTTAGGTACAGAAAGTACATATCATAAAAGCCTGGCAACTTATTTCTAAGAAATCTGAAGAACGCCAACGTCTCTTCAAACAAGCTGTCTGGAGCCGTCTTTGAAAGGTTGTGTTTAGATTTTCTTTTCTTTTGGCTTTTGATCAAGGGAAGAGATGTGCTTTACTCATCAGATCTTGTCTCAACTTTGAGGAATCACTTTCCTTAGCTTTTCGGGCCTCTGATAATTTATTAATACCGCACCTTCCGCCATACACATCCCGGTGGGCTTCAACCAGAGCGCCGCGTCTTGCACCGCTGCCTCCGGATGTTGGTCCGTGTCATTTTTCATCCAGATTTATGGCTCGGGATAGCTTATCTGCATTTTTAGTGTGATTGAAAAGCGTGCGCTTGATTTTTTTCCGCCTTCACCCGGTAGATGCAATCACACTCGTTGCTGATTTAGCCTTGCCATCGAGCATTATGGGTGGGAGGAGAATTATCATCACGGAAGATGTGCATAAAGCTCTTACTTCTTTTTAAGCGTGACCCTTGGATGTTTGAATCAGTCCTTTCCTGGGGGTTAAGCATTCCACAGCCATCGTCCACCGCCGATCTCATTCGCCACCCATGTGTAGACCTTAGAAATCATGATTCATCCAGTTAGAATTTTTTTCAAGTAAAACCATAGACTTCTAAATATGCAAAGATCTACATTCTCTGGTGTTTTATTGCACCATATTGTCTTGACATTTCGAATATGTTTGTCTTTCTTTAAATAACTTTTTTAAAAACAGTTAATTTGAAAATAATCTTTACAGAATTTGCAAAGAATGATGGTAGCTGGCTTTCATTCATTTGATTTCGTGTTCATACAATATACATTTTGGTTATCAACTTTTTTTCAAAATATCTTCTTCATATGTGTTCTTTGGAAGAAACTTAACAGAATTTCGAAATCTTTCCTGTAACTCATTGATTAGAGCATTGCGCTAGCAACGCCAGAGACATGAGTCAGATCCCAGGGTCTGCACATAATTTCAATCAAACATGTAGTGCAATGTAAGTTGATTTCGACATAAGAGCACTCCTTCACTTCCAACGGTTTAGTGTTCATACAATAATTTGTAAAGAAGATATAACATTCATGTAACCAACTTTCTTCAAAACGTCTTATTTTGTGTAAGAAACTTCTGTGAATTTGCAAAGAATGTTGGTAACTGGCCCTCATTCACTTGGATTGGTTTAGTGTCCATTCAGTACACATTTTGAACTTTCTTCAAAATATCAAACATTACAGATGATTTGAGTCTGGCCAAAGGAATTGAACCTGTCAGATATAGAAATGATTTTAAGGTCTGAAAGGATGTGTTCTGCAGAATACATGAGTAGAGTCATGTCTTGTGCTTTTCTGAAGAATTTTTTGTGTTTTATTATTATATTTGGTCTGTGTTTAGGATTGATTGTTGGATTGCAGCTGTGTCTTCCAAATGTTACTTTAACATGCGATGTTGTTCATATTTCTTGAAAGGAAAACATGTCATTTGTTCTATATTACAAAGATCAACAGCTTTTGAAAAATTCACCTTCAGTTACTTAACTGAACATGTTTTCTACTTTCACAACCTTTCGTTGAATTTATTCTTGTTGAAGTTTTGATTTATGAGTTATTAGGAGAAAGCAGTAATCCAGAACTAATTCTAAATTAGCAAAGTTATAGTTATTGGCCTGTTTAAAAGTGCTGTGCGTCAGTGGTGATGAAATTATTGTCGAATTCTCACTAATTATCAAAAAAATTCAGCTTGAATTTAATAAATCGCATATTGTTAAAGTTAACTATAGGTTTTTCTTTCGAACAGTGTGCTCGAAAACCCGAACGTGTCCAAATGCTCTTTATGAACTTTGCTAGACAATAATAACATATGAATTATTATTGGCTAATAACTTGTATTTGGCTATAAGTGTTATACAGGATATTTCTCTTCGTGTGTTTAAAAAAATAACACCTTACATTGTTGGTATATAATATGAAGAGTTCATTTAGAAAAACATGATTTTTAAAAACTCAGTTTTCTGTTCTGGCATTTCAACTCTTCATATATAATTGCATTAAAATCTCTTGGCATTCTTAAACAAGTTCATGCATGCTAGCCATTATGACATCACTCTCAGGTACGTGGTGTACAAATGGATGTCACAGTCAGGAATGTCAGAGCTTGTTGACCGGAGAATGTTAAGTAGCATACATATCAACATAGACAAATGTTTACACTACTTGATTGGTCTATGAAATGCTCTCATCATATATGCATAAGTAATTTAAAATCTGTATGACTTAAACACAAAAGAAATCTTTTGTGTTTGGTTACCAACATTCTTCAAAATATCTTCTTATCCGTTTGCTCACCAACATTCTTCAAATAAGATATTCTTAGGGGGTACACATATGATCACAAAGAAGAAACACATATCTAATCTTGTTACATAATTATATCTTTAAACAAGAGATTTCATTGCACCTTAAGGTTCTCTGTTCTTAAAGACAAATCTAGATTGCATTTGTAATGAATTAGGATTATCACAGATTCATTTATCATTTATTCGCTCTCTTTGTGATAAAAAAAAAAGTCTTGTACTCAGCCTGACAAATGTTATTTGAAACACATTTGAAACGGACTGGATTATTGAACAGCCTTTTAAATAAAATGAAAGATGAGGAAGAAAAGACCTTCCGTCATTCATGTGTTGAGGTTCGATAACAGCTGCTCTATGTGATGCATGTAAAATTATTCTGCATATGTTATACACCTCCTCACGCTCAAGTATTAATGTATATTTTAATTATGTATATGGTTAATAAGAAAATATATTTAACACAATTCAGCTTTTCTCATACTAACAATAGTGTCTGTTTGCCTTCGCCATTGGTTCAACCGAAAAGTCCATTCTCATTGCGGACGACAGATAACAACACTACAGGCTTAACAATTTACCATCCACGGCGGTCTGCGTGCATGCACGGGCACGCTACAAAGTCTTCAATTTAGAAGCCTCTAATGAGAACATTTAGCTCGGGAAGGGAAACCTAGTTTGTTGCAATACCCTCGGAAGAAGATTAAAAAATGTAATTGGAACAACACATCTCAAAAGTGTGAGGTTTTCTCGAGAAGCAGAGTTGATTGTGAGCTTCTGCGCCATTATTGAAATATATATAATGCTGTTGAGTGAACAGGTGGAATTCACAGAGTCTATGAAGAATATTAAAGCTTGTTTATTTTTACTTCTCTAGCGGTCAATGTTAGAACGAAACTTAGAGCATCACAAATACAAGTATTGTTTTGTGGGATATCACGACTTGTCTAAAAATTTAAATGGACTTTGACATTCTGGGATTACATTGGAATTTGGCCAAAATATTTTTCCATTAGAAAGAAATCCTTAAACAGGTCTATAATGGTTAATGGTTCATTTAAAAGGATAGTCCACCCCCAAAAAAATGACAATTCTGTCACGATTAACCTAACCTCAAGATATACCAAACCTGTGTACATTTCTTTGTTATGTTAAACAAAAAGGGAGATATTTGGAAGAATGTTGGTGACTGAGATTTTCCTAAACTTGTTTCCCTAAGTTCTTTAAAGTATATAATAGATCAAATGACTTTTTTCTGTTCTAAGTAGACATGGGTGGCCCAGAATTCTCAGTTGCTAACATTCATTCAAATATCACCCTGAGATATCTGTAGCACCCATGACTACGACAATATGTCTTTGTGTTAAACAGAAAAAAAGATATACTTTTTCCTTAAAGAATGCAAAAGTTTGGAAAAACCCCAGTTCCTTAAATAAATATTTTCTAAAATCTCCCTAAGAATTGTGTGGCACTATAAACAAAAAACTAATACTGTAGTCATGGGTGGCCCAGAAATCTCAGTTGCTAATCTTTATCCAAATATCTGCCTAAGATTTCTGTGGCATCTTTGAATACCAAAGTACTTTTTTAAATAGTACTTGATCTACTGTTTTCCCTTGAAAGTTTAAAGGTTGGAAAAATTTCAGTGCCTAGAATTCTTCCAAATATCTCAACTAAATGAAAAAATGTGTACAGATTTGTAAGAAATTACGGGCTATTGGGCCTTATTCCTGGCACGAGTGTTTCAGTATTTCTTCCCGAAATTGATCAGATTAAATGGAGGGCAAATGGAAACACTTAAAAGTCTCATCTACAACTCATATTTTCCTAAAAAAGAGTCATAAATCTCTCAATGTCTGAAAGATTTCTAGTGAAACTTCAATAATGTCACAAACTGAGCTCAGAGTTGCCAAGTCTTCAATCAAAAGTCACTCATGTGATGTGAATTTGGGTCAGTTTAATGAGAAATGTATTCTAGCTCTACAGTTCACATGCATTTTCACCTCTATACACTTTTCAGAATTTCTGTCGATTGATGAAATCCGGAAAATATAATGCGGTTTAATGACTATTGTCGTGGATTGAGCAGATGGTCTTAAGATATAGAACTGCCAAATCATATACACAGCTTTATATACTTTCATGTGGGTGGAATCCATCATGTATTTAATGTTTGAAATCATTAACATTCTGTGCAAATAGAGACAATGTGTGAGACACAGCAGAAAGCTGATTTTGATATGATTCTTACGGTGTCGTGGCAGTCAAGCGGAGTTAAGCACATTAAGATCAGATGAACGGTTGAGTTATTAGAAAACATCACATGAAGCTCATTTTCCAATGGCTTGTTTGCCTTTTGAAATGAGATATCTTACCCGAGGCTAAAACATGTTTCAGATAAACCAGCGTGAGTCAAAGGGAAGCGATCAATTTCTGCACCTTTAGCATTCGTGAGTATAAAGATGTGGAAGTCTAGAATTGAAGGAATAATTAACACAGGGTCACCAGAAATGTATATAATTTTTCCTGAAAGATTGCAGCCTCAGACATGAATTATTCCTTCGATGTCATGTTTGTTAAAGCAATGTTATTTATATATATTTTTTTTATTCCTCTCTGGAAAGAGAAGTTCTGTGACATGGCAACGCAACATTTGGATTGCACATGGCTGACATTGCTTAGATGATTTAGTCTTGAACGAATTTAATTCGAAATAGATGAAATCTCCTGCTTGATTTTTTTCTTGGTGCATCTGAGTTTTGTATATTGCAATTAATTAATATAGGTCTACATCTGAAAACAATGCTTTCATTTGTTTAAGTAAGTTACATCGATTGCTGTGCTGCACAAGGTCATGCTTGTTTTACTCCATGGCCCACCATTGATTTACACTAACTACTTTAAAATGCAGCCCATCTGACAGAGCAGACGGGTTTTCAGGGGTTAAACACACAAGGAGTGCTTCAGGTAATAGTAAGTCACACTAAAACTAGATGGCATGTGAGCAGGGAATAACACAGTCTACCAAAAGTCTTTGTTTGACTCATGGGAATAATTGATTTTTCACGGAATTGAGCGTTTTTACGCACCAGAAGACTTGCAAGGTCCCCTACTGTGGTCAACGGGCCCGGTTTTTCCATCGGGCCGAAGCAAATGTAATTAATTGGATCTGATTAAAATTAATGAAGTAATTAAAGAAGCACCGGGGCTCGTGTGGATAATATGGGCGTCATCGGGGCAAGGCAGCACAGTGCTTTAGGTGAAGCTGATGTGGTTAAAATGATTTCAACAGCAGTTTACCGGACCTGGCACAGGACACTGGACAACAATGGTGCCCACTGACAAATTTTTACTGTAAGTGACTAAGTATAAGACTTACAAATCTGTTTTGTGTTGTACCTGTATTATAGTAATAACAAAAATAATAATAATACTTAATAATGGCCACTTACCTAGTGTTTTTGATATTATAATTGATATTATTATTAGGACTATTAATATTTTGTTTTTTATTGAGTGTTATTATTATTACTACCACTATTATTTTTATTATTGCAAATAAAAATAGTATTATAATGCATTATTATCATCATTGTTATTATATTATTATTAATATTAGTTTTATTAATTTGTTGATTACATATTGTATTTATATTTTTAAATATGGGTGTAAATGTAAAAAATGTATTATTGGAAAACCAAAATGTATCAAATAAATTGTTTGGAGAAAGAGTATGCAGTGTCTGACAGATGTATTTAGATGTCAGCTACATATCTTGCTTGTTATTGACAACAGAACTGACTATTTTAAGATTTTAAGCCAAAACTCCACTTGCTGGCCTACACTCGATAAACAAATGATAATAAAGTTAGGTTGAAATGAGTGTAAAGAATCAGAAATCAAATCAGTTAGAATTTTCATAGGAAAGCTGCATTGAAGGAACAGCGTTTACATTTTAGGCAATAATAAATCAAGAGTTTCACAACATATATATTTTTTTAAAAGTGTTCATTTTCATTTTCAATTAATTTTCAGCATCTTGTAATCTTGTGAAGTAAAACGTGTATATATCTCAACAAACCAGACAAAAAATGACTTGGGGACACCAAATCTACATGAAATAAAAGAATCATTCATGGTATCTAAATGAATGTCATCTTAATCATTTAAAATCATATTTTAAAGATCTCAATGAGGTATGGTTGTCAGGTCAGCTTCTACCATCATTTGAATCTATACAATGCCTGGTCAGTCCTGCATTTTGTGAAAGTTGCACCTCCTTCCACAGACCATTTTAGAAAATAGAAAGTTTCGCCTCTTAATTAGCGATTTGTGGTACAGCTCTTTATATTTTGCGTCTGCTCGACTGCTTATCTTTTCTTCAAAGCTGTCACCCTCCAGCATGACGTAAATAAGTCATGGCTCACACTCAGTGTTAAACAGGTTGGGGTTATATGAGGGTGAGCTCAAAGGTTGAAGTCGACAGTGGCATAACACCGTAACTAACACTGGCCTGTCAAGCACACGTCCAGAGACATCAATCCCTGAAAACACAGATATAAACAAAAACCTCACTGCATACAAACTAACATCATCTCATTTCCGTGTACATGCAAATCAGTTTAGGGTTGAAAATAGGGTTGTGTATAAAAGCTAAAAACTACTCTTACAAAAATGTTCTCTAATCCACTATCATTATCATCATAAATTTTATAACAACTTTTAGAACGTGTCAAACTAAATCTTATCAACCCAATTATACTGTAACTATGATTTAATTTATAACTGTGCAGTTTATACATGTAAAGATCAAACTAATTTTCTCTGCACTCTAAAAAACGGTATAAGTCCGGCAGCTGGGGCACCAGAACATACTGTTAATTTATGGGTGTTATGATTAAATTACAGAAAAAGACTGCAAATTGGCATGTTTGAAATTATGTTCATTCATCCCGGTCACATTAAGAAATACTGTTTTAAAAATATGTAATTGGTACACTATAGTAGCCAGATTTTAGTAGAAATTTGTGTTTTTCAACTCAATTTTTACACCCCCCAAAAAAATCACATTATATTTTTAGCCAACATTGTAAAAGTCAATTGTAAATATAAATTACCTTGATGTAGGGATAAAATTTAACAAAATGATTTAGTATGACATATGTTTTGTGGCTGCTTAAAGCAATAGTTCATCCCAATTAGGAAAGTCTTTCCTCATTTACCAACAATCAGTTTTTTACACAAAAAATGTGTCAAGTGTAAAGCCTAATATATTGTATTTATTTGAGTTAAATTTAATTATATGTAAGTAAAAGTGTCAATTTTAGTTAAGAGAACAAGTAAAAAAAAAATTAAATCTTGACCTCAAATATTTCGGTTGAATTCAACCAAAAATACTAGGTTATTTATTATTTTTTCTTCATTATATTAAATTAATTTAAGTTTGGAGAAAAGTAATTGTTGGATTTGCACTGAACAAAATATATTCAATTATTTTAAAAGAATTTATCAAGTTAATATAACTCTTTATTTTTGTGGTATCTATTTAGCCGCATTAAATATTGTTTTACAGTCTTCCCTTCAAACCTCAAACTCTATTTCTACTGATATTTTAAATTTATGTTAGAAAAGTTTCCAATATGTTGCAGTTGCTGGGTCCATAGAATAGTCAATGGGGACTAATGTTGATCACTTACCAACATTCTACTAAATATCCTCTGTTTGTATACCCGGTAACATTCAACATGCGAAAATAAATGTGCACTACTGAATATTTGTCAGCCAATCAGAATGGAGCATTCATGCACAGCGCGCTATGAAATAGTAAGACAATGCAGACCTTGTGGAAGTGTGTAGGAAAGCAGAACCAGGTCATCTGGGAACTGACAGCAGCTCCAGTTATCCTCAGAGATGAAAGAGACACAGAGGGCTGGAGAGGCAGGCGTGCGGAAGCGCCTCTGAAACCACGAGGCCCATGCTGCATCGAAACTCATTGGCATTCACTCGACCCGCTTGGAAAAAAACTAGAGCTTGGGTAAGGCAGGCAAGACTGACACCACAAGATAATGATGACAGAATCTCAATTAATCTACACAGCGTCGTACTGGAAGACAGCGATGCCGGGCTTATGAGAGGGTGGAGCAGATGTTGTCAGAAGAAAGAGGAGTTGATGATAGCACAAAATGAAAAGAGCCAAAAAGTTGGGTCACCAAATTACAGGCGCTAAACGCGTGTGTCAAGGAGTGTGCGAGTCAGGAACAGTAGAGCAGTGTGACTTGGATAATGAAGAACACAGCGAGAAGGGTTTGATTAAGTCTTTGAATGTTCTCACGCATATCAGCGTGGGTGTTAAAATCACTTTTAAGATAAATTCAACAAATTTTATGCTCTAGTAGATACTGTTCAAACTCCCTTTTTCAGTCATGTAAAAACACAATGCAGCCAATGCCAACATATCTATACCGGTTCCCAAGTGATGGCTATTGTACTTTTAAAAACCAAAATAGAATGATGGATGGATGGATGCAGAAATATATAGATGGATCTATGTAGATGTATATAGATGCATATAGATATAGATATATGCGGTTTAATATATATATATATATATATATATATATATATATATATATATATATATATATATATATATATATATATATGTGTTTCATATCTTTTTTACCATTAAGTCAGAAAAGCAGTTTTTATTTACATTAAATGTAATGTTTTATACATTTTTATATTTAAAAATATATGAAATATATTATGTGTAAGTATACTATAAATATATTTTAAACATCAAAATTCAAAAATGGTTTTAAAGGACAGAGATGAGTATGTTCGTAATGTTTGTTTAAATGTGAATATAAACTTGTTTTCTTAGAGGTTTTGAAAGATTGAAATGGAACACTTGTAAAAAATAAGCAAAAATGTTGTCACTTTCATTGCATTCTACGTTATTCTTAGATATATTTAGGTAAATAATAGGAAAATGGAAAAATAATGTTAAAAAATGATTATATAACACATATCTCTTTCACTAGTTTTGAAAGTGATGTTTCGAAGTATTGTTCCAGACGAAAATGAGGAAACAACCATTTGACATTTCTTACTTTCAAATTGTTAGACTTCCGGAAAAAACACAACAGTAGATTTTGTGAACAAAGTTGGTCCCAATTGCTTTGCGTTGGTTTTGAGTTCTTACAATACAAGTTAACGGGGGACAATCTGCTTTCTTTTACCAACCTTCTTCAAAATATCTGGTAAAAGAACGGATTAAAACAAGATAATTAGAAGAATGTTAGTTAAAGAAATTGATCCGAGTAGAATTCCATTTTATTTAAAAGCTATATATCTCTAGAAGTGCTGAATGTACTTCAATCGCTAATGAGATTTTCTGCAGCAATATGTAACCGAAGGTTGCAGAACTTCAGTTTGCCGTGCGAGCTCGATGACTGAAGGCAGCCTGTTATGTGGTTTCATGCTATGCCCACTTTGCTCCAACAATGAAGCCATCCTAGCTGCTCACCCACCGTTAGGCATTCGCTCCACAGTATTTCTTCCCTTCAACTCCCCTGCTAAGCTTTGCCGCTTTGCACTCGAGGGTGTCACCGTATTTCAGACTCCTGGCCCATTCTGAAGCAGCGCTCCCACGGAGAAATCCTTTTCTCAGCTGCGCGCAGATAATGGAACATCACTCTTTCCGGCCTGGTCTGGCAACACACAATTGCCCCTTCCTTGCAAGATTCCTTAAAAAAGTGCTGAGCTAAAAAATCGTCTTTCGTAACGAAAAAAGAAAATTCAGATAGCAGAAGACTGTAAAAAGACATGTGGAAAAGATTTGTTTTATTCAGCTGAGCTGTTGTGCGGATTAAAAATATATAGCTTATAGGATACATGTCATGAAAATATAAAAGACACAAATTTTCCAGACACAAGATTTAACATTTATAAAAGTAATTATTTTCCTATTTAAACAAGCCGACGTTCAGTTTAATCATGGCATTGCTATGAAGGGACATCCTTTAGGGAAAAAATGCTTTTATGTTTGGTAACCTTAAACTACGATAAATCTGGTTTGCTAACCTGAAAATGTATGAAAAAACCGGTATGCTAAGCCAAAAGTGTGAACAAACTGTTTTGCTAACCCTAAACTGTGTGAAAAAGGCTTGTGCTAAGCTGAAATTCCGTGTTAAACTGATTTGCTAACCTTAAACTGTCTGATAAAATCGGTTTGGTAACCTTAAACTTAGTTAAAACTGGCTTGCTAACCAGACCATGTACGAAAAAAAAAACTGTTTTGCCAAACCTACAATGTATCAGAGGACTTGTGTGTTAACCTTAAACTGTGTGATAAAACTTTTTTGCTAACCTTAAACTGTCTGATAAAACCGGTTTGCTAACCTTAAACTGTCTGATAAAACCGGTTTGCTAACCTTAAACTGTCTGATCAAACCGGTTTGCTAACCTTAAACTGTCTGATAAAACCTGTTTGCTAACCCTAAACTGTCTGATCAAACCGGTTTGCTAACTCGACAATATACGATAAAAACTGGTTTGCCAAACCTACAATGTATGAAAGAAATTGTGTGATAACCTTAAACTGTGCAAAACAAAAAAATGGTTTGCTAAACCTAAACTGTGTGATGAAATTGGTTTGCTAACCTGAAATTGAGAAAAAACGGTTGCGCTATGCTTAAAAAGTGCCGTAAAACTATTGTGTTAACCTTAAACCGTGTGAAAAGAATGATTTGCTAACCTTAAACTGTACAAAAAACTGGTTTACTAAACCTAAACTGTGTGAAAGGAACTGCTGTGCTAACCTTAAACTGTGCGCAAAAATTTGGAGTGTTAACTTAAAATTAGATGATAATAGAACTTTGATTTTCACACATAGCATATGTAAAAACAATGATGAAAACTGTTATTTAATCTTAATTTTTGATCGATATCTGCTGTCCAAGATTAAAAGAGATAGGACAGATAGGACTGGCACGGTTGCCGTAAACAGACTTCAGCTTAGCATCATGCTAATATAAAACCGATGTGATTATGATATTAATTCCCTAAATTTTTTATCATTTAAATGTTATAATTGATAGTGTCCGAAATACCTATATATTTATTTTACTTAATTAATTTGCAGTTTTTTCTGGGTTTGTCCAAGTGATAACGACATCTATAGAAATGTGTGATTATTTTGTTTTGCTATTTAGAAATTGTTAAGTACCGTTTTCAAACTGGTTAATATCTTTTTATAATATCTGTTATAAATTATCTGTAATATAAAGAAAACAAGATACACCGCTGCCATTGCTAGGAATAAGAAAGTAAATGTGACGCGCCGTCGAATCGAAAAACTGACAATTGAACTTCAAAAGCGACCTTGAAAATGTGTTAAGAGAAATTTAAGGTTGGAATACAAATGGTACAGTTCTTGTGAGTTAATGGCTATAAATAGTCTTTAAAAGCTTGTGTTTAAAATGTAGCGGAATTAGCAACCGTGAAGCTCCCAAGCTCCATTTACCTCCCTGTTTACCTTTTTTATTAGCCTGTATCAATAGAGTACATTTGAATAACAAGTGCATGTTATTGTAAATGCAAATTCACTTATGGAAATGACGGGCTTTCACAATTGCTCTGTGCACCCAGAATGCACCAGGGCTCTTTGCATTGTGCCCTTTGAGAGCGGTAAGACCATGTGCCAATATCTCTTGGCACACCTACCAGAAATAAGTCAACTGCAATCCGCAGTTTGCAATTTATCTTTTACTTTCTCCCAACGTACCTCTGCTGAGTCACAGGTTTTTCGTTTTACTGTCCTCTGTTTGTGTTTTTTTGACCTGCCCTTGCGTGGCATCGTTGCCCCTAAACCCGCGGAGGAGACGCGGTTCTCTGAACACAACCAAAGCTATTTCGGCAAATGAAGATCACTTTAGATGTGACATTGGGCTTTATTTGTTTCATTGAGAGGTAAGCAAACAAGGTGACTTGTCTGACGCAATGGAAGAAGGGCATATCTGCGGGGATGTTGAGAGAGAGACGCCCCGCCGTGCATATTAATTGAATTCGGCCCGGACCGCCACCTGTGTGGAGGGGGGGTTGTGCGTCAGCGGGGTGCTTCCTGTTGACGTGGGACACTTGTGTGACTAATGATAGTGATGGCATTTCTCCAAGCATTTGGATAAGTCTACATTGGTGATTTGCTTTTGCTTGACCTTTTTGTAGTATTGGGGGACTGTTGGATGACTGAGATTTGGTTATGACACTGGTGACATTGATAGTTTCAGATATCGCCAGTGTGGCAAATGTCTAATACTTAAACACATAACAATCTTATGATGACGATACTTTGTCATATTTTGTTATTTGGTTTGTTAATAAAGATGGACTTTAGAATTGTGTAGCACAAACTTTTCATATTTAAATCAGATTAAATTAAGATAAATTTTATCAAATTAAATGTGCATTTGTAAAAATATGTCTGCCCTAAACATGAAATGTCAATTTTATTTAATATTGAACAAAACTGAAAAAAATTAATTTAAAGACAATACTTTATTATTTTAACATATGCTCCAAACGATGCAAACAAGTAAAACATTGTACATGCACTTGTACAGTACATAACCAAATTTATTTTAAGTTAATGTGAATATTTTTATATAGAATTGATATAAAATGGATGTAAAATGATTAAAATTTTGCATGATAAGATGTAATTTTAATTGTTTAATTTCCAAATAAATTTGATATTCAATGAAATTTAAGATTGATTATAATTTGCAAAAAACAACTGAATAAATGTATATTTGTCTTTTAAATGTTTTAAATTTAGTCTTTGAAAACAGAACACAAATTTAAGAAATTAAAATGTATTTCTATTATATTAATAAAGACAAAATGGATAAGAAGAATATCGGACCGGTATTATGTGTCTTTTTTATTTTTCTATTAGTTTCTCATTTGTACTTACTTTTATCCATAACATCCAGGATGTGATCATTAATGTTGGGCATTATTGAAATGTATAGTTTATTAACGTGCATGTATACAGTGCGTATATAACGAACAAAACCCATGAACGTTAAGTGCCCCGTCGCTGCAACCCAGAAAAAACTCAAACCCTACCAGCAAACAAATATGCTACCCCAAAAAATCTATATCCCAGCTCTCCCCACAGAGCCCCGGACAATCCTTTCTTGTCACTTCCTCGGGCGACCTGGGAGCAAATCAGGACTGTGGAAACGCTGTCATGGCGTGCTATGAGAGATAAACACTCCAGCCCGCGAGAGAGCACCGCATCTTCCCTCACGCTGTCTCCGGTGGGCTTTTCTCCAGTTTTTACTTTCCTGGCTCAGAGCTGGCACCTCGACTGCCTCGGGCAAGGTCAGGGCGTGTGCCGGGTACGAATCCGGTCAAACCACGTACATGCGGCCTGACACAGAGGGGTCTGCGCGATCAGGTTCCCTCAAGGGACTGCCAGCGTCTTCAAGATACAAGTTGAAAGGCCGAGGTTGATCTTTTTACAGGCTTTGGAAAACAGTCGGTTTACTCTGCGGCTGGGCTGAAGCTGACAGCTCTGGCTCTCTTGCGGATTACCAATTTGGCAGTCGCTTTGAGTTGTTTTTTCTTTTTGGCTTGAAATGGCCGCTGAATGTCTAAGATTTGGGAGGATTCCAAACATCTAAAGTGCTTGAAATACCCGTTTTCTTTTTCTGCTGGTGAAGCCATCACTTGTGTCATTTAGAGAGAGAACGTTACTATATAAGGCTGAAAAAAACTAAGCGTCGACCGATTCTAGTTTTTATTTGGCGTAGTGTTAATATTTTGGATTATTTTTATACAATGGAGATTATGCAACATGCATAACGCAATGGCTTGAAATAAATTAGCTAATTCAATCTACAAAAAGTTATACAAGGTATAACTCTAATCGAATCACATATGAAATAGCACGCTTAATAATGGGATATTCAATAGCGCATTATTTTTTCTCAATATCATACAGGCCAACAGAAAAAACAAGGTTCCAGTCCAGCAGCGACAATTTTCGAACAAAAATGTATTTTATTTTATTCATAAATCTTCTCTATTGGTAAATCTTCATGTTTTTCTGGGGATTTGGCAAATAACTAAGCAATTAAGAGTAATCGCACTGATAAAATAAAGTGAAGGTCAAGGCACACACTGTAGTGAAGTGACGTGACGTATTGCCAAGTATGGTGTTCCATACATGGAATTTGTGCTCTGCATTTAACTCATCCAGTAAGTGAACACACACACACTGTGAAAAACAACACGGAGCTGTGGGCAGCCATGCCGCGGCGCCCGGGGAGCAGTGGGGGGGACGGTGCCTTGCTCAAGGGACCTCAGTCGTGGTACTCCCGCTGGTTTCAAGTCTCGAACCAGCAACCTTCGGATCACGAGTCCAAGACTCGAACCACCAGGCCACACCTGCCCCATATATAGACTATGCTAACACACCATACATTGTCTCAAGGTGAAGTGAAGTGAGATACAACCAAGTATGGTGACTCATACTTACAATGCATGCACTGCATTTGACCCATCCAAAGTGCACACACACAGTAGTGAACCCACACCAACAGTGAACACACAACCGGAGCAGTGTGCAGCCATTCATGCTGCGGCGCCCGGGGAGCAGTTGGAGGTTCAGGGCCTTGCTCAAGGGCAGCTACGTCATGATATTGCCGGCCTGAAACTTTAACCCACAACCCTGGGGTTAGGAGTCAAACTCTCTAACTACTAGGCCATGACTTTGTTGATGTATATTGTACCGGAACATTGAGCTTTGAATCTAACAGATGGTTTTAGTCGGTTTTATTCCTGCACTGGTTAAAAGTGAAAGAATTTTGTTCATCAGATGTTGATGATTGGGGTATGCAAGTGATTTCAGCGTGTTTTTTTTAAGCTTGCATTAAATTGCGATTGAACTCATTTTGTTAAATAAATATCTGGCAACCCTAACCGTGAGCTTCTTCGAAATATACCCTAGTCAACACCTTTCACTAAAGTTATATATGCATTATGAACACTATCCTGGCAACTTTGATTACTCTTTTGATCTACACCAAATGCTGACTTCGGTAAATTTCGCACTGCAACATTTAGGAAACCCGTTAAGCTAGGATGGCTTCTTCAGAGACTATAATTCATATAAAAAGGTCTCCATAACTTACCCTTATTTTTTTTTCATTCCACATTGAATGGTTTTGCCTTCATTAAGGGTGTGTATTGTAAAAAATACCTAAAAGAACCACAGTAGAAATTCCCATTCGCATCAATAAAAATCACTAGAATGTTAATGATATTTAAAACATTGGTTTAACGTTTGTATTGGCTTGGATGAAAATAAATTGCTCGCTTTACTTTAGGACACATGTGAATGCGGGATAGAGGCGTTTTAAGAAATCGGGCCATTTACCAAAACAAAGTTGTTGCCAATAAGAATGATACAATAAGAGTCTGTGTCTAATGCTATATCTATTATTCTTAGCTCATATTGTAAAATAATAATCATATGTTCTTTGTTAAGAACATTACAACATTTCTACTTTTCACATGTAGTGCACAGTTAATTGAAATAAACAGAAGGCTGAAGGTCGCATTTGCAAGCTACATATGTCATCAAGCCTACTGTGAAAACCTCTGCTATCGTAAACTGAGCTATTAATGTAGAATGATTTAAAAAAAAACTCGACTGCATGAAGCCACAGCCTTTATGCCCACTTTTGTCTTTATGACCACAATTCAATGGAATCTGGTCATAGAGATTTCTAAGCACATTAAAGAAAATGTATTCACATTAAGGATGATAACTATAAAGGTAAAGACAAAAGCAGCTCTCGATGTGTCATGTAAAAATAACCGTGTCCGAGTACTCATTAAATCTTTGGCTTGCGTCATTATATTAGCTCCCGTTTCACAGACACGCACTATTTACCCTTTTGCACAATGAGGAACTCGACCAATTCTTTTACCGTGTTTGCAGACTGGGCCGCGAGATTGCAAGTATTTGTTCCTCTCCTCTATCAATCAAAAACACATAAACTGAAGGTATGCAGTTTCAGCACTGCACCACCTATAAAAAACACACTCCCCGCTGGCCTATCCAACCTTTCCAGAACATTCCCCTCCCGGCCCTCCTCTGGGTCAGTGAATGACCAGTTCATCCAGTCATGGGAGGAATATAATCCTCCACAACATATTTTCCGCGGAGGCATTTTCAAAGTTCACTTGTCTGTGGGAAGCTGTGAGATTACTGAGACCATTAGAAGAGTTTTAAAGCTCATTAAGTTTGTGGTCACATTTCCATTTTAGTGCACTTCAGAATTTCAGCGACGGTGTGATAGATGCACATCGCTTCATTTCTCTTGCCTACACAGATGATGTGAAACAGGGAGTTTGAAACGTTGTTATTAAATAGGAATAGCAGGCTTGTCTAAATATAACTTGTCATGCATCAGCTGTATATAAAACATAGAGGGGTAATGTTTACAAATAATATTGAAGTGTATATAAAAATATGTAAATTTACTTTATTTATTAAACATTTTTTACAATTTAATATCATTTAATTATTCGTATTCGTTGTTGTATACTTATAATATTTGTCAAATTTTAAAATGGTATAGCTCAGATATCTCAACTTTTATGATTTATATTTCAGTTGCAACATACTATACCCGTATTGAACTTGAAAATGAATAAAAAAAACTATTTGAACAAAAATATTATTTTTATTATTTAAGCAAAATGTGTTTAAATTTGCTGATTGGCATCAGTGCACTCTAGCACCCCCTATGGCAGTGTGCAAAACAAGCGATGCAATATGCGTTTTTAGCGTGCAGCAATGCGTGAAATTGAACCTGTGTAGAACCTGTGAACAGTTTTGTGCCTTAAACCATTAAGATCTCACTTGTGCTCAGGTTTATCCTTAAAGCAATGTAATTAAACTGAACATAAGCTAACGTTTCCATTTGCTCTCATTATAAACTTTTAACTAACTTTTAATAGATACATTAGAGTGAAACAGTAAAATTAGGGGGGAAATTGGATTTGAATCCATGTATTGCGCATGACCACTCAAAATATGTCTTGAGAGCTTTGAGATCAACCCATAGCTATTGTATGTTTCTATCCATAGTAATGGGCAATAAAGAGCAAATCTTGAATATATGGGTAGTAACTTCTCATAATTGAATAGTAACTGATAATTTTATGACAAAACACTGATAAGGATGCATCCTTTACCATTTATATTCACGTGATCACGTGATTATTTTAATGGGCATTAACAAGTTTATTCAGTTAATGAATTTACATCCCTTTTAATTCGATAGGAAGAAGGTGCATCAATGAAGTATTCTACTCCGCTGAGCGGATTAATTTAACGGCTCACATGTACTTTTAATGCACACTTTTGGAATTTATGTCCATAGATAGCACATAAGATGTCCGCATCAAAAGACATTTAAAGGATGTCTATTTAATGGTTTCAACAAAGGTATTGGGAATAAATTGACCAAATTTGGTTAAATATTGATTTTTACATTAATATTGTGTTACACTTTATAACTTATTAAAACAACATGCTTATTCTGACTTGTTGATAAAATATTTAAAATATATAGGATAATCAACATTTTCATTCTAAAAATTAGGAAATATAGGATACGGTAAAAAGTTATTTGTTTAAATAAGATTTTATGCAATTCAAAGCAAAATTACATTTATTTATTTGATTAGGGTTTTTAAGCCAGAATCCTTTTTTGTCTTTGACCCATTTACATCATTGTGCTTCAATCTGTATCTGTTTTGTAATATTTCAAAATATGCTTTTAAATTGGTGGAAACGTAGCCACTGATTTATCATATCCTCAAACATTTTTGCAACATCAATGACAGAGAATAGCATCTAGAATTTCAAACCCACATATCCTTGATAAGCACCAGAGAGCTACAACATCAAATATTCAGAATGTATTTATGAAATGAAAAATGATTCCCAATTCTCATGTATTTTAACATGTGCTAACCATTAGACCACAGCTATGATATCTATTAAGTATTTATAAAATTAGGTTTTATTCCTCTATGTCTTTTTAATTTCTGATAAAACACAGGTTATGAAAGGACAGGCAATTAAGCAAATTTTTGGTAGTCTCACACAAAGAGTTTTCCCGTTGCCTTGTGTGTTCTTTGTGGTTTAAAATTGAAATACCATTTTTACAATATCTCTGGCAAGCCAGCCTTCAAATGGTCCAATAGTTCAAGAGTGATGTGTTATAAGAGTAAGCAGAATTATAAAGGTAGAAACAGCAGAGTCTTGAGGGATGATGATATTTCTTTAAGGCATGTCCGGAGGGCATCATCCGTCTATCGTAGCGGGTATAGGGTCAGTCTCTGGGGGTATCTCCCAGTTTTAAAGCTTTAAATTTTGTCGTCAAAGAACACACAAGATACCACCACACCTCATAATGTAATTGACTGTGTCAGCTGACAGCAGAAAATGACACTTGGTGTATTTTATCCATACTACCCTCTGCTCTCTGTGTGGTCCTGTTTGTCAGATACCTCACACGTACCTATATCCGATCTCAGATCAGATATGTTATACCCGTGCCATATCCGCGACACCACACAGTGATATCATTGAATCTGATCCGGGAGCAGTTATATATGTATAGCTCATCCAGTGGTCCAGAGGGTCCGATATGTGTGGATTCCTCTGGCATTGGCGCTGGCTAATTTTGTCGGGCCTTACGTATTTGGACAGGACCGGCCGGCGCTTGCAGCTGTCTCCTGGCTCGGATTTCAGGTGCTTAAAACGTGTTGTAAAAATAAACAGAGGTGAGAATATTGCAGGAGAGATGAGGAGAGGGGGGTTTGGCAGCATTGAGAAAAACAACAAAGATGCTAGATTTACCCACCACAGAGTTTTGGACCGACATAAGACGGTGAGTACGTGCCAGGAGTTCTCGCATCACCTGGCGGGCAGTGGTACGGATATCAAAAACTCAATTTGTTATCAATCACCGCTCCTGTGGAATTCCCAGCATTGAAAACAGATTTCTGAAGTTTGTTAAACGCTGCCGACGTGCAAATATTTAAACCACATTAATGTAAAGAACTGCATCACAATAATGTCAATAACACATTAGCTAGCATGAACAAGGACCCAATAACAGCATGTATGACTTGCTTCTGCAGAACAAAAAAGAAGATATTTTGAAGAATGTCAGTGACATTTACATTTACAAACATAAGCCCATTGACTTCTAGTGTACATACATAAAACCAATGCTAGTGAATGGTTGCCGTTGATTTTTGCTTTCTGATATTCTTTCAAATATTTTCTTTGGGGTCCATAGTTGTTCAGTTAGCAACTTCCTTGTGCAGAAGAAGATATTAGAGAAGATATTTTTAAGAATAATATGCATTTCATATGCAAATTCAATATTGTCTTTGTGTACACACAGTAGAAGCGAATGTGGTCAAATGCTAGCAAATGGGTGACATTGCTGTTTGGTGTCTTCTTTGGGGATTCAGATACCACCTTTCTTCAGCAGAACACAAAAGAGTATTTTGAAGAAAGTCAGAAACTGAACAGCGACGGAACCCATTAACTAGCATCAGATCCCTTTGTCATGTATGTATACAAATCCAGAGTTTGCCGTTTAGTTTCTGAAATTTTTCTAAATATCTTCTTTTTTATTTGGCATAAAAAGGTGGTAATCGAACAACATTGGTTTTGATATCAAGCGCTAGAAGTCGATGGACACAAAGTAGTTTGGTTATCACCTTTCACAAAAGAAGATACATTAAATTAAGTCATACAATAATAAGAAAACTTGCCAGAGTTCAACAAAAACTTGTCATTTCAAACCTTTATGTTCTCCGAGATTTAACCCTTGACCTACTTACACAATTTATAGCTTGAATACACTGATACATTCACTTTTGGCCAGAGCGACATACAATATAAAAGAAAAATTTTAAAAATGTGGAAATTTGCTTGTTTTGTACCGTAACAAATGCATTACTGGATCCATGTTAAAACCTGGGCATCAAAGTTGTCTTCAAACATCAAGTCTAAGTTGTCAAGACACACACTTAACCTTCAGCGTCGTCTTATTTTAAAGATAACTCTTACTGACAGATTCTCGCTGTGATGTTTCATTTCTGACCTTGTGAGAGTAAAAAAGACACAAGAAATCAAAAAATTTGTCTGTGTTAAGATGCCTGCAATCTCCGTGGAGTCTAAAGTTCTGTCCTCTCGTCTTCCCTGTGTCTCCACGCTCGGAATAGAACGAATCTCAAGTATCAAGCAGATCAGAGGGTCTGTAAGCGGCCTGCGATGATCCACTGACCTACGTGGAATATAAACTTCTGCTGTAAAGACAAACGACTTGTAGGTCACTGTAGACTCCGCATTTATCGTTGGATATTCGTCACGATTTCTTTGTTTAGACATTCTGGTCTCAAGGGAGTGAAAGCTGTACCAGGCACTGACTGCTTACAGTACCTCCACTATGTGACCTAATCCTGCAAATAACTGCTGCTTTTGTACACAAGTGTTTCTGTGCGACTCTGAGATTGTTTCGATGAGAGACGACGGCGCTTTGAGTGAATGATTTGACATTTAAACAAGGGCATTATAGAAAAAATGCCATCTAGATATAAAATAATACTCACGCAAGCTGCCTTTCAAAGGTTCCGCAATTTTCGTGGCTTGTCATGAAACAGTCTGGTTTTATGAAGGAGAATGAGTTTATGCAGTTTCAGTACTGCAATTTAGACCGCAGTTTATTTTTCTTGAGAGAGATTCTGAATGCTGAATGAATAACAAGTGAACTTAAACAATTGAAATCCTTTCACCGGTTTTATACCATTCAGCACACTGTCATTTCATACCTGTATTACATTTAGGTCCTGCAGAAGAAATGAAAAGCAAGGGAAATATTTAAAAGAAAAGATGTTGGCAACAATGACCCCCATTGACTTCTATTTTATAAACACAAAACTGCTGAGGTGTGTTTTGGAGGTTTCATCAGGAATTTCCCTGTTTTATTCTCTAATTTTATTTATTTCGACCGAACAAAATACAAATTAAAAATATGATAACAATGTCCAAAGAATCGTGTGAACGGTTTATAGTGTGCTTTGTTATTTCAGTGACGACATGAATGGTTGCTAGGGTGTTGCCAGAAACCACAGAGAACAAAACCAGTCTAAACTTTAATAATGTGATCAATGTTGCTATCGCATGCTGAGTTGTTGAAAGTATAGCAACTTGCTCGGTGTTGTCTTTTCACCAACACCCTAGCAACTGTCTACATTGACATTCCAACAGCATAGCACCCTAGAAACCCTTCTCATCAGCCTAGTAACCTCATAGCCATGCCTTGACAACCACTTACAACAACTATAAGCGCCAAGACCTTAGCGACCTCATAGCAACCATTAAGAATGTTTTCAAGAGTGCCATTACACTCTAATCACTCTAGTCATTGCAAAAAACCCTCAGAACACCTTAGCAACCGCCCCAACACCTTAGAAACCTACCTGCTGTTATGGCACAAGCAAGAGGCTTTTGCTTTTTTAAACTCATGAAGTATACAGTGTTCTAAGGAGACTGATGGACGGATGAGTTGCTAAATAAACCAAAAGAGAGCGAGCATGAACAGCACGGTTGTCAGGGTTTCATCAACGTAGGAATACCAAAAACAGGGAAACTCCACGGCGCGTTCCACCTGAACGACGCATGGAAGGTGTTATGCGAAAACGTAGCTGAGCTCATTAAAGACTCCCTAGAAATGAAAGCTTCTTGCTAATAACAGTGATTATTTTCCCCAATCGCTATTCAAGGTTTTGATGAGAAAAGCCAGCCTTCCATTGTTCTGCGATGGCTTTTTAAAGCTTCCCGACAGCAAATGCTTTCATATCCAAGAGGCAGCTTAATGACCGGCCGCGGCGTTACGCATTCGGAATGTGCTATTTTTGGTTAACCGTGGGCTGCGAATGCAAATTTGCATATGCATTTTTCACGTAGTGCTCAACAGTATACAGAGATAGTGGAAACGCGCTCACGCTCTGCTACAGAACATTTTTTTCCGAACATGGCTTTCTTCTCTGTGTGGTCAGCCACTTCACATTTTACTCCCCAAGGCGTGAATCTTGCGGCCGTCGTATTTATTGACCCCAACTCCCGTGGGTGCACTTAGCTTGTGTCCCTTGGGCCGATCAATTATTTATAACACATTTAGAAGCAGGTTAAGGCCTTTAAAGGAAATGAAAACACAATAGGGATGTTACGGATGATTTGAGACAGAATAGGGAATGAGGACCTGGTTGAGGTGAAGAGAAGATGACTGTTGTAAACACAGAAGCAGATGGAATTTGCATTAAATACTTCTTCCCTCTGTTAACCTCCCCCACAAGTAGTATACCGCTCCTCGAGAGGTCAATGTTTATTGCTCATCTAATGTCGTGTCTTACTTCATTACGGCCTTCTCCAGTGTTTGGTATGTTGCTTTGCATCTCAAAGCTTTTCCAACCCTATTACAAGTTTGGAAAACTTTTAACTGTGAAACTTTACATTTATACCCTCGGCAGATGCTTTTTCTTTGCATTATGCAATGCTCTAAAATAAAATTGCTGTAGCTGTGAAGACCGAACAGCACATATGCCGCAAAAGCCGGGGCCTTTTTAACAACAAGTCAATTAACCATACAAAAAAGGTGTGTACGTATAAACTCAAAGACACCATCATGTTTTGTGTCTTGTTCTGGGTTTGATTATCAGGACTGAAGCTCTTAGGTTGTCAGACAATACTGTGAAGGGTGTGTGTGTGTGTGTGTGTGTGTGTGTGTGTGTGTGTGTGTGTGTGTGTGTGTGTGTGTGTGTGTGTGTGTGTGTGTGTGTGTGTGTTCAAGCTGTCTTGAGGTAGATGAGAAAGACTAATGTTGGCCCAGGAAATTTCTGTTATATCCACCCATGAGTAATGGCTGGCGGATCTTTAGAAACATGAACCTACATGTGCATAGGAGCAAATCAAATCACAGACGAATGGGAATATTTGAGCCCAGGGCCTAAAAAATAAATTATGGACCTCTGTGTGAAATATTAAGCACCTTAAACCTATCTGTGAACAAGGACATCTATAATGTATATTTGCGTAAAAATCGCAGAATGTGTCCGGGTCGCAAACACAAATAGAAGAAATTATGTAAATTGTCGATTTTATTTCTTCAACTCTACAAAATGCTTAATTTTTATTCCGCATCAATTGAAAAATATATAACTGCAACATTACTTTAGATAGTGATCATGTGTTTTTTATGTCTGAGTTACTGAGTTAAATACATAATTGTGTGTTTTATCTTTTCAGTATTTCTATTTTTAATAATATTTTTTAGAAATATATTGTATATATGGTATATATTAATGTATAAAGTGTTTATTCATGTTTGCCTTATAAAATTAATTAATACAATTCTAAATAACTGGTCCTATTATTTATTATTTCAAGGGTTACTCTCCCAGAGAGACCGCTCGGGTGCACTTATATGAATTTCATACACAATTTCTGTTTGCCCAGAAATAGCCTTTACAAAAAATAATTTATGTCAGGAACAGGAGAACTTTTCCATGAATATACCTGAACCATTACCAGTTACATCCCTGCTGATATAAACCTCCAGTCCCGACTCTCTCATCTGGAATATAATGTAGACCACCTCATACTATGGCTGAAAACTTTGGGAGGCGGACCCCTGAATAATGTGACGGGCAAGGCCCGTGCCTCGTCTTGACCTCTTAATTTTCCACTGGCCTGCGGGACGGCTACAGGTGTCGTGGACCGCAGTACATCTCCGCAGTACGTCTTATCTTTCTCTCTGCCCAAATTCGTTAACATTTTCAGAATACATTTCTCATTGAAATGAAACGAAATAGTTTTAATGATGAAAGATTCCTTGTATACACATAGTTTTGTTATGTCTATCGTTACCTACTAGGGTAGAGCAACATTTAATTGTTAAGATTGAGAGGTTAGTATCAACCTACGGACTGCCCATAGATGGTTTAACTTATGCATATTGTATTTTGGTCCATAGAAAAAACTTTGGTATTTAAACTGTGCTCATGTGAGAAGTCCTCTCCACTCCCAATTTCCATCCCATTGAGCATTATCATTGAGAACTATTGGTTAGACATGATCCTAGTGAGACATCGCTGAGAAAAATAGCCATTGGGCATTTAGCCCAACGGAATTGAAATATTGTGAATCTGCGGTTATTCCCCTGGATTTGCTCCAGTTATTTGAAAGACGCGGCAGCTGCCGAATAACAGCTTTACTCTCCCAAATCGTAGCGCACATGGGAGATGAAAAAGAGCTACGTTCATTGTTTAGTGGAAAGAGCTCCAACTCTTATTCCCCAATGAGAAATCCATTTTCTTCCTTTCGTTGCTCAGAAGCGCGTTTTTGAGAGGAAAGCGCTGCAAAAGCTTGAAGGATATCTTTGGTCGAGAGCTTGACTAAGCTTCATTTCCGTCGGGACCCGTGGCATGCCGGTTTGTTAGGAGCTTGGATTCGCTGCTGGAAAACTCCACTTGTACCGACAGGCTCGAAATAGAACGGCCTGGAACCGGCACTATTTATTTAAATCCAAAGGCAGTGACATTTTTCCCAGGAGTGAGGCGGGTTTCATTCTATGCAAAGCAAACAAGACGTGACGCCTGTACTATTTCTTACTTAAAGGTCACTCGATTCAAATTATTTTTTGTGGGTAGGGATGTTTAACGTCTCATAAGAAAAAAGCAATCATGTAGAATCAACAGACCATCTTGTTTTTTTTATTCTTCATCTAATAATATCAATAATACTGATAATACTAGTATCAACAATGGTAATAGTAAAAATCCTAATAAAATAATGATGATAGGAGATAGATTGGACTTCTAGTATGCCCACAACTTGCACAAGGACTTTTGCATTTATCATCGTGGACATTAACAGGTTGTATAGAAGGCTATGAGATATAAAACCACTTTTAAAGATTGTGTTGGGGGACTATAGCTCACGACCAAAGGTCATCACGTTAGCTTGTCAAAGCGGTCAGAAGAGGCAAATGTAGTCACTTAGCATTAGTAAAGAGTTTCTATTTTATCTTTTGCGGTTTGACATTTCTTATTACTTTCATTTCCACATGGGCTCCGTGGAGTTTAATCCTGGGAATCTCAGAGGCACTACCTGCAGAAGATGTGTCCACCAAAGAGTCTGTTTGATTTGCTTCGCCTTAGATCTGGGTTCACTTTTAATCCCACATAGCTGGACTTTGACATTACATATTACTTCTCGGTTAGTTCTTGGAATAGATAGTTCATGGTTGACTGATAGTTTTTAGTTTATATCATTTCATAGTATCATATAAAACCATGTTGGTATAATGTACCCATGATTCATAATAATAAAAGTGCAATTGGAATTAAATGCAATTGTAATACCTTATTATTTAATTCCAATTGCATTTTATTTATTGTATTTATATAATAATTTAATGTTGTTTATGGAATAAATTATGGAATCCAATTGTTATTAATTAATAAACAAAATGCATTTATAATTGTAATTTTTTTTTCCAATGACATTTTATTAATTATTTTAATACAATTGCATTTTATTAATACTATTAAAATGGCACTTTATTTATTAATTAATTACAATTGCATTTCATTTATTAAATAAAAAGCAATTTGAATTTAAATAATATATCCTTGCAGTTACAATTAAATGAATAAAAACAACATGTAAAATGTACTTGGAATTAAATAACCGTGTAATTACAATTAACAATGCAATACACTTACGAGTACAAATAGGCAAGTGATATAGATTGTATAATGTTTCTATTTCTGATTCCATCAATATTGTTAAATACTCTTTATGCATTTTTGTAAACCACAACAAGAAATAATTAAACCAAACTTTAATTAGGGTCAAGACTATGTCAATAGTCCATTATACATACCCTTACAATTAATGTGAATGTGAGACAATTTTTCATTATTATCTTTTCACAATGAGGAGTGTACCACTGGCAACAGATGTGTACTTTAAGCAGTCTGTGCTTTTTCCTATCTCTGAATATTTACAACATACCCATATGCAAGGTTAGGAGCATCTGATGTGTCTTCGGCTCAGTCCTACAGACTCACAGCTGCTAAGCCACTCAGGGCCGAGGCGTAAAAGCACGGCCGCATCCAAACGGAGGTGTTATAAAACCATAAAGGACGACGGCTTGTGTCACCAGAGGTCGTTTTGAAGTGGCCTTCCCACTCCGTCGGCTCTAAAGACCACCCCCGGCATTATGTCCGTAAAGCAAGTGATTTTAGAAGTTGTGTGTGTAAACAGATGCTGGCCAGACCACTCGTCTGAAGGGGAAAACCTAATCTTACACGGTTTAACGGCATGGAAGTGGCAACTAGGATATCAGCCGTGGAAAAGCTGCGTGTGGTGGGCTTGAATCTGTCCTGCCTGCTGGAGGTAAATCACTTTGCCTGGGTTAAACAACACATTCAAACGTCTTCCCATCGCAGGACGTGCGTGAGTCGTGTTTCAAACACATTCCTGAAGTGGTTGGTTACTTAAGTCGAGCACACAAGAAAATACACAAACAAATCATTTGTATAATCCCTCAGACCAGCAGGCTGGAGTTTTTTGCTGGGTGGTGTAAGTTAACATAACACGTAGGATTATGGTAATGATTAACCTGCTGTTGGCAAGCCTTGAAACGCAACGTTGGAATCACTGACACGCAGAGTCAAGTTATAAGAATGGTTTAGGCAAAAATAGAAATCGTGACTCATTCGCCTTACTCCAAGCCTTTGAGTCATATGATACCATGGATATGTTCAAGCGAGAAACACTTCTCCTTTGGGGGGAACTATTATCTTAAATGTCATAAATGCTTCATCATTTCTATACATCTATGTCGTTTAAAACCTGTTTTTCTATCAAATGACTTCCACTAAATGGTGACAAAAAGAAGATATTTTGAGAAATGTTGTTTGGTAAGTAGCAACATCTATTCTTCTGCAGGGCACAAAACAACGTTTTATTCTTCTGTGACTATTTAGGGAAGGTCAATATTGTTTGCTCAGCAATATTCATTCCTCTGGTGAAGGGGTTTTTAAATTTACGATTCCAGGGACCCCTCGATATGAAGGAAGTTTTTAGAGGTGTTATATATTATAAAGAAGCATTTAAACTGTGTTAGATAAATAGCACGTATGAGATTATTCTAAGAAATATTAAATAATAAATAACTGGCTATAATAGGAGTTATGTTTGTTGTAGGAAGCTATAAAGAAACAATTCCCGTTTGTGTATTCTGTAGCCCCTTTTATATGTGATAAACATTACTCTTGTGAAAAAAATCACTAGAAAGATATGCAATGTGTAAATGTTTATATATTTTTTTTTTTTTCAAATGAAACAAAGTCAAATTGCAAATGTACATATTATTTTCATTTGTTTAAGATTTTCTGGAAACCCCGGAGTTTGGAGGATCTCGGTTTGAAACCCCCTGCTCTACTGGATACAAAACCCAGAGACATGTCTCAAAATATTGTCTATTTGACCATTTAATGGAGTCATTTTAAGAAAGTCTTACAGGTTTAGAAATGACAAAAAAGTTTGCATGAAGGATAATTAATTATCAGACCATTTTAATTTTGGGAATCTATCCCTTTATATTTCTCAAATGTTTTATCTTGTATTTACATTTAAATTAGTTTTTATTCTGTGAAATATTTGATTGGTTGGTTAGCATTTTTTAAAATATCTTCTGTATGTGACTTTCTGTAGGACATTAATTATGAAAAATTATTGTTTTTAGTTGAACTATCCTTTAACATTAGCTCTCGAATCTCAATCTGCCTATAAGATCATACCAACTGACGCCTGCTTATCTGGTTAAGCTATTGTTTGGTTGCAAAATAGATTTATCCAAAATTAATGCAAAAATGCTTATTTACTGTTACAACACATACCAAACACATATGAAATAGTACATTGTGTCATGTAAGATAAAATTACATTTTTTTTAAATCCCTCAATATACTAAGTTTTAGACTTTTATTTTTAATAAGCTTTATCTACAGTCAAAAATAAAATATTGCACCTAGATTTAACAATTTGTGTTTCATCTTTTTGCATTTAAACAAATAATATAACATGTATTGTGAATTAACTTCCTGTTTTCGTAAGACATGCACACCCTACACACACTCATGACTCTCTTGATCACTTTATGCAGATGTATAACATTGGAAGATGTCATCCCTAGGTTATGTGAGACACTTGATCTTCGTAAACGAGTCTGATATTCGTGATACAGGTTTGTTTTAGATCTTTCATAGAGAATGTCATTAAATATGCATTTTTATATTCTAGTCTCTAAGTATATCATGTGGTGCTTAAATGTATATAATCATACTCATCCCGATGGGTTTGAATTGTAAATTTCATGTTGCCGTCTTCAAGAAACCTTTTGAAAGCAGGGGATTAGGCTAATGATTAACCTTAAGATGGCACATCTCAAAATGCAACGTTTAAATGGCTAGCATGCAGAGTGAAGTCAAAAGGACGCCAAGCATTCAGCTCATTTCACACGGTGTTTTAATCGGAAACCTTATAGCGGTCATGTTTTTAAATAGAGGAGATATTCGGCCCTTCTTTGGCTTTGCGCAGTCAATAGTCTCCTGTAAAGTTCTCATTGGGTTCACTTTCATGAGTGGCCATTGAGACAGTAGGCTAAAATCACAAGGATATAACAGTAGGGGGGTTAGATTTACATTCTCAAGACATGTTTGCCAACAGCATGTGGCAGCTTGAAGCAAGACAGCCCCTTCTGCCTACTTCCACTGTGTCATGACAGCCCCCTTCCCCCAACATGGCCTAACGTTAACGGATGCGATAATCAAAAAGAACATCTGAGAAATGAGGTGAGACGCAGCCCAAATGTGTTGATGGTTATCAGACGCGGTGAAGGGAGATAGAGGCCGTCGTCCATCGGCCTGAGGACGAGAAGGCATCAGATGCTCCTGTTTTAGCAACTGAAAGACGTCGTGAGTTCCGCAACATATGGAGAGGTGTGAGCCGATTCTTCACGCACAGTTAGATGGGTGGGTTGCGTTTTTGACGCCCTCTCTGAAATCGGCTGTTTGGTTTGACACCCTTCTTTAACGGCTTGGCCGGGACTTTGTTTGCTTTGGGTCCAACAGACAGAAAACAGTTATCCATGGCAATCCGCATTGAAATGTTTTGATTGTTATACCCACTAGAAACTCAATTGAGAGGTTGGTGCATAGCTTTTACAATGTAACTGTATTAGTCTTGTTCTGCTAGTCCAATTTCTGATAATTGTGCTTTGTTGCTGACACACAACTAAATGCAGAACAAAAATTTAAATGTGACGCTGCCTGTGAATACAGAATTAAGAATCCTGCTTGAGAATATACCCTTGATATCATGATGACAATCTCTAACATGATCTTAGTCAGTCGATATAAGTGGAATTAATGGGTAAAATCAAACTTTAGCCTGGATTTCACAGGCAAATTTTGAGAAACAAGCATTGAAGTTAGAAAAATTTTGTTAATACAAAACAATGATCCTTGTAATCTCCTAATATTTTACACCTTGTGTACCATGTGTAAAATATTACTTGTGTTCAAAAAAAGGGCACTGCGCAGTTAAAACAGCTGTCTGAAAATTACAAGATTACCCAATAAAGTGTTTATGGATCAACGTCTAAAAATATTATTTATAAGGACAAAAACCTTTACTCACATGAATAATAAAGTCAGGGTGAATCATATGATAACTGATTATATAGATTATAGTGGGCTGTGGTTCATGTTGATTCTATTTGTCATTTACAGTTCAGATTACTAAGTTATAGTCTCATTGAACATCCTGTTTGACATAAAAATGACTCACATGTAGCGTTTAACGCAGTTGGAAGTGATTATTGTGTGTAGTGAAAAGTGGCTGGTACATAATAGAAGCTTTTTGGGGAAGGTTGGGCTCAAAAATGGGCCCAATGATGTGGGGTAGCATTACATGTTGAACATTTTTCTTTAGGAATTTGAATAAAAACCCTATTTCTTACCCCAGAAGCAAATAAAGATAAAATAATTAACAAAAAACTTAATAAGGTATGTTTTTGTATTTATAAGCTAGGAACATTTTGTGTATTAGGGTGCATTTTAGACTTCCATTTGAGTTTTCTTTTTGCCTTTTTTTTGCAGACTTGATGTGCTCAATAAGTTTAGATGTTCAAAACTGCTTTGTGTTTCTTACGTTTAATATATTTTACCTGTACTCCACAGCCTGATTTATGAAAATCAAGAGTATCTGGTTTTATGAAGATCCTCCTTTGGAAATGTTCTCACTGATCAAGATGAGATCAGTTCTGATTAAGTGATCCATTCAGGGATTTCACTGATAAAGACTACAACTACTGTCTTCCCAAGAACTTTTTCGTGAAATCGCAACGCCCATTCTGCAAAATTTCATTAAATAATTTGGCCCTAAATGGGAGGTCTATTGGGATTTCCCTTCATTTTCCGCTTAGGGTTCAATGGAAGAAGCCAATTCTACATTGACACAACTGCTTGCAGAATACATACTAACCTAAGACATTGATGTAAGTTCTTTTACAGACCACGTCTATATTAGCATACTATCCTCATAGAACGTGAAAGTAGCAACGCAAAAATTTTGTTTTTCTCTTTTGCACCCAGTGCTACAAGGCCGTGGCTTTTGGCTCTCCGACTTGATATCATTTTAAGCTGCAAAGAGGATTACATGCACAAATCCAAACAAAGCTACAGATGAATAGTGAGGTGTGCTGTTTCGCTATTTGAGAAGACCTATCAAAAATATGTTTACAGGGATATAACATAAACAATGACTTTTAATATAAAATGTGTTTTTTTTACGATTGGGTAAAATCTGCGGCAAGACAAAAATTAAAACCTAAAGCCCAACATCCATTTACCGTCCCTTTATAAAACAGGTAATGTACATTATTTTGCTGTACAATACCGTATAGATTTACAGTCAGTTATTACTGTAAGTAACAATTCTGTATTTATACTTTTTGGGCTTATCTTTGCAGGAGACACACAAGGTGTTGGCGCTGATGCCAGAGGTGGTGGCCAATCTGGAAGCCCTTCATGCGTTTCCAAAAATTGGCTTCTAAATCATGCTCAGTCCCAACCAGGAACTGCTAAAGTAAGCCAGCCGCACTCTTATGGCCTAGCTTTAAAGACTTTCTTTTAAAGGCAGGTTCTTTATATGGAACCTATATATAGGTTCACAATATTATGGAGAAGAAAGGTTCTTTGGTTCTTTAGAATATACAACTTTTTATGTTTAAAGGTTAAAGATAAATGGCATCATAAAGCACCATTAAGAGTGTGATGCAAAACCAATCTAGATGACACAAAATTAAGTGACATTACCTTTGAATATGAACTCACCGCATGTGCAGTTGTTATTGATAATAGTTTGTCCATCCTTGGGCTATGCTGGTTATTGAGAACCATTTATTGAATCTTTTTCTGTTCTATCGTTTCCATCAAAGATTCCTTGTCATATCCATCTTTTCTCTGGCAGTTTCCCAAAGAAAGCCCAGTCAGAAGAAGTTAATAAGTGGTGAGGTTTTAAAATCAGTCTCGCACGAAGCATTGGCATTAAAAAGCAGTCAGACACATGCCAACCTTTCCCTTTAATATAGAGTGGAAAAAATTGCTTTCTGTGAATCGTGGGCTTGTAGTTACAATTAGTCACACTTCAAGGATTTAATTTTGTTAAAAAATTGGATTTTAAACTCGTCGAGCGCAATAAAAAATTGAGAAAATGGCTGCAAAATGGCTGCAATAGCGCTGACGTCGGCAGGCTAAAAAACGTAAGGATGAGAGAGAACATCAGACAGGGATAGTTCATCATTCGTTCCGCTGTCTGATTGTACGTGTGTATAACCCAACCATTTCATGTGCGTTTAAAAAACACCTGCATCGTCATAAACAACAGTGTATTGTACACAAACGTTACAAATGCTAAACAATATGACACTACACAACTACAAAAGTAATTATCGCTATTTATGCAAAGCTCCTTCATTACTAAAACCATTCCATGTTAAGGCCCGATACTAGGCACATATGTAATCATCATGAAATACATTGATAATTTCGATATTTGAAGATTCGACCAAGTCATGATCTATTAATTAAATCAAAGAAAAAAGTTTTAATTTTATCTATTTTAATTGTCAGCTCAAGATTTTAAGACAGACCTTAGACAATTCTGGGGTGGGGCAATGCACCCTAGATCCACTTAGACTCAGCACAGCCTATCGACGTTTTCACAGTACAGTTTCTGTAGAATGCAATTTACAGTGCTAAACTGGCCATGATATTATTTGTGACATAATAACAGAAGGTTTATATCGAATTATAATGCATTTAGAGACCATTATTTTTTCCAATATATTTTATTAGAGTCTAGACATCCAAAAAATACCAGTCTATATACGTTTTATACGGAAAATACACATGGATTGACAAAAATAACACCACTTGAAGCTGGGATAGCTCTTAATACAACAGAAGTAGGTGATATAGATTATGGAAAGTGACAACAGTGTTTTCCTAAATATGTAAAATTATTTGCTTAAACAAAATGTTATTAAGATGTGAAAGAGTTTTTTATATGTCAAAATTTAAGGTTGACCTCCAACTGTTTTAAATAGCACTTTATGAAACATAAAGGCAAATAACGTTTGCGAAAGAGAAGAAAGGTTTTTGTGTTAAAAACAGATTTGTTAGATTAAAAGTTAAGAATGTTATGTCATGGTATAATCATTTTGTGGGAAACTGTTAAAGCATCTTTTTAATATGCACGGTGAAGAACATATTTGGTTCATGTAGTGTTTCCTTTTTTTTTTTAATTTAAGATATAAGCCACATTGAGTACAAACTCTCTAGCTTTACCTCCCTATGCTCAAAAGGAAAAATTTTGAACTGTTGCTGGGTTATATATTCAATATTAACATTAATATTAATATGTCTCTTTCAGAAAGCCACAATACAGCAACTTTAAAAAAAAACAGCACATACATTTTGCAGTACTGAAATAGTGTTAATCATTGTGCTGTCTAAGTATTTAAATTGAGGAAATATTTGGGTATTGTGGAAAAAGGCGATATGCGATCACATGCCGAATAATGCTATTTTCAACATGCAATTCTATATTTCTTTTCTTAAATCAATTTAAAACTTGTAATTTAATTCAATAAATAGATTGAACATACATTTATTATATGACAAACACTAATTTTAGGAAAAAAATAAAAAATTGGGGCCGGGTGGGAATGCCATTCATAACTTGCTAATTTTTTGCATACCATTGTGATATTGAATTTTTTAACAACACAATAACTCAAGTCAATCACACTATTTGTGAAATCAAACTACCCACTTAGAAAGCACTACTGATTGTCAATCAATTTCATTTTCAATGCTGCTGTGCATTGAAATAGATAACAGGTGGAAAATATAGGCTTTTATAAAGACACCCCCAGTGAAGGAGGGGTTCTGCAGGTGGTGACCACAGACTGCTTCTCCCTTCCTTTGCTTTCTGTACGATGTTTTTTAAGTCACTTTTGAATGCTCGCTCTGCTTTCACTCATGTGGTATGTAGACTCCATCTCATGCTACCATTAAAGTGACTCAGGTAGTGTAGCTAAGCCAGGATGGCACACCAATGCGAGCTGTGGCAAGAAGATTTGCTTTGTCTGTCAGTGTAGTGCCCAGCACATGGAGGCACTACCAGGTGACAGGTCAGTACATCAGGAGCAGCAACCTAGCAGTAGGAGACCTTTGACACTGCTCCTCCCGTTCCTCCTTGCATAGAACCCTGCAAAATGACTTTGAGCTGGACACAATTGTGGATGTTTCTGACCAAACACTCAGAAACCGTTTCCATTAGGGTGGTATGAGGGCCTGACGTCCACAGGTGGGGATTGTGCTTAGACCCCAGGACCGTGGAGGCCGTTTGACATTTACCACTGTATGCCAAGAATGGCATTACCCAGGTGTTGTAGGGATGTCATATAGGCACGAGGAGGCAACAAAAACCAATGTGCCTTTTTTTTACTTGTTTTAAAGACATTACATCAAAGTTGGATCCGCCTTTGGTGTGTTTTTTTGTTGTGGTTGAAACTGCTGAAATCAAAATACCCTAGAAATTATGTGTTAAGAAAAATGTATTTAATAAGAATACTTGATTCATTCAGATCAATGATTATTATGTTATTTTAGTGTTCCCTTTTATTTTTTGAGCAGTGTATTTTGTTATACACGCATCTGCAAAAAAGTGAAGGTCATGGCACACACTGTAGTGATGGGAAGTGACGTGAGGCCAAGTATTATGTCCCTTACTTGGAATTCGTGCTCTGCATTTATCCCATCCCAGTGTACACACACAGTAAGTGAACCCACAAACACTGTAAACCCACGGAGCAGTGGGCAGCCATGTACCCGGGGAGCAGTGGGGAGAACGCTGCCTCTCTCAAGGGACTCACCTCAGTCGTGGTATCCCCGCTGGTACCAAGTATTGAACCAGTGACCATGGGATCACAAGTCCAACTCTCGACCCACCAGGCCACAACTTCCCCTAATAATTTGATATATTGCACGCTCTTATCATAGTACTCATAACATGTGTGATTTCGACATTTTAATTCTTCCCAAACCAGCCGGTACTGGGCATGGTACGCAAAGAGATGTTTTTGTGCAAAACTATTAATCCTTGTTCTTGAACTAGCAGTTTGTTGATATCAACTCAAAGCATTTCACATCAGTCACAGCAGCATGTGCGTGTGACGCGCAGCGTCTGGGCATCACGCTTTTAAATACAAAGTATACTGTGACAGGCATGAAATTTAAAAGGATCTAGACAGAAATTGTCTGTTGCTCTGAAAATTAAAGGAAAATTAAAATGACTTTTGGCTTCTCCGAAAATATAGGCCGCATTCATTGAAGCAGTTTAAGAGCATCGAAAATGACACGTTCTGAGCGTGAATTATACATCCTTCCACTGGCTCGCTGGCAAGCCCGTGAAACGAGATGTGTTGAGATGTGCGAGTCGTATCTGACCTAATGCATTCAATGGAACATGCTGAGCCACCGGCCTGCGGACTTTCACCCGTGAATTTCCATCTGAAATGTATCCACCATTTCGGCGGGTCATGAAAAGGACGGCCCGATTCCACGAAACGCTGTTCTGACTTGGATGGAAAGAGATCATTAACGGCGACTGAAGCGAGCCTCATTCACGCATGTATTTGGGTCAGTTTTTGTTCTATAAATAGCTTGCAGTGTGTTTGGATTTGGTCCTGTCATCTGGCAAAAAGAAAAGTCATATTAGGAGGCACGACACGCGCTGTTTGACGAATTTGACATATACGCTTATGCCTTGTACACCCAACCAATGAAAAGTCTACATGCTACATGAAATTCAATGACTTCGTGTTGGCATGGCTGATCATTTCTGTTTTTAAAAGAAAGAACTTTCAACCCAGAAATTTGTTTTGGTTTATTCAGGTGACGTGAGTGACAGGCTTCGTTGGCAGCCATTAAAAATGCATTTATGCATTCAACAGATGTTTTACATAAAGCGAATCACAGTGCATTATAGATTCAATATCTTTATAATCCAATCCATTTGTATGTTCACTGTCATTCTGCATTTGCATAATTTATCGGAAGCAATCACCTGATTCAATTGGATTGACAGAGGCAAAACAACTGATTTAATATCAAACAGTGGTTCATTTAATGTTGAACCAATGTAGAAAACATTGTTCAGCCTTTGTTGGTTTGTGATAGTTATTCTAACTCAAGTACAATATCCAGATAGCAGTGTCTTGCCAAATGGAAGAAGAGTCTGCCAGTTTTATGTCGATTGTCAGGGATCATGTTCCCACTTACAGGCAAGTCTCAATCTGAATGCCAGGCTTCTATGCAAATGTTCAGCAGACAAGCACATTATGGTCTACCTTTTGAAATGTCTGTGTACAAGGTCTTAGCGAATTTACAATAATTGAAGAACTAAAGGTTTCATTTAGCTGCTACTAGGAAAGCTTGTATTTTATGCTTTTCTTCTTTATGTCTGGAATCTAAAATATCTGTAATCTAATCTTTCAATCCATCCACATGTACAGATTATTTTAGCTAACAGTCTTTCTTGTTATCTTCAATCGTCGTTATCTAGCCGTTTGTGTTCGCACGATCAATGGAAACCCCAATAGAAACCATCATAGAAATTGTAATAGTACCATAAAAATATCATTATAAACCATTATACATTTTCTTTTTGTTGCATAATTTGAGCATTATTGTCCAAAGTTTTAGCATTAATATAATAGTAAAAAATGTGTTTTTTGCAGTAAAGAACACCATTAAATCCTGATAGCACCCTTCCAGTAGAATCCATCCCGTACCAGTAGTCATTATTATAGTTTCCAGTATAGCCCAATATTATTTGTATTATAATCATTATTCTTTTTATTGAGTATTCTGTCTATTGTTTCTTTGGTAGGGATATCAAACCCATTGGGTGCACAAATTGTCTTAGAATTTTATGGAGGGAAGCAATAGAACATTGGTGTTAAAAGGATAGTTCATTTGCTCACCCTATGATGGTAAAAAACCTGTCAATATTTCTTTGTTAAGCTTAACGCCAATGAAGGTACGGTTTGGGCAAAATTGACTTACAAACCTTCAAACATTTCTCTCTTGTCCTGGAAATAAATGAAGGTATTTCTACGAAAGTCTGAATGTCAATGGTGACCAAAAACTATCTTTATTTGTGTTTAGCACAACAAAGAAATGTTTACAGGCTTGTAAGAACTGAGGGTGAGCAAATGATGGCAACCTTTTTATGTTCATCATTTCAGTTAGCCTGTGGTCAATGAGTGCCTAAAAAGTTTCCAGAATAGAAAACCACAAATAAATGTTTCAAGAAGCTGTTAGATTTGAATTTAAATTCAATGGTTGCTCATTTCAGATCTTGTAGTTACCTTAAAAATCCCCGTCATGTCGAAAAGATGAAGGCTCTGAAGGATTTACGCTTACTAGAGAATGTCAGCATGTACCCTCACGATAAGCCCTGAACAATTTCTCAGCAGAACCATAGAGATCCTTCTCTTGATACAATACTTAAGTCATTCCTTTCTGAAAAGCCCTCACTCATATTTGTCTCTAAAGCTGCTCAATATGGTTAGACAGGCGCTCGAGAACACACAAAACGTTTCATATAATTAGCGAAATGCTCTTGAAGATGTCACGCTTGACTTGGTTTAATAACCTAAATAGACCTTAGAGTCTGTTTAATTTCCTTCTTAGATTCTATGACATTTGATGGTGTCACTGTATCTTTGCTTCGCATGTTGGCATTTTGAAAATATCCTTCTATCGGCTATTGGGGTAGTCCACGTGTGCCTCTGGCATGAGTCACCGCTGTCTATTGACTCTGCAAAGCTACGTCATTGAGTTTTCAAGAGTCCAAGTGACTTACTGTTTCAATGGGCACCAGCCAAGACGTAAAAAAGCTTTAAGGGATGTCAATAAGTGTTGCTTTTACAGTTTTAACCTGTTCGATACCTAATAATCTGATATATTCCTAAAGAGAACGTTTTTTTTCTACTCCATCAGTTGGAAGAAGTTCCGTGACCTTTAACACTCAAAAAGCAACATTCACACAGGCCAATTACTAATCCTGTAATAGGCAATGGCTGGGTAACCAGGATAATTTACTAAAATAACATGAAAAACATTTTCCTTTGTACAGTGTGTGCACAATTATAAGGCAAGTGATTATTTTGACAATATCAATTTCTTTTTATCCACAATTTCCATCTCCGGGCATTATAAACCTGGATGCTTATGAGATTTAAAGCATATCAGGTGATTTGTATTTGTGTATGAAGGGTGTAGCCAAAGGAGATCAACACCCTATATCAATTCGTGCATGATTATTAAGTAGTTTTTCTCCTCAGGAAAAATGGGTCAAAAAAGAAATTTTATCTGACTCTGAAAAGTCAAAAATTTTAAAAAATATGTAAGAAATTTGGGCGTGGTCACAGAATTATCAAATGCTTTTTTTTAGCAAATAATCAATGCATATTAATCGCCAAAGTTTTGTGAAGCTACCAGGAAGCCCTAAGTGCTGCCATATTCCACAGCTGTGACCTACCTAGACTGTCAATATGTATGAGGTGTTCAATTCTCAAAGACATGGACAAAGTAAGAAAGGCAGAAACCCGACCACCTTTGAACAAGACCCATACGTTAAAATGTAAAGAGTAGTCCAGGAAATATCTTAAGACAGATAATTTAAAGTTTTTGTGGACTGATGAGATAAGAGTGACTCTTGACAGACCTGATGGAAGGGACTGTGGTTGGATAAGTAAGGGACACAGAGCTCCACTTCGACTAAGATGCTAGCAATGTGAAGGTGGGATACTGGTATAGGGCCTATATTATTAAAGAGGAGCTAGCTGGACCTTTTTGGGTTGAAACTAGACTTAAATCAACTCTCAAACCCTCTTGCAATTTTAGAAGACACTTTCTTCAAGCAATGGTAAAGGAAAAAGTATGCATCTTTCAAGAAGACTTTCATTTATATGCAGTACAACGCTCCATCACATGCAACAGACTCCACTGCTTTGCTGTCCAGTAAATGCATTAAAAAGTGAAAAACTAATGAAATGGCTGCTTCTTCCCTTGACTTAAGTCTTGTTGAGAACTTTTAGGCCCTTCTAAAGCAGGACATTTACAGTGAAGGTAAACAGTACACCTCTCTGAACAGTGTCTTGGAGGCTGTGGTTGATTCTGAACAGATCAAGAAACTGATTGACTCTGTGAATGGAAGACTTGTGACTTTTAGGGTGGATATATTGGTCACTTATTTCAGAAATCTTTTAATTTTAAATTGAGTTTTTTATTCTCACTTTAACAGGTGAAAATAAAAAAGTGAGATTGGGAAATCCTTGTTTTTCATTTAGTTGCATAATAATTCTCCACACTAATAATTGCCTTATAATGGTAAACATGAAGATATTCTACTAAGAAAGCCGGAACTTGATATTTGCATCTTTTTTTTGACCAAGGGTGCTGTAGTTGTACAATAACAAAATTAATCCATAAAAAATACAACTTGCTTAATAATGGCGCACACAGTGTACTTTTATCTGTGCAATAAAACTCCTCTGTATAGACTTATCCTGTTTCATTTTAGTGAATATGTAAAACTGTCATACATTTAAGAGTAACAAGTTCTCACAACAACTAATGACAATATAGTTGTTTAAACTTATTCTCTACCATTGTCTGTTGGTGTAGGCGATGTTATTATCCTAACCTAAAACCACCCATTAAAATTCCATGTACATATTTGCAAGAGAGCTTTCAAAGTTTTCACAAAAAGCAAAACATAGAGTTGATAGAAAAAAGTTATCCTTGTGCAGCAATTTTCAATCGTTACGCAATTAACTGCGAAATTTTTCTTCCTTTGCTTTTCTCTTTGCTGTTCCTGGTGAGTAAGTCCACCTTGGACCTAAATTGATCATGATCTTATAAAAAAAATGAGTTTGTGGTTTTAAATTGTGATGTAAGCGGCTTGTCAAAATATAATTATTTAACGTGTTCGTTGCAGGTTTTGATGCTCACTCAGAATTGAATCGCTCAGATGTTAAAGCATTTTGTAAGTGGACGTTAGGTGATGGTCCCAGGAAAGTGTTCAGAAAACACACTATGGAATCATTTATTCGGTGCTGAAACGGCACACTTAACCTTTGACAAACTGTACAAAAACATAGCATGGGACAGCATGTAAGCTGAAGCCAACTGAATGTCACACTGACAATAAACTTTGAGCAACTCTAAGGTCAGGCAACATCTAGAGACACAAGTGGTGTGTGTAAGAGAGAGTACATTCCACTTCAGCATGTGAAACTCAAATCTCGAGCTCTACCACAATTCCAGTAACAAGTAACGCGTTGTTGTGGATTATACATGTTTTAAATTTGCTGTTTCCAAACCAACCGAGCGACACCGATTCATCACAATCTGGTTGATGCTACACAAATTAGCCCGTCGCGAGAGGTTCTGTGTGAAAATAGAAATCAATTAGGGTCTTTATTTGCAACTAATTCCAAACAGCTGGTTAGTGAGCCACGGGTGACAGTTATCCCCTTGCTGTAATATCCCGACTATTTGCTCAGCTAAGTGGAGCGAAGCAACGCTGTTTATCTCGCTCTCTCAGGTTGCCCTACCTCCCTCACCAATGACCTTCCAACAGGTACCAACTCTGGGTTAAAGTCAAAACTTTAACCAAAGTCAAAATAACTACAATACTTTGATTCAACGTTTCAGATTCCAAAGATAGGATCGGACAATAAGTGGCCAAGAAGTTATAAATCATACCTCAACGAAAAGCTTAACTTTATGGATTTGGTGGTCCACAGTAACATAAATAAATTCTACATTAGCACCACACGGACGCGGGTTTAAGACTGACGCATTTGTGTTTCAAAATCAATGTCATAGCACTGAAACAATATAGACCTTCAATGTGACCAAAAGATCAATGAAAAGAGTTGATTTTAATCAATAACGATCTTTCTATCATGTGTTACTCAACCTCAGGTCGTTCCAGGACCTCAAACTCTTAGGGATGTAACAGAAGATAAATATTGCCGTAACATTTTTTTCATACACATACACAAAAATTATTTTGATAGAATGTGTTCTGAGTAGTTACATTTCTTTGTAAAAACCACCACAAAAGGTTTGCGTCGTTATTAATATATTTCTTTTTCTATTCCAAGCGCATATATGCCTGAGGTGAACCGAGGTAGAGTCAAACTCCCTGTTCTTTCAAAACGTCTTATCAACGTCTGGTGCTGATAATTACGTCAAATGTACTTGGCCTGATAATGTGGAGTCGTGGGAGTCTCGTGGTGATATCTGTTAGTCGGAAGTATGAAAAGTAAGCAGTCGCTGCTTTGAATCTCGCGCCCTGACGCCTAAACAATTGATAATCTTTTCCCTTCGGAGTCTTCTGCTTCGCCTTATCAGCTCTAATTTGCCCGCGATGATGTATTTTTGGCCTCGGCGAGGCGTTTTTTCCTTCTAAATTTGTCTGTCGTGAGGCGTAGCAGAGATAGCTTTTGTTGACAGCAAGGCTAACTAAGTTAGGATGAAACTGCAAGCGACTGCGTGCGAGGAATATAAATAGGCCTTGTTAGGGCCGAGCTAGCACTGCTAAGCTAGTGCCGTCTGCTCCTGGCTCGCTTGGTGCAACATTGGCCTTTTTTCTGAGCAATAAATGCCAAAAACAGTCATTTCTTACTGTGAAAGGTCTCTGGTTTCATGTTTTTCAATGCTGAGTTGCTAACAAACAAAGGCCATTTAATATTTGCTAACAAGGAAACTGATGTATTGTGCAAGATGTAAGATTTAACATTCAGGAGACTGGGACACATTGCTTTGGTTGTTTTTGTGTTGATGTTGATTGGAATTGTAGAATCTATGAACCTAGAATGTATAGTGTTGCGAAAGATGAAAATTCCTTTAATCTGTCCAGGTACAATAATCACAAATTATAAATCAATGTCAGGTAAGGTTGTTGACTCCGTGTTTTCAGAAAAGAGTGACTGGCGTAATCGTGAGGTGAGCGGTGTGAGAGCTCAGGGTCTGACCGAGGTTCTCGTTTTACTGGACTTCTTATCAGGCGGTAGGCGGTTTGTAGTTATTTCGTGAGGATTGCTGCGGCGGGCTCAGCAGGGCTTAACCTAACATCACCTGAGGGGTAAGCTGGATTTTAGCCATGCATTCGTGCAATGGCCCACCTCAAACTCGGCATCTTAATGTAGTTTGCTTTCTCACATCTGGAAAGGTAGAATGTGCTTAGACGAAAAAGGTGATTTGCATCGTACAAAAAAGTTTTAAAGTAATACCGAGCTTGTATAGCGGTTGCAAGTTTAAAAAGCTCAGATTGAAGCTGTTGCGAGGTCTTGAATTATGATATAGAGAACATTAAAGTTGGGAAAGGACAATTGGTAAAGTGAAATAAACAAGTTCTGCCGAAGTTCGAAATCAATTTTTTCTCACTGATTGCATTCTCCATGAGCCAAAGGTTAATAGTCGTAGGAAGTGCAGAGAAGTTCTTAAAGTTTTCCTCAAATTCAATTTTATTCTTGGGAACCTTCTATATTGCCGCTTTTTATTAATTGTGGACTCCAAGCCTAATGTAACCTTATCGTGTTTGCTGTTGATTGTATATTAATTGTATCAAACTAACATTAATCTAGTAGAATCTATACAAATCTTAGGTTAAATTTGTTGCAACTTAAAAATTATAGTTTGCTTTGTTTATCTTAGTTCTGCTTTATTTTTAATGTTTTTTTAAAGATAATTAGTATATAAAGCAAGTTAGTTTTGTCTCAGTAAGCTATTTTCATTTGTTTGATGTATTTCTATGTTATTTTAATAACTAAAACTTATTTTAGAACCATTTCTTATAAATAAGAATTTTCTTTAAATAGTTAATATTATTATCGTGGTTATTCGTTTATCATTCCCGAAAGTCCTGTCTAAAACTGTGGCTGCAAAGGCTGAAGATAGGCACTTAGTCCGACATGTAAGACATATATTTGTACAGCTTTTTCGTATTAAATAATCGATAGATATTCAGCTGTAAAGGCAACACTTTTCAGACTGCTTTTCATAATTTAGACATTAATCCTAAGGATCATACACAGCCAAAAGTTATCTGCCAAACATAGTTTTTGGCTGTTTTTTTTGGTGATAAAACACATTAAACCCATATAACGAATACTACCTGTCATTAGCAGGACATGTAATCATCCAAAATGTAATGTAATCACAACTAGATTTTTCTCTTTACGGTAATAGTGGTCATATAAACCTGGCTATATTTTTTTATAAAAAATTACTTTTTTTAATAATCGTTTGATACAGTTATTGATATCTTTATGTTAGCTGTAGTCAAATTAAATATCAACTTTTAACTAACGTTCGAAAATTTCGGATCACTTGACAAAATGAATTTGTTTAGGCTGTTAGATTTTTGTCACCTTTATTGGATTGACATTTTGTGAATATATAAGTGCGGACAAAACTGTTGGTACTCTTGGTAAACATGATCAAATTGTTCAAAACGGGAAACAATACAAATGTATATTTCCAGACTGTTTACACCATTCTTTGTTTACAGTTCTTTGGGTGACAAAGATGTGTCCCCGTGGTCCATAAGTGTTACAAAATAAACATTATAGGACACTTATGATATGTGTTCAGCTCGGTTTGCATGTTCATTGCCGTGATTGACAGTGCCTTTGCAAGAACATATGAACCAACTATCCATCATATGATGAAATATACAACTGTTCACATCGGATCCATAAACCAAGATTTCAGTTTGTTACACTGTCAAATGTGATGTGAAAGAGTTTCAGAGCAAAACTTTTTACTTACGTACCAAGTATTCAAAGAATGTCCTGGTGTGACTTGTTGGTGACTATTATGAATGTAAAATTTTTGGGTGAACTGTTCCATTTTTACTATACGTGTCTTTTGTATTCAGCACAATTAAGAAATAATACTGGACTTTAAAAGCTGGAGGGTTGAAAAATGAGAATGGATTGAACTGGCAAGCTCGCATCATCGTCGACATCTTGTCAAGGAACCCCCCAGAGGGTCAGTGCATCTGGCATACACACCAAAGCCACGATAATGAGGCCGTGTCATCGCCATCGAAAGGCTCAAGTTTACTCATTCCGCAGCAGTTCAAAGACTTATTTTGCGACAGCGAGACTCTGGAATTGACCTTAACAATCCGGCCGTGGGAGCGATACCCAGAGCTGGCGTTTGCGCTTTAGACAACTGTCTCTTTGTTTTCCTTACAGATGTTCTCAGTCCATCGAATAATGGAACAAATAACAGAGAATAGAACCAGGCATTGAGAAAGCAGCATCACTGTTTACTGTCGAGTCAGTTTTCTTTTTCATTCAGATGCATGGGAGCGTCCGTCCCACTGACATTGAAGGGCGCCCCTGTGCCCTGTGTGCTCATGTCTGACGAACAAACTGTTTGAAACAAAACAATTGGGTGTATCACCCTCAGGATTTGTAGAACAACATTGAAAGCATTTGAAATGTTGTTATAAATTTGAGATTTTGTGTACCAAAATAACCAGCCTCTGCTGGATTAGAGATACATTTCAATCCCTTTAAAGTTAGGGTCCACGATTTACGGTAGTAAATGTTGATATTCGAAATCTACAGAACAAACACGCCCCTACAACAAAAGGGTTCCCCATTTTTGATAGCCCCACCCCTCAGACATGTCATCTGTCGCTCTCAGTTAATATCCCTCTCCGCATCATGAAAGAAACGCCGCTTAATGTTGATTGGCTGCACGATTGTTTTCAGACTGGGATCTGACTTTTCTAAAGCATTTTTGAAAAATCATAGATCCTACCTTTAATGCTTTTCACCATTTACTCAGCCTTTTGACATCTTAAACCTTAAGTCATAAATATAGAAGATATTTTTAAGAAAGTTGGGGAAGGAAAACCATTCCCGTGTTTTGGAACCAATGTTATTTGTTTACCAACACTCTTTAAAATTCGGTTTGAGATGTCAAGATAGAGAGTAAATGTCGTTATAAAGAAGATATTTTGAAGAATGTAGGTAAACAAAAACCATTGGTCCCCGTTGAGTTGCAAGATTCTTCTTTCCGAAGAACACAAATGGTTTTCACTTGCAAACCTTTTTCAAAATATCTTCTTTATAATTTGAAATGTCTAGAGGGTGAGTAGACTGAATGTTTGAGTTTTGAATTGAGATATTTTAAAGAAAGTCGTGCAGGTTTGAAATGTCAGAAGGGTGTGTTAATAATGACAACATTTTTTGGGTGGACCATCCCTTCCTTTAAGAGAGCATATGGAAGACCAATCTAAACCAGACTAGGAGATTATCTAGACCATATAAAAGCCAGCAAGACCAGCTAAATCATTTGTTTATTGGGAAAGAAGCAAAACCCCTTTTATACATGCAAACCAAAGACCTATTCCTCAAGGATGGGTTGAAATCTAATCAAAGTGGTCCTCCTGACATATGAGCTCCTCAAACAGGTGCTTATGGTGCTTGTCTTATTAAATTCGTGGCACATTACAGCGTCCACCGTATGGCTGTCTAATCCGAGTATCCACCGCAGGCCTGCCACAGATCTAAGCAATCATTCTGTACAGATTGAGAATTGATTTATCGGAGGCCTGGTCCATTTCTGCATCACCTGGCCTCGGAAATGGCAGGTATGGTGAGCAAACGTATTTAATATCTAGCAGTGTGTTTTTTCCTGTTCAAACCCGCGGTTGCTGACGTTGAGGCGTCTCAGTTATTGGGATATTGGGATTCCCTTCCAGATCATTACAGTTTTAGGCATTGAGTCAAGTACGCCACAGAATGTGCATGTTATGTTTCGAGCAATGCCAAATTCGTCAGGTTGAATTTGCGGTAACACTGTTAAAAATTAATAGAATCCAAAGGCGAAAATCAGGCAAGTGGAAACTTGGCAGTAATAATCATGCAGTCATGTGTGGTCGATTGGTGTCGTTTTGGTCTCACTGGTTGCTCATGACGATCTTTAACACTCTAAACCCTTATGCACTGGTTTCGCTTAAGAATTTTGCTTAAGATGACTGAAAATACATGTAAACAGGAAAGTACTTGCTTGTACTTTTGTAATTCCGAAATTATTATTTGATGGAATAATATTTTGCCTTTTTTTTTGAAGATTTAATATATAAATTGTAAATAGCATAATTAAACTTGAAAAACAAAGCAGAAGTATGTGTATTTGTAATACAATAACACTTACTTTTTACCACATGCTTGTGTCTCCTTGTTTGACATTTAATATTTGAGAACTAGCCATATAAGAAATGTTACACATGCTCACATTCAGATTAAAGATAAAAAAAGATAAAGATTTTTAAATATGAAACATGATAATTAAAAAATATATTATATTTTTTTAAACTTTTTTTTGTTTTTATGTATCTTTTTCCTTTTATGTTTTTTTATTGCAATTTTCAACAAAGTTGTTACTAACTCTTTTAAGGCTGATTTTTGGTTTTGATTTTAAGCAAAATTCTTTGTTCCAAAAATATACAAAAAAATCATCAAATAACAATGAATTTTACTAAAACAAAATATTTTTAATTAATATGACATGTTCAAGATTAGTTTATTGACAACTGTTGATTGTTTTATTTGTTCATACATCAGTGGTTTTATTAAACTACTATAACCTTTTTGGCGATTAAATTGGTTTGCATGTTATTATTTTAAGCCAGGTTTGCATTGTTGAAACTTGCATAAGTTAAACCTCTTCTTGTGTCTCATTAGGTTGTTTTTCAAAGTCTATGGAAGGCACTGACTGACTACTTTGGGTTGTACATGCCGTCCCAGCCCATCCCAAAATGATGACGAGATGATCAAAGCATACTTCCATTAAAGCCCGAAGATCGTGACCTTGTAGGTCAAACTTGTTTTCTGGACCTGTTAAAACAAAGGCACACATTAACAGCAACAAACCTTTTTCAGAGTTTAGTCAGACACTGGTATGTGTGAATTTATTGCAGCGTCTTCCTCCATAAGCTAATATTAAAAAGAAAGCCAAGACCCCAAGCTGATTTGTGAGGCCGGCTCGGCCTAGAAGGCATTGTTGTGGAAAAAACAACCGCTGCCTAGCGGCGCATCTGTGCGGTCAAAGCAACACAATCGGGTCTGTGGCATGAAAGGACGGGGGTAGCGATTCTGTCAGCGCATCTAAATAACAATGACCACCCAATACAGCTCTGGATCGGGGACAGCCCGACGGCGCGGGGCCAATCTCTTCTCGCTTTGCAATTACAAAGAGCAGAAGGTTTCGAGTAATCACCATTGATCTATTTCAGCACGGCCAAACTTCATCGAACCGTTTTAGCGGAACTTTAAAGGGAATATGTTGACCAGACGTTTGAGGTCCATGAATTTGGTTGGAAGAAATTCAGCCGTCCATTCAAAGCCTCGCTCCCACACTTTGTCTGTAGGAGTGTGCGGAATTTGCCGGGCGGGACGGTGGGTGAGGTTTCGGAGGGGGTTGACCTTTTCTCTACGGATGGATAATTTTTAAGCAGCCGTGACCGAGTTGCTTAGGCCTCAGTGGCACGGAGGGGGTGAACAGGTGGTTGTCGGATGACAGCACCCACTGGAATGTGCTTTGAGTTGGAGCGCGGCCATGAATCACCTCAATTTCATCTTGAGCAGAACATTTCCTAAAAACAAGTCAGGCAAAGTGATTTGTTTATGGAAAAAAGTGCTTCCCTGCGACCAGAGAGATTTAAGAGCAAACATAAAGTCTTCTTTTAGGGACAGTGGGTGTATTCTTGATTTGTCTGTAATTCCGAATCACACTGTTGTCTAAGTTGTATTTGGAGGAATTTTTTGGCTAAGTATTCACCAGCTACATTGGAAGGGAGAATTAAATTTATATTTTATTATTAAGCAGATGCTTTTATCTAAAATGCCTCAAATTGGCCGCGCTTTTCTTCATTTATTGTACAGCCACCAACATTATGAGATGTTCTGCAATAGTGAGCATCAGTAGTGAACCAAAGTAGTACAAAAAATCAGTCTTTTACAAAATATATTAAATAAAAAAGAAACCTTCTTGACATTTCTGTATGACTGAGTAAAAGAAAATCATTAGTCCCCATTGACTTGTCATTGGTATTGTGATCACACAATTGAAGACAGCGGGGTTTTTGGTTCCCAACGTTTTTCAGTAGAAGACAAAACAACATTAAACCCCCATTGACTTTCATTGTACGAAAACAAAAACCCTGAAACATTTATCAAAATATCTTAGAAGAAACAGATTTTGAATGTGGAACACAAAATGATACAGGGATAATTTATGTAATTTTTGTCCTAAGTTCCTTTTGGATTACAGGCATTTTATTTCATTTTACATGCATTGTCATTGACTCATTGTAACAGCACAATGACTTCTGAAGACACAGAAAAAAAGACTGAAATTTTACTTAAAAGTGCTCACAATGACTCATTTCATTCTGTCTTAGGCAGTGAATTTAATGTTCTGGCTCATGTCTTGAGCTCACCACCCAATGTTCTGCATTGAGAAAAGTGAAGTCTTATGGATGTGAAATACTGATGCTCAGCACTTCTGGAAACTTTGGAAGAATTGAAACTGTTTGTGGATTTAATGGTTAGTGATGTCTGGACAGATAATTATGCAATATTCCAGCTTTGTAAAACCATGTAGCAGAGAAAAATCTGTCTTGTGAGATTGTCTTAATTATAGAGCGTAATTATGACTCTAAACAAGTTAAAAAGGGACAGAAATTACCAGGCATAAAACTTGACTCATTGATGAAGACACATAGAAAGGCTAAGCCCCGGAAGGCCCACCCAGTCTCTCCCGACCTCCCTCCGCCAATATTATCGGACGCTCTGTGGCGGTTTATCTCCGTGACCCCGTTCGTCAATCATTCCCTTCTGCCCCGAAACCAAAAACAGTGCTCACACGCACCAATTAAACATATAATTACAATGTAGAGGCATCATTTGGACGGTGACACACATGCCAGATCGTTGCTAGGCAACAAATAATTTGCCTCTATTGCCTTCACCTCCGATGTTCACTCCTGGTCTCGTCTTCGCCCCAGACCGACGTTGCTATCCCGCAAGATTTGCAATGCAAATTAATTTCAAATAAATGCAATTACATACAATTCAATAAAGCATGCAATATTACGAGTCGTGTCATACAAGGGGTGTGGCGTTGACATCCTTAAATGTGCATTTGGGAATCTTGCTTGATGAAAATGGAATATCTAATTGATTTTGCATAATGTAATTGAATACGTATTTATTATTCATAATGTACATGCAAGCGACAAGCGTCATCCCTTAACACGGGGCGAGATTTAATATCAAAGCAAAATGTACCTATTCATGTCCTAATGCCATTCATCTTGCTCATCGTAATGATGACATAATAATGTAATTACTGTACAACATCATCGCCATAGAAACAGTGATGCTCATCTTGTTGATGTTTATGTACAAGTCTGGGCAGACTTGACATTCTCAGACCTTCTAAGACAGTTTCGGGGATTTACGTCATCCAAGCTCAGAGCATCTAGAGACCAGGCTTAATTTCGGGTAATAAGTCCTTTCCTATCGAAAGGAACAGCGTTTGAGAATCGATCAGGAACTTGAAACACACAAACAGCCCCGGGCTCCAAAGAAATGTCCCCGAGACATAGCCGATCTGAGGAAGCTGACTTTTTCTTGGCGTGGGCCGGAGGCGTCGGTAGCCGGGCATGGTTGTTGGTTTAACAAAATGCAATTACAAATGCGGGACGCCCAGACGTGCCCTTGTTTACTTTGAAAGCAAGTTAGTGATCCATTAATTTCAAAGGATTGTGAGCAAGCCACTCTGAGGAGCGGCCCAGATACAACCTTGTTCAAAAGCTCTTCCGCAGCCAAGAATCACAATGAAGGATTCGCCAATTGCCTCTTTGCAAAGCAGACACAAGATTTTCCTACGATGCCTCAGACATGTCCGTCTTCGATGAGCCGCAAAGCCAGTGACATCATATGACACCAAGCCGTGCAAAGGGCTTTGCTTTTGCAGCTCACTCTAGTGCCCAAGAACAGCCCTTTTCAGTCTGAATAAAGAGACGCGACCCTACAAAAAACACAAACTCCCAGACAGGGTTGCGACATGTAGTTGTCTATTAAATGGGAGTGAAATTACCGTGGAATGCCCCCAAAGGCTCGAAGGCGCCGTTTCTGAGGTTTGTCTTTAGGGATCTCTTGGAGCAAAGCAAGCATTCCCCGGGTCTCTGCTAAATGCTGGGGAATGTTTTGGGATAAACAAGCCTCTTAACTAAAAGCGTCTCACCTTCCTTATCAGGCGTGCTTTCATTACGGCGCCCTGCAGACATACGAGCTTCTCACAATAGAAGAGGCCTCAGGTGACGGCACAGACCTCTGCAGAGTGGAATTCCAGAGTTAGGTCAGGGCTGTTGATGGAATCTCCCAGACAAAAGATCAATGGCTTGAAATCGCTCCGAAAACTTTAGCGACCCATCTTTATGCCCCAAGGGAGCGAAAAAGACAGAGAAAGGGTGTCGCCGGTTCTCACTAACTTTCATTATACGAGTTTAGAGAACTGAGGTGGGAGTCTAACTCCAGGTAATTATTTACGGTACAGCAGGTACTGATGTTTTGAAAGACAGCCAGTAGTGATGAGAAGAATGGGAATCAAAGAGATCTTGTTTGTATCAGAGACATCAGTAAGATTACACGGAAACTTTGAGTCAGAATTTGTTTGTTGAGAAACGGTCGCAAGTAATTTCACATTAGTCTTCTCTTATGAAACTATTCAAATGACGGAGATGTTTGTGTTATAACACATCTCAATAAACCTTGATTAAAAATGGTGACTTTCAGTCTAATATTATGTTTTCACCTTGCAGAATTTTTTGTGTGTTTAAGTCAAGTATACCCCTAACATGTTGAGTGTTCCTTATGCCACGACTTAAAGCGAAGATAGTTTTGCCCTTATCAAACCTCAATTCGTTTCCATTGTGGCAACTATTTAAACAGCCATTTACAAGCTGTTTTATATTTATACCTCACATTTACATGCAACTTGTTCAGTGTACACTAAGATTTGAGTCTTAAAACCCATGCAGCTGTTCAATTTTACAAAGCAGGGATTTTAAGATATTCTAAAATTTAAGGAAGTATTAGAGCAAATTGTGTGGTCATCAGCATTTTTGGTTTTCTATGACAACCGAAAGACAAATAAAGTAGCATACTAAGTATAATCGAAGCATGAAAGGAAGTAATACACCTATGAAAAAGCAAGTTCTTTATATTTTCTCAGAATCTAGCTGATGTAAATGTAGTTCAATATTTGTAAACTTATATATTCTGGAGGTAAAAATTAGCTTACAAAAGAAGGACAAGTGTAGTTCATAGTTAAAATATCACAAATAAAATACATACTGTAGCATTGTCAGTACAATTTAAGTACATTTTCTTTCCAAGGTGGAACTCGGCACCCAGTTGAAATTCACTCCCTGGACTTTGTACTCAACACCACCACATTTCTAACCCCGTGTATACTTGTTTTTAATGCCCACTACAAGAATATTATTACGTTGGCTTTAGTAGACACCAGGATCAAATCTGATACACAAGTAGCATTTCATTAGGTTTCCTGAGCCATAAAAGAGAATGACCTCAGAGCAATAATATCTCTCTCTGGTATGTCCCCAGGCTTTGCTTTCTAAACTCCAACCCATAAGTCTTTCATTTGCCAAGGAGACAGGTGCCGCCCCTTTAAATCCTTCCTCCGAACCTCCATCTCTTTTACAAGCCAACACGTCCACTCAGATGTTTATCTTGGCCCGTTGTCATATGATATCAGAGCCTCTCAGCTACCTGAGGGTGACCCTCCCACAACTCATCGTCTTTTGTGTGCCGAGCTGTCGTGTCGGAGATGTAAGGAACGTGGGCGGATGAGTGCGAAAGTGGGGTTTTTTGTGCACGAGCGTCTGTGTTACGGGCGTAATTGAAGCGATTAGTTTTCATTGTTCGATGGTTGTTTGCTCAGCTGCGCGAATGCGTGTCTGGCGAAGCATTTTTTCAACCTGAGTGCTGATGTCTTAAACTTGCTGAAATATGTGAACACCTGTCTTTGCTGTTAGCTAATTTGTCCTTACTTTCACTGTACAGTAAACCATGGTTATAATCTTTCAAATCAAAGAGGCAAATATTTGTAGAGGAAGTTAAGCGTTCAAGAATCACAGCTTGACCTTGAGTGACCTCAAGTAACTCTTTTCTTATCCTTTTTGATAAAGGTTAAAGGGTATTCGAATAAATAGAAATCTGGATTTTAAGCAAACATTTCCTATTATGGATAGGCTTAAGAAGTTGCAAATACAGTTGTCAAGTATGTTTAGGAAAACTATATTTAAAATAATTAAACTAGTACAATGTATCTGTTTAATAAAATCAAACGAAATGTCAGGTTGTTGTGAAAGGAATATTGTAATCTTTGACAAACATGTAGCCAGGATATCCGTCTCTTTTAAATATGTCTACTTTTTCATTTTAATTTACATTTTAATTCTGTAATAAGTGATATTTTTTGTATTAAGAAGTGTGATTAAAAAAAATCTTAATAACAATAATGCCAATGTAGTTGAGGCACTTAGAACAATAAACACAAAAGATAACAATTTTAAATATAGTAGTTTAACAAAAACTGTATTTAACGTGTACCAAACGTGTGTCTCATTCAGTATTTTTTCACGATATAAAAAATTCTATATATTTAAAGATAAAGTATACAATGTTTTAAAAATATGCCCTGTTTTGAAAATATTCATTTTTAATGTCTTTATTTTTAACAGAAGTTTTGCAAAATATGAAGTTTCAAAATATTTCTCTGTTATGTACAACACAAACATAAAAAAATATAACCTTAGTGTACCACATAACTTAAAGCAGTACTTTTTATGACATAGTACATTTTTATAATACTTGACCCAATTTTGAGACATTTTATCCCTACATTGTGTTTCGTCAAATATCTACCCAGCATCCGATGTTCCACAAATGCTGGGGTTTTTTAGTACTTGTTTTTTTTGGTTAACATAGTTTTGAAAAAAGTCTTTGAATTAGATTTGAGTTCATAAATTTCAATACAGATGTTGAGAGAGGTAAGAATATTTACATAATACATAACTTGCTTATTATGTATGAATAGTCAACATAATAAAAGCATTATGTGGTGGATTCAAGCCAAAGGACAAAGCAATGCATGCAAAACTAACTTCAATTACAATGCTTCCACATTAAAACACAGCTTATGGGTTGTTTGCTGATGCAAGAAGAGTGAAACCCACCAATGTGTGTAGCATCACGTGTCATCCATTAAAGACAGGACTATAAGATGTTAGTGATGAGTATTTTTGCTGCATTTACTTTGACCGGATCAATTTCTCTTTTTATAAAATTGCATCAAATTCCTATGGTTTCCTGCCAGCATAATCATTTGAATTTTCTGGCATAACATATTCCTCATGATTCAGTATAGGATAAAACATGTTTAGGAACAACTCTCCATCATTTATCTCAATACAATTGAAAGCACGTTATTTACTTGGTTGATTTTTACGTTCCTTGCTAAGGAACCACCGATTTCTTCACAACTGTGTCCACAATCGTTGTCTGCGGTTTGCAAATTTGAAAAATGATAAAGTGGCACGTCACTGATGGGACGGACACTTCGGTTGTGTGCAGATGAGTGATGGGCTGTGATAACACTGCTCTTTAAATGCGAGTTAATGATGCAGGCTTTATGTCTTTCAGTGTAAGAGAAGCTAATGTAATCTATATCATGCTATATATTCAATGTTTATCTGATTTCTCACCCTCTGACACACCATTTAGATGCTAATGCATTCATAGTGCGTCAGCCATTCATTTTCAGGAGGGTTTTTGTGTGGGTTGGGTCAGCTGCTGTTCAAAATTTTGTGTTAAACTAAATCACTGTATACATAGGCCATGTCAGGGACTTGTCTTCACTTTTCAATTTATTCACTGATCTGACATGTTGGTAGTTTCAGCATAAACGCTTATCAAATTAAACCACAAATATAATTCCTGAAGCTCAGGGGTTTAAGTATGGTGCTAGCCACGCCAAGGTCATGGGTTCACTTACAGGGATTGCACACACTCAGGAAATGTATAGTACAATGCAATGTAAGTAGCTTCGGAAAATGCGTAGTCCTTACGCATAAATGTAAATTCAAGTTGGTTTTTTTATATATTTATGATTAATAAATAGTTAATTTAAACAAGTGTTAGGTCCAAAAAAAACAGCAATTGTGGTTATTCAGATTACTTTTGCTTATATTTTATGGGATAACATTTTTAAACCAGCATTGTTTCAAAGCCAGCATTTTTTTAAAACACTATGAACCCAAATGTGAAATCGATGAACCCAAATGCAAATACAAAATTAGATAATACAAAACAATAAAAATGTCCACAAGCCATTTTATTAGTATAAAGTATGTTTCTTATACACAAACTTTTCTGTTTATATGTGCTGAAGCTTGTTTCCGTATCTCCTATAAGTCTTATTATAAGTTATTTGTATATTTCTTTTATTCCAATGTTAAACTGATGGACATCACTGTTGACATACTTCTTTATTTCACTTTCAAACTGAAGTTATGCATTATAATCATATATACTTTGTTTCTTGAGCATAGTCTGGCTTCCAAAGCGCTAGTATTTTAATATTTTGAATGTTGTTTTAATATGTGATCGCTTGGTAACTCTGAATTGAGATGCTATGAAGCATTTGCATTGGAACAGCATTTGAAACTGTGCGTTGTTCTCTTTATGTTGTGACATGAATCCTTAGATTTAAGTCTTACTTTTTCTCAGACGCAAGTGGGAAAATACTGCATGTCGGGACAGATATATGATTATTTATTTATGAATTCGGATGCCTTTGCTCGTGCAATGAAACCAGAATGTGCTTGTCTAAGAGGAAGCTGCACAATGCATTATGGGAATGCCATGACACATCAAACTTTGCGTGCTCCAGTTAAACCGTTAAACCTTTAGGCTTTGTTTACTGTTTGAAAATGTATCCATAAAGTAGCCATTGTGGTAATAGATGCCGCCCATATGAGTCTCTCATGATTTTGCAAAGTGCTTCATGTGCTCAAGCCATCAAAATGTTGACCTGAGGACAACATTTCAATCAACCATTCGGGATCCATTAATAAGTTTACAGTTTCTTTTAAGTGTAATCTTACAACTTGGTTTTGCTGCTCCTATATCATTGTTTTTCACTTATAATTCAGTTATGGTTAGGGTTTGGGTTTTCTTTTTGTTGTCCTTGGGTCAACAAAACATGTTGCCCTAAGGACGTCAACCACTTGGCAAAATCAGGCTGTGCGCCCAAATGACTGTAAATGATACGCAAATGTTTTAATCGGAGCAGTTGCCACGGATTGGGGGTGCCAATTTTAATTTTGTTCTCAGCTGTCGTCTTTGTCTTTCTTTCAGATCCACCCCATGTACTTCATGCTTGTCAGACTCGATCTCTATCTTCAAAAAACACCTAAAAACTCTTTTCCGGCTACATCTAACTCACTAACTCACTATTTTTCTAACCTACTCACTCTATCAAAAAAAAAAAAAAAAAAAAAAAAATACTTTATGTAACTTCGCTCTCTGTGTAACTCGGTAGCATTGTTGTAGCACTTGTTGACCTATTGTTGTATCGGCTATTTACCGCTTCATTGTCTCCTCGACTATTGTAAGTCGCTTTGGATAAAAGCGTCTGCTAAATAACTAAATGTAAATGTAAATGTACTTGGATCCCATTTATGAAGGAGATTATAAAGCACAAAATGCAAGGTTCACCAAGACGGCCTAGCATGACCGTGTTATGGCATCTGGGGTGGTAAACAAGCACACAGGTAACCACGCGCTCACGAACGCCCCGCCTGACCCTTGTTTGTTCGACCATGTAGCTAAACTAAAGCAGACAGGCGCATTAAAAGAGAATGTTCATGCGTCGGAGCACGCAGACGTCCGTTTTTAGACAAAGTATTTTTACGCGACCCGAGCCATTATCGTTAATTGTACATTAAGTACCCTACATATCTGCTTGCCCGGGATATGGAGTGCCATGAATTTTTTACGCAAAGATCTGCCGCTTCTTTGTATTGAGAACAAGTCTGACCAAGCGAAATCCTTTGTTTGCGTTCACATGGCTTCTTCATGCCAGTCCCACAGGGCCAAACTAAAGCGAACAGCAGAGCCTGTTACTTTTGGGGTACAGTGTGATCTGCGTAACTTGATCGTAATGGACATGCTGGTTTGATGTCAATCCAGTGATTCGCTGTTATTGATTACTCCTTTTCGACTGATTTATACAGTATGAGCTTGTGCCAGCATTTCTGTGAGTTTGACAAAGCTTAACAATATACGGTTGGTGAATCTCACAAAACAAAAACAAACATTAGTAAATTATCTGAGCATGTTTTTGACAATTGAATGATTCTTATAAACATTAAAACGTGATTTTCACCACAGGGGGACTTCAAGCTTATTAAAAACACCACGTACACTGAAATTTGCAAGTGGTGTATCTTGTGTGTTTGAAATGAAGTTTGAAATATTTTTTTAAACAGGTTTTTCATTAAAAATGAAATTACACGTATGCAGTTTTAAGGCATAACCATCCCAAAATACCCCTGAGGTTGATTATTTTCATGCCATTTCTTCTAAAACGCCATAACATTGTCACATGTTATCTATACAGTAAAATACTGCGCTGTTATGTGCGTTTTTAATTTGTAAAACATTTACAAGCATAAAGCAATGTAAATCCTCCTGTTGTGAACATTGTTGTTTCATCTCCTTGCTATCTTTTTCCCAAAAACAACAATAACAACCATCATTTTTGAAAACCTATAAGTCTGCATTTAAGTTTTAAATCTTTTAAATCGTCTTTTTTTCAACCCAGACCTTGTTAACATATGGACTAACCAAGCAGCTGGTTAAATTATGAAAGATACATAATTACTTAAACATGTATATTTTTGAATAAATGTCATTACAGTAATTATTTAGTTTGCAGTACAGTGTGACATATGCAAAATGGCAATGCAAACTATGTGCATGATTGAAATGAGCAAACACACATTTTGTCAGTATGATAGTGTACTCTACTGTATGCACACACCAACTGTTTCACCGGGCGTCATGTTCACGTCTAACAGCTGTAGTCCAATGAGCCAAGGGCAGCATTGTTTCTGGCTTGTCGTTGCTTTTTAATACCTTAAGTGAAAAAGCAAATAGGATTTGAAGCCCAGCAAACACGCCTGCTCTCAGGGACATTGCTTTGTCGCTTTACATTAAACACACTCCGTTGGATTTGCTCGGACTGACATGTAACCGTGTTCCTCTTCAGTTTACGCATCATCTTTTAATGGGATATTAGAATTGAGAAAAAACATGGATTTGTTTGACATTCTTATTATTCCATGAGAGGATCGGCACATGCAGATCATAAGTTTAAAAAACAGTTAACCTATAAAATTTTATGAGAGCGATCAAGCAATGACAAGCATTTTTAAGGGTTCGGTATAATACAACTATTTTATGAATTTATACATTCTAAACAGTCAATATATCCTTGTAATAGCATCTTGTATGTTCATTGTTTCGATTACTTTCATTACTTGTCAATCAATGCCATCCACACCAAACATACACTTGAAGTTCCTATTCTATAAATATGAAATGTTCCTAGTTTGTTATCTCCTTGACGTTAAGTCTTGAAGCTTTCAGACATCAATCGAACATCTATATGCATTGGGATTATTTGTTTCAAATGTGGTCTCAGGTACTGCTGGCGACGTTTGCCCTTATTTGAGATGGCCTTCATTGATCTGGGTTTAGCTACCCCAGGTTGTCCCTCAGATGGCCACCTTTAGATCCAGAAATGGCGAGATTTTGATTGCAGAGTAAGAAACTATTAAAAATGTGATAATCTTATCTTCTACTATACAGCGCACCATCAGAGACCAGGGGTCTCCTTCAAATCTGGGTATTCACTGTCCGTCTTAAAATGACTATAGCAGAGGAACCACTGAGTTCCTTTTGTGATTATATCTTAGCTGGTATTGGGACAAACACACAATCTCTGTGTCTGGGGGTATTGTATTCCCTTGTATCTAAAACTAATCGCATACAGTATATAAGGTATGAGAAATCTTAAGGCAAGGAAAGTTAAACCCCAAATTGTGTTGATGCCAAATGCTGAAAGGAGTAAAGAAACATATAGATATGTAGTCAGATTGAATTTTCACAACGCTTTTTTTCTTAAATAAAAGGAATAAAAACTTTCAGAAATAATAATAAATTACACAAGCCAACATGACTCGCATTACCCACATGACCCTGAATTATTATGCATAATTGATAAATATAATGTTTTCATATAAGGATATAGGTCTTGTTAAACGGTTGCTAAACAATCTGTTTTGTATGGGCGTGGCTTGAGTGCTTCATGATGATCCTGAGAGACTGATTGGTTGCCTGAGTAAAACAACCACCCCCTTGTCTCGCATCTGGGACGTTTTTTATAATGGCAGTCTAAAGAAATCCGCATTTTTATTATAAGTCTACGTAATAATTTCAGGTGACTCTTGCGCCCCAGGGGTACAACGTACACCCTATTATGAGTTAGGTTTTCACAAAGCCTGTTAACCTTTCCAGACGTGGTTAACCACATATTTCTACAAAATCATCGTTCTAAGCTACGACTCATCAAAGTTAGGCGTGATGTTAAAGAGACAGTTTTGATGATAAAACTATTTATAATTGTATCGTTTGAGTCCTAATCTATACATAAATGCCACTAAATCTTAAAAGAACGCATTATACGTTTTATTATTTAACTTTTTGATTCGCGTCCCTCCTCCTGTCTGAAAAACACTCGCATCTAGTTTGTGACTCTGTAAGTCCCGACTCCCAGTTTACTCTGATTGGCCAGACGGTCGAGACTACTGTTATTGGTTAATTCAGCTGTCAGTTACTGCACGACCACCAGTGACAACATGACATGATGTGAATTTGGCTACTTCCGTAACGGATCTCCGATGACACGTCACAGAAGTAACTGGATGACTACGATCCTGGCGTTTGCTGTGGTTCAAGACAACTGATTTCTTTCTGACACAAGCAAACACAAAAATATAAAACGAGTTTTTGAATCGTACGGGCACTTCAAGTCATCAGTATTTTTTGGATAATTTCCCCAATAAAACACCGCACGCCCAATCGTTTATAAAGCAGAGCTGTTCATCATGCCCACATTCATCGGTCTACGTCAAACCACATGAGAATATGCTAACGTTTCAAAAGAGCGAAAAGAATATCATCTTGCAAGATTTTAATAGCGATGCTTCGCGCATTCAAAGGAATGATTGAACTGACCCATGATTTGGTTATTCATGCTTGCAGAATCCAAATGTAAGAAAAACTATTAATGTATATTAATACTTCAATAAAGGGTGTTTATTCTGGCTATACATTCTGAACTTTATCCCTTGCTTAAATCTTCATGGCCATGCATTTCGAACCGTATTGACGAACAATAATTGAACTGATAACGGGTGGCAACGCCTCACGCTCTTCATCACCGCTGACTTCTTTCGTGACCCGTGGAAGATATTTTGAAGAAAGTAGCATGACGTGAAATGCACAACTTTTGTATCTAAAACAAGTACACAAGGTATGAGAAACCTTATGGCAAGGAAAGTTATACCCAAATGTATTTTTCAGTGTAATCTTTTCTATTCGATCACTTGATGATGACACATTATATACACATGATATGAGATCCATCTCAAATGAAACACTTCCATCATCTCTATAAGTCTCAGAACTGGAGCACAGAAGCATTGAGGTGGTGTCATGTAAAGGGGTGGAGTGTAAAGGTATATCCTCCTCCTCCTCCATCTGAAGGGTTGAGGTTCTTCAGAGCAGACCCTGGAGTTAAACAGCACCTTCACATCCATAGAGAAGCGGCGGAGCTTCATTCTGCATCGGCACCTCCGCCATGTGACCGTCGTCGTTTACTTTCGGTTTCATCTTTCTTTTCATTTTTGCGTTCTCCGTCTTGAAGACTCGAGCAGGACTTGTAATCGAGCGGCGCGCAGTCGTCTCGTGGATTTGCCCGGAATAATTCCTTCTTTTCCCCGACTATCCCAGAGCAGATAAAGGAGAATCCGAAGCAATAACCGGAGGTTTCGATCCAGCTGGACTTTGGGTTTCGAGAGAAATGTTTGTTTCATAACGAAGGAGTTTCGAAAGGATTGGTGTGTCTCGATTGGACTCGGACGATTTCTCTTCAGTCATCTTGAACGGTAAATGTGATTTTGTGTTGTTTTAAAATATTTAATATGCTTTTTATTATTAAATGTGTATTTTTTAAACATTATTAAATGTGTATTTTTTAAATTATTTAATGTGTATTTTTTTTAAATAATTAAATATATATATATTAATTATTAAATGCGTATTTTTTAATTATTTAATGTGTATTTTTTAAACATTATTAAATGTGTATTTTTTTAATTATTTAATTTATATATTTTTGAAATTTTTATATATATATTTCTTTAAATTATTTAATGTGTTTTTTTAAATAATTCTATATATTTTTTAATTATTTAATGTGTATTTTTTAAAATAATTATATTTTGTTTTTTTAAATAATTATATTTGTATTTTTTTTAATTATTAAACGTGTATTTTGTGTATCGGGGATCAACAGACTCTTGCTGGCTAATGAAAGCTTTTATGATGAATTAATAATTATAAATCTTATAAAGACTTGCACAAATGCTTTATTATAAAAACTTGATCATGTTTGTCAGATATATTATAAGGGCTACTACATTATTCTAGTACTTAATATATAACATTAAAATCATAATGTTTTATAATACATATTCATTATTTAATATGATTGAGTTGAACAGTCACTCATCATAGGTTACATTTGTAAATAGTAGTAGAATTAGTTGGGTTTAAACTGTGTGTGTGTGTGTGTGTGTGTGTGTGTGTGTGTGTGTGTGTGTGTGTGTGTGTGTGTGTGAGCGTTTACATATATATGTATGTGTGTGTTTGTTTGTGTGTATATATATATGTGTGTGTTTGTTTGTGTTATATATATATATATATATATATATATATATATATATATATATATATATACATACACATATATGTGTGTGTGTGTGTGTGTGTGTGTGTGTATATATATATATATGTGTGTGTGTGTCTGTGTGTTTGTGTGTGTGTGTTTATAATATATGTGTGTGTGTGTGTGTGTGTGTGTGTGTATAATATATACTAATAATAAATTATGAACACAGTGATGAAAATCCTACTTTGTTTTCTACAATGGCATTTAAATCTTTATTTTAATGTGTATTATTTATTTACCTTTATTTTTGGCACCCAAAAATTGTTCTTCTCGGAATCTTCGCATTATAATGTCCTTTAATTCGTAGTAAAAACAGTTGGCACAGGTGGCATCAGATGTAGGCCGCTCGTGGCTCGGCTGGTCGAGACTGCTGAGATCGACGCGCGCGTCGCTGTGCTCGACTGCTCTGGTCTGAAGGCTGGCCGCTCTGTGTGTGTGTGTGTGTGTGTGTGTGTGTGTGTGTGTGTGTGCGTGTGTGGCTCGACTCGTGTAGATGGAGAGAAGAGAGGCAGAAGGGCGACACCGCGTCTCCTCCTCGCGCTCTGTTGCCCCTTCAAACCCGACGTCCAGACGTTGAAATCCCTAACATGTGACGTCGACGCGTCCATATTGAGGTAAGGGACCGGGCTGGACGCTTTTCGGCGGTTTTTTTAGGTCCGTGCTGCGGAGGGACGCAAACAGGTGTAAGACGCGAGCGTCGACGCGACGCGAACGGCCTCGTTTGGTCCGAGCGCGTGTCCGCGTCGTCGGCGGTTGAGATTCGTTTGAAAAGCCGTTACGCGTTGCCGAGTAACCGACGCGCGATTTTGAATCGACTCGATTCAAACTACAGACCGTTGGTCTGTGATGTCTGTGGTCAGGTGTCCTCTGGTTATTCTGGGATGTTTCTATGAAGGTCGACGAACTGTCAAGTTGAAAACGCTTTAATGAACGATTATTAGTTGTTAAGCAATATTCTAATCGATTAAAGACTCGAGGGCAATTCAAGCGTTACGGACGTGACATTAAAACACCATTGGGATGTCATTGTTAGCTGTTAAGTGAATACATTATTTTTATTTTGTGAAACTATTGTTGATAGTGTTTAAACATTAAGTGCGTAAACTAGTTTTTAATACGGTAAATAAAAATGAGTTATGGACGTGACATTAAAACACCATTGGGATGTCATTGTTAGCTGTTAAGTGAATACATAATTTTTATATTGTGAAACTATTGTCGATAGTGTTTAAACATTAAGCGCGTAAACTAGTTTTTAATACGGTAAATAAAAATGAGTTACGGACGTGACATTAAAACACCATTAGGATATCATTGTTAGCTGTTAAGTGAATACATTATTTTTATTTTGTGAAACTATTGTCGATAGTGTTTAAACATTAAGCGCGTAAACTAGTTTTTAATACGGTAAATAAAAATTAGTTATGGACGTGACATTAAAACACCATTGGGATGTCATTGTTAGCTGTTAAGTGAATACATTATTTTTATTTTGTGAAACTATTGTTGATAGCGTTTAAACATTAAGCGCGTAAACTAGTTTTTAATGCGGTAAATAAAAATGAGTTACGGACGTGACATTAAAACACCATTAGGATGTCATTGTTAGCTGTTAAGTGAATACATTATTTTTATTTTGTGAAACTATTGTCGATAGTGTTTAAACATTAAGTGCGTAAACTAGTTTTTAATACGGTAAATAAAAATGAGTTACAGACGTGACAAAAAACGGTCACGGATTTTGGGAGACTAACTTCTTTAGATTTATGTGAATTAAAAAGTACAAACCAGATCAAAAATAAGGGGATTACTCTTTATGGAATGTAAAATAGTACCGTATTTTAATATTTGTGCGCGATGAGTAAAATGTAGCGTTAGGCAAGATGGGGCTTACTTTGCTATGAAAAATCATCCGCTTAAAAAATAGAATAACATTTTTTAAGGGAGATGAAATGTTGACATCCGTGCTGTTGTTATACTAAAAATCGTATCGCTATTTTCTTGCTAAGTTTGACATTATCGCTGAATTTAGAATCTTGTAGGCGTTTGGACTTTTCAAGGTTGCCCATTTCCAAGTACAGATGGCGTTTCCGTTTGATGTTTGGTTTGAGGTCGTAAATATTGTGGCATCATTGTGTCGGACGTTTGGAAGGTAGCACGAACACGGGCTCCAGATCAAAGTGTACCCCAGTCAAATCCCTGAAATTTGTTGGGTTTGTAATGCGAGGCAAATTCATACAAACAAAGTAGCCCAGTGTGCACCGCTAATGAAGCCGGAGAATTTTTTGCTTATTGGCTTGTTTGGCTTTTTAGCATGTTCCTCACGTCCGACTCTCCATGGAGACGTTTTCAAACCTTTCAGCTGGCTGAGGGTTTTTCCCCCTCTACTTGTCGAGGGACACGAAGACCTCCATAAACACAACAGACATTTTCACGCTGTCTCTCTCTCTCGTAATATTTACATTCTTTGTTTAAAACATTAGTGAACATGCCCTCGATGTGTTGAACACGGTTTTAATGTAAGTAGGCTGAACTGTAGATTGTCGAGTCATTTTCATATGAACAATAATTGTGATCATCCAAAACTACAATAGTTTTCACCAAATATCATTATGCAATACACTTCAATGTAGTGTATAATTCAGTTTAATCTTGGCTTAATAAAACCGATAGTTTTATATAGTTTTGTAGATGTGTTTGTACCATGCATATATTTTTTCATACGTACGTACTTGAGAATGTATAGTTTTTATTTGTTAACATTTTTTATTTGGTATTTGTTTAAACAATTTGAGAAGTCCGTTTAGCAGAATAACTTGTAGAGAAAAATAAATGCAAACATACATGCATGTAAAACGACCTACAGTTTAAGGGTTTGTTCTTGAGAATTAAATACGTTTGATAAGAAGTAAGCAGTTTGTATTGATGCTTGTCAAACGATTACTTGTACAAAAAAAGATTTGTATCCTACATGATATGTAAACACTGAAAATATTTAACATTTCTATATTCGATACATTTTTGCATGTAATTTATTCAAAGGGTACGTTTTTCTTTAGTATAAAATTATTTAGCATATTAAGTATATGGATGGATAGTTCTCACAAACATACTTACAAATATTTTTTTATTTATAGCATACGTTTATAAGTGTAAACATGTCCGTGTAATATATATTTATGATAAAAAAACACATATTCTGGATGTAATGAATTGCTTAAGAACCCTTTAGTGTAATATCATTAGTTAAAGATTTATTTGTGATCAATGACAACTTCAAACTAAAGATAAAATTGAGATCAGGAAGACTGACCAATTAGTTTTTAGACCAAACTATGTGGAAAAATGTGTTTCAGTGGAAATATCTGCCAACAATATCCTTAATGTCATTATATCCATTAGAAAAGTATGGTTTAGAAACTCTTAAGTGGAAAAATAATTGGTAAGTCTTCCTCATCTCAATGTTAGCTGTATAGCGTAGCCAAGTGTATTTAATGTACAAAAGATAAACACGTTCTTAACTTTCCCAGTATTGAGGTGCTTTGTTGTGTAGGCTTTGAATCTCTTGCATGAACAAGGCTTTAGTGAGTTGTTCTGGAAGAAGGCCATATCTCTGTCTTGGCATGTAGTTAAGTCTATTTTCTGCAACCCCCTCATTCCTTCCCAAGGGAAAATCCAGTGAGTAAAGAGGGATGAAATTAGAGGACAGGTATAAGTTTCTTGCCTGATCTTTTTCTCGCACAAGTCCCGTAATGGAACGTCTACGTGTTGGGTTTCCGATTCTTAAACGGCGTTTCTGAAAATGCTTCCTGGATTCATGTTCTTTCCCCTTTCCAAACAAAGTTTTGACCATTGAAAGTCTGTGTTGGAAGGCCGAACTAATCCCAAGTTTTTTTTCCGATCTTCTTAATTTTATTGCGATTGCAGGTACCACCTTGCACCCTGGGCTGTTGGTCTCGCCGAAGATGTTCTGTCACCGTCGTACTGTTGCGCTTGTCAGGAGATATTGATTTGTTTGCCCCCAAGAAGAACTCTCTAGCTTATGTAATTGCATGTTCATTTATTTTCTAATCTGTTTGAGCTAACCGGTCCACCGAGATATTTATTTCTGGTGTACCTCGTAAAATGCCCCTTTACTGCACGGCACATCTGTGGAGCGCTAAGAAAACGTTAGCGGTGGGTGAAGATATTGATTTATACAGGCACACGTGACTTCGGCTTTGTTTGGGTGTGCTTTTCTTCCCTTGTGTGATAGTTTATTGTTGGTGATTGCTCGGTAGAATTGCAGAAGCGTGTGCTTGTGGAGTTTTTTTGTGAGTGCTTTGTTGCTGATCTACACTCAAAGCCTTTAAGTTTTTTATACTGTACCGTCGTTATGCGTTGGACTCCTCGTCTTTTTGTAATCTGACATGTAATCTCGCAGGCTGATTGGATTTGAGACGGGCGACAGGCTGCTTCTACTGCATGCGCGTATTTCTTTGCATGCACATACATGGCTCTAGTTTATTTTTCATCGCACGGCTTCGGCCTTCCGTTTTCTGCAGTGTGCAATAGTTTACACTTCAATTGCAGGCTAACCTAGATTTCTGTAGCGCCGCTTGTAAATAACCCTAGGGCTCTTTTGTGAGGGAGGGGGCTTTAAAGGCAGTGGGAAACAGCTCTAATGCAAGGCTGCTTACGATCTGTGCTGTGATAAGACTTGCATCATCAGCAGAGGTGTGAAGCGCCGAGATGAGGAAAGCAGAGAAAGCCGTATTTCTTATCAGCATGGGACTTCGGGTTTTTTGTCTAGTACAGTTGACATCTGGAATGTGCAATAAAACAAAATACCTGTGAGGAGACGTATGTTTTTTTTTAAATGATACGTCGCATCCCTTTACACATCTGGCTTGGTTTGCAATTTCTACAGTTCTTGCTGTGGCTCTTTGAACAAATGCTTTAAAGGGTTAAAGAAATACTCTCCTCTAACAACAGAATGTAAAATCTGCCTGTTATAAATCCCAGTGGTCATATTTAATAATGTTTTGATGGATAAAATGAATTTGTGGTTACCATGTTATCTGTAGTAAAACTATGGTAAGACCAAAAGTAAGCCGGCCATACTCTCAGATGGGTTTTAAAATCATGGTTGTACCATAATATTTGATAAAACGAATAACGAAAATGTTCACCCAAAACAAAAAACCTCAATGTTGAGCAAACTAGACAGATTTGAAACTATTTTGGAGACACAGAGACAGATATTTGGATATCACAGAGAAATATATTTAGAAGAATGTCATCGACTGAAGAATGTTTGCAACCCAACAGTTCTTGGATCCCGTTGACTACCATGGTGAAACAACATATCAAATGAGTGATAGTTTTATTCTATAATTTTCCTACTATTGTATTCAACTGTTTGGTTGCAAGCATTCTTTCAAATATTCATTTGTTTTGTAGAACACAGACAATTGATACAGGTTTGGACAATAATTCATTCATGACCTTACATAGGTTATTTTCAGTTCTTACAAAAAGTCCAAGAGCTTGTTAAAGGGAGGAACTGATCTCTTTCAAGGTAGAATTCTAATAAAAATTACATAGATCTGGTACATGAAATATATCACGCTTTACGCTTTGTGTTAAAGAGGGAGGTGGGAAGAGAGTATGGAGAGGTAGAAAACATGAATCTGTAATGCCATAAGTCCAAAGGTCTCTAACACTGCAGAACGTCTTGACCCTGCTTGGGCAAAGCTGAACCCATGACATTTTTAAGGAAAAACAGCTTCAAGTACAACATGTGACCTTCTCCTCTGCGTACATCGAACACAGAGAGGCGATTAGAAAAAAGCAGCTTTTCGTCTGTGGACTTGCCAAGTTCTTTGTGTTTTTTGGTTTGAATCCTCTAGACTGGATGAAGACGTCCTGGCCTGTGGTCTCAGCAGAGGGTGAAAAACAGGAGAGAAGATCTGTCTTACAGGAGAGAAGACATGATTCACTAGCTCAGCGCGTTGTTGAACGCGAGTTTAATGTAGCATAGGATGTTAGTCTCCAGGCCATCATGCTGAGACGTGTTGTCGGCTCTGGATGGGTTAACCTGAGCAGATAAAAGCCAAATCACGTGAACACACACTTAAATGACCTGCTTAAAAATGCTGTAGGATTGATTTTTAAAGAGGCTGTTTACATATCCCGCCAAACGCTACGACTGGCTGATACAATTGCTGTTTTGTTGATTTTAGGAGGTGAGAACGTTGTTTAATGTTTGCCGATTTGTGTCCTGCGTCCTTTTGGATGAAGGGAAGACCCCTTCGGGCGCACCTCAAAGCAGTGGCACAGGATTTAAAAAACCTGCTGTTTACCGCTGTGTGTTTTGTGATCTTTGAGAGAATGCTTCAGGAAGGCGTGGAGCTCAGAGTTACACCAAGCTGGAGAGAAAGGGAAAACACCTGCCTACGCTTTACGGTTTACCTTGCTAATCTGTTAAGTGCGAGGTTGGTCGTGGACCAGAAAGCCAGTTGCACAGTGGCCACCTGCGAAGTCACAACAGTCATGTGGATCCCCTCAGGCATTGAGTTTTGTTGAAAACATCTACTTTAAACCGAGTACACTGTAAATCATTTTCCTAAACAATGACATATTAACTTTTATAGTTTGGCTTGCTTTTCCATTTACAGCTTTTTATTGCATCCTTAAATCAACATTTAGTTTTTTCCAATTTTTCACATTCAGGTTTTGAAAAACGTACTTATGACACACTTCAATGGGGTTAATAGTGTTTGCTTACAAGCATTCTTCAAAATATCTACCGTTGTCTACTCATTTCAAACTTGTGACTGATGACAAAAATCTGTGCTATTCATATGTAGAGTGTTATATAAATACCATGACTGGTTTTCACTTCATAGCAGACATAGACACACATTAACCTGTTTAAGTGATAGAAATGTCAAGAGGGTGAGTAAAGGTTCACGCAAAAACAGAAAACATTTTCATCTAAACTAGTTTGGTGTTCTACATAAGAAAGTTGTATATATTTTGAATAATGATGGTAAAAGAAAACTCCATGACTTTCTTCAAAATATATTTTTTAAGAACGAAAATGGTCCCCAGTAACTTTTATCAATTGTGCCCATTCACTTCTATTGTATGGAAAACCAATTGAAGTGACTGCAGACTGTGTTCTGAAAAAGATATTTTGAAGACAGACATGGAGTTTTCTTTTACCAATGTTCTACAAAATATCTATGACATATTTAAATGAACCGTCCACATAAGAATGTTTTGTCCTATGCCACCCTCTTCCAGTTTTTATATTCCACAATATTTTTTGATCAATTGTAGGTTACAAATCACACCGTTACATATGTTGTGAGTCCAGGTCATATCCTTCAAACCTTCTGAGACTATATGGAATGTATTTTTAAGACAGTAAATCTTTTAACATTCATGCGCTGCTGAATGCATTACTAGAAAATATGGTTTAGATATCTTTCACGAGTGTCTGTGTTTGGCTGTGCCATTTGCGCCGCTCAATGAAATCAGTGCAGGCGATGAGCAGGGGTCTGATTAGAACTTAACATTCAGGGCACACGTTCGTCCGCGCTCCGTCCGCTCCTTGTGAATCTTAAATCCGTCAATTTAATTTTCCCTGAATGGCACTGCGTCGCGGAGGAGGGGGTGTCCTCGTGCCGCACAACTTGTCAATTTGTAGAATATCGGTTCAAGGAATTATACGGAGTGCCCAAAGTGGATTTTTCGGCCGGCTCTGCCTATGACTAATTTCAGAATAAAATTGGTCCGCTCTTGTGATGGTACAATCAAAAGAGTGAAGCATGTCTTTTTCCATCTGATTTGTAGTGTTTTCTTGTTTTTGGTTTGATGATAAAACTGATAGGAGCCTGTGCTGAAATCCTATGTAGGGTAATTTCAAACATTACAAATCTGTAAGTTTGTAGCGAACACAAACATATCTTGTGTTTTACACAATGTAAAGGTGAAGTAAAAGTTCCCCCAAAAACAAAATTGTAATCTAAACTGGTTTTGTGTTCTATAGAAGAACGTTTTTTACAGACATTCTTCAAAATATCAGAACACATTGCATTGTTGGTTGTGTATGAACATGAAAGATATTTTGAAGAACGTTGGTTCAAGTCAACTCTTGGGTCACCAACAATTCATGTTTATGTAGATTATTTTTTTCAGATATTTTGAAGAAAGCTAACAGGTTTAAGCTTTGATATTTTAGTTTGTATTATAAATGTGTTCTCTAGAAGCTTAAGGATTTGTTGTGGTTAATCAAATAAAAGGTACAACACCTTTCTCAATATAGCTATCATTCCCAATGGGGGCCAGAATGTTTTAATGCTTGTCATGGTTATAGACAATATGTAAATCAACCATATTGCAATGTTGTGGTGAATATTGTGGTATTGGAAAACCAAATTATTCAAATAGCGTACATTAATAGCTTATATACGAAATGGACAGAATGACTAAAAGTCCATTAATGTGTTCGCTGAATTTTGAGATTTTCTATTTTGAGGTCATGACGTGCATGTGAGCAGCAGTTTATCATTAGTTAGGCCTCATCTAACCCAGCAGTCCTTAAATCATTAAACATCTCGGACACCAAACATGCTAAAGCGTGTTTTTCACACTGCCTTTGGAGTGATGTTGAAATCTTGGCATGTGATAAAGAGAAGAGAGAAGGAGGAGGTGGGGAAAATAAGGCCAGACCAGGTGTGTTTGACACTGACAAACAGTATAAGCTTCCAGCTGCTTGGAAACTCGAAGTGCCGACCGAGTAAATACAGCAGAACCTCTGTGGAACCAGGAAACCAGAGGAACGCGTGTGTGCTATTTCTCACACGTCAACTACACCGCGTGTCTCATGCATCAATGAAGGATGTTGTCTCCCTTCTTCACGTTGGTACATGCTATGTAGGTGGTTTCTCACGCGTTACTGCAAAGATTTAACAGATTCCAGACAGATTGTTGTGATTTCCAGTAGCATCCATTTTGTCTGTGAAGTCTGCCATCTGAAAGGGTGTATCTACATTATTCAGATTTTCCATGTGCAATGTGGGAAGGCTGGCAAGGCATTACGGCTGCAGGAATGCATGCGTGTGAGATTTTCTAGTGTGGATAAAACGCAGAAGATACGGGGAAACCAACTAGGAAAGATAGAGGGACATGATGGTGTTCTGTTTTGTCGTGCTGCCCCAGATCCAAGATTTCATATCATTCACATAACTCTTACACTACATAGGCTTGAAAAAATCCAAGACTAAGGTTTTTGATGCATGTATACAAACCTAGTGTTTAACAATCCCACTTACCAACTAGTTTGATTTCAGTCGAGAAGTTTCCTAATAAACTTTAACGATTTTAAAGGGATTCTCCACCCAATAATTACAATTCTTTTCTAAGTAACTCAACCTCAAGTTGTACAGCTACATTTAGTTGATGTCAGAAACTGCGTTCAGAAAAACAGCTTTTTCCTCAGTCCTTCAAAATATTGTACACACTGTTCTGTTTAACACAAAAGATTGTTTTTTCCTATTGTGATAGTCAATTGTGTTCTGGTTCATCTAAATTTCTTTGTCAGGAAATCATCACCCTTAGGTTTTAGTTTTTTAGTGTACATTTTTAATAATGTTGTTGAACACGAAATTTAAACGGTGTAAAAAGTTTGAACATTACTCAGTTGAAGCCTTTTGTGGCGGTGGCTACCACTAATCCAGCACATAAAATACCTTTCTTATTTTTACAGTTAATTAATTTTTTCACAATTTTGAACCTCCTTTGAGTTGTAATATGGCTCTCTTAGCATATTACACAAATCGTAGGATCACATGGGGTTGTCATCTAAAAAATATCACTGGAAATATGATTTATTTTTTAGCGTTCTCTCATATTTGGCTTTTCGGTATTTCTTTAATATCTCTGCCCTTTTGATTTATGTGGCTTACATTCCAGAAAGTATATTTCACAAGAAGACGCTCAGATGTTTTAGTTTAGTCTACTCAGGTTTTGCAGATAGAGAAGAGAGATGCCAAGGCCTGGTGTTATCAGTTATCCTGCGTTATGTCTGAAGGTTTCATAACAAACATTAGATTTTCTTTCGGGTAGTTGTGTTTTTTGTCTAGCTCAACCCGCACGTATTTTGCCGTCTTTGCTAAGTAGACAGATAGGTTGTTGACGTTTATCGTGAGAGGTTTGTTGACGCAGGTCGTTGAACCGAGACACGTTCGACAGATGTGTTTCTGTTAAACAAGTCAGCAGTTGCTTTTAAGGCCATCTGTTGTCCCCTGGTTTGGGTTATGGTTTTTCTACTGTACTTTCGGATGGAAGGTAGTCCTTCTTTGATTTGGTTTAAATTTGTTTGAAGATGTGTGGTGGTGTCCTCTATCCTCTAATTTTTCAACAAAAATTGATCTTTGATGCATGATAATTTGTTCCTAAACAACACAAACACGTCAGTAGCGCAAGTTACTAAGAGTCCCATCTAGTTCTGTTGCCCTGAATGACATTTATCACCCCTTACATCCATCATGTCCAGATCCGTGTTTTGACTTTAGCTTTCTTATTTCCAGCAGAAACAGTCCATCCTAGTTTGTCCTTGAACAGAGTTTTATTGCTGTATCTCATTTAATCTTCCTGCCGTGGTCACTTTAGCATATTAGCATTTAACATAGCCGTGTCCGATTCATTTGGGTGGCCGATTTGGTTGGCCCTCCTTTTAGTTCAGCGTTCACAGAGCGGCTTTGTCTACTTTGAGTTGTCCTGATAACCAGTGTCGGCGCCTAGTGCTCTTTCAGTTGACCTTGCAGAACCTCGTCTACGGGTGTTTGTGTTGTTTATAGACTTGTCTTTGATAATAAAAGCATAGGGTGACCAAATACGGTATCTTTCATTGGCTGGTTTCCAGAATGCCATTCAGTCTGGTTATTTTAGAGTCGACATGAAATCAAATCCATCCCATTATTTTTTACTGTGGGTGATTCACTGTTTGTGTTACTGCAAAGAATAGCATTTCCAGAGTGACATCTTTTAATTTCCAAAACCTCCGTTCGGGCCTCCTGTCATGCAGAAACCACTTTTCGGAGTTTATATTTTTTCCTTGTCCATGGTCCAGTTCTACTGATGCAGATGTGTCATGACCCTGATGGCACATATGGATCTGGAAGAATGTTTGCTCATCTTGAAAATGTCCTTAAGGATGGTTTGCATACATTCTAACACGTTTATCAGACGTTAGCGCACATCTCAGACTGGCATGTGCTGTCTAGGAATAGAAATCTATTTGGATGCCGTTTATGTTGACTTAAAAGTTTGATGGTTTGTTAAAAGTTACACAAGGAAGACATGGTACCAATCTTATTCGAGTCTTTTTGACACGGTTTGAGCCAGAGATGGGTAGCTGGAACTACTAGCAATTAGGATGTATCTGTCGAGTTATTTCCAGTCTGGATGAAGTCTTGGTATGCGTCAAGAGCCTGTGGGTTTCCAGCTGTCACTGGTGTCCTTTTACAAACCAGCCCCAATTTATTCAAAGAGTAGTTGATTTGTTAATAATTATTTTTTAAATAACACATTTTTACTGATGGTCATTGAAAGATATCTGTGCCGATCGTAGAGCTTGTCAGATGAAATTATGAAGGTCGCTGTGTTCCTATTTTATTAAAAGAAGTGTCATTTATTTACCAAGTTGAAAAACTACAGCCGCATCTTTGTCCCAGTTACGCAGAGGGCCCGAGCCACAATTTGTTAAGATTTAAGTATCACATGTGAAGTTTGAAAGCGTCTGCCTGGATCGCCCTAGGACGATCGTTTCGTTAATTGGAGAAATTGGATGACTAGCTAATAAACCTCTGAGAGGCTTGCTGTAAATTGCACCCAGAGAAATTCTTCCTTTTTCCCAATGTCCTAGGTTCAAAATTCCAGTTTGCGGAGTCATTTATACAGCTTTCAAATGAGCAAATTTACCTCTGGTTTTAATTTCATTATTGTTTTGTCGCCGTCACGTATTCCGAACAGACCGTTAAATGAATTGCAGTCAGACTCTTCATCGTGTTGCCATCAAAGGAAAATAGCTGACAAGCGCCTTCTCAGAGCTTTAATCAAAGGGAACATGCGTTCCTTTTCGTTTGGGAAAGCGCTGCAATTCCCTAAATTGTTTCTCTCGATTCATTTTAGCTCGTCATCAAATTAAAAATGCATTAGAGAGGTGTAAAGCACTGCTACCCTTGCCTGTTTTTATATCTCCAAGCACAGAGGCATCAAACGCTAATTCCTGCGCAAGACACCGACAGCAAACCGATTTTTCGTTTGATGCGCCACTTCTGATACATCTTTATTAATGCAACACACACTGAAAGGTCTAGGTTTTAAAAACATATTTTCAATGACTTACAGGTGGGCGTTGATGCACAAGAGGGAGATTTTCGGAGGCTTCTAAGGCTCCTCTTGTCGTAGGCATGCGTGGGGTCAATGTGTCTCCCACACCCCGTTCTCATGTATCAAAATTCTGTCGGGTCACCTGGTTCATATTTGCTCTATGGACATTTGTGGGCCTGTGTGTTTACAAGGGCACCTTCCTTTGAAAGAAAGGTGGGTGTGACGTTCCACCTCTTGCTGCAGTGGCCTGCTGATCACTTTTATTATGTTTTGTATCACTCTGTTGTTTAAATATGGATTTACCCATACCGTTCTTTCCTGTTGTGTACCACAAAGACTCACAGCCTCGCTCATGCGTGCTTTGAATGAAATTAGGTAAAGAGACATAGCATGGCCATCAGAGCGTAAACGCTGGCTTTTGGTTTACGTTTTAGGGTTAAACAGAAGTTTACAATGCTTTGGAAAATGCTACGACTACACTTGGGCATCATTGATCATTACAAAAATGACTATAGCTGGTATATTAGTATAATGAGTGTTACTGTGACCCATTGTTTTATCAATAGTCAAATGTACCTTTTCAGCAACATTTATTGATTATCATTAGTGATATATATTAGTTGAAAATAATTTATCACATTTTAATGTGAATACCATTAGTGATATGATTGATAATCAACATTTGAGCTCTTCATATCATGTGCCATTGCATGATTCTATTATATAACCTATAAACATTTATGGTCACTTAGACCTCAATCAGACAGATGCCTTCAGATCAAAATTTTTCATTTAGGAAGTTTCTGCTCATTATATAAAGCGTCATAGACAGCAAAAAATCATGAATGCAAATGACAGAAACTGATATTACAATGTAATTGACAACCAATACACATCAACCACACCACAGACAACCACACCTTCATTTTAATATTTAATTTCTTATTCCAAACTGTGATCAAGACAAGTTTTTGATACAAGCCATTTCTTTTCATTGTAGATTAGTCATTTTGGGTGACCTCTGACCACATCAAAGATCTTTTGGCCTATTATTGGATACAAATTTTTTTAAAGCATCTTGAACTGTACCTATAATAAGCGCCTTGCTTTACCGTTTCCACAAATAAGCTATAATTACTTATTTTACTATAAAAAATATATTACTAAAAAAGTTCTCAAACTAAAATGAAGTCATGTGTAAACATGCAACCATACTTTTGAAAATGAATCTGCTGTCTTTTATTCTGATGTAGCTGTTCAATGACCAATGAACTGCGGTTTTCCTTGTGTACTCACATATTCTTGTTATTTGATTTATATCCATTCACATACGTTAAGAAATGCTGACCATTATTGAATTTTTTTTGACAATCGATTTGTTGTGAAGTCCACTGATTTCTCTACCGTTCCACCTAAATCTTTTACATCTGCTGCCGATATAAACTGCCCTGAGTCTGTGACTTCATTCTGCTGCCATGGCTGGCTTGCTATTGCAGTCGTGTATACGGCTTCTCTGACCGGCTTCTGTCTTCTTCTTCATGCCCTGCGGTTGCCATTAATAGAAGGCTCAGCTGTGTCAGAGAAGGGCGGGGAGAAGTACAGTGCGAGAGGAGAAGGTCAGCATCGAGTTGACCATGGCTTAGGCAAAAACGAGTCATCTGATTGGCTCTCGGATGCGTTTGGGGCCTCGTAGACGGCTCGCATGAAGGCCCGTGCTATTGATGGCAGCATATCTGAGTCATTAATCACCGCAGGCAGTCTCTTTAGGGAGAGGCCTGCTCTCTGTTTCTCACTCGCCAAATGAGGACTGTGGTTGTAACCTCTGACCCTGCTGAGGGTGCATACCTCACTATAAAGGGAAGAGTACGGCAGAGGGACTCCACTGAACCATGCCGGGATAGTGGAAGCATCACGGGATGAACGTTTTTAGTATTGCCGTGATCTTTTGGGATTTGAAACCGTAGCTTACCTGTCACCAGTGAATACCGAAGCACTGCACGAATTGACTCTTGAGCGAGCATCTGCCAAACGGTTCTGATTCAATTTGGGTGCTCTGTTTAATAATTCATGACTGTTTCCTTCTAGAATTGGAAATTATGACCTGAATGGAGAAAGAGCAATGTGTTGCTTTCTTTATTTTTGTGGTCGACAACCTTTGTTTCCTGCAGTTTGTGTAGACGCAAATCACAAAGTATTTTTGAGGCAAAAACTGCATAATTTAACCTGAATAAACTTCTTTGAGATCCCCTTGCCTTGGTCATATTCTCGGTTTTGTTCCCGGAGCACTTTAATTGAAGACCTTTCTGAAACTAGAGCCTGACAAAGTTCAGGCGATGTTAAAAATAGCCGAGACATCACCTTGCCTATGTTAGGTTACTGGGTTTTCAGTTGTTGATGTTTATTTATATCTCATATTTCAGATCTTGGTTTGTGGTGGGAGGTTGTCAGGGCATTTACATTTTACAGAATGCAAATGTGTTTGTCTGGGAAAGTTGTATTTGTGGTTCAACATCCTTTCTCTACCTTACTACAACCTAAAGATAGATGAATTTATAAAAAGCTTTTATGATTTAGCTTTGTAATATGATGTCTCTGTCCTATTAAAATTATACATTGGTAAAAATATCATGTCGCTTAGTCATGTTAAAATAGCATTTATTTAAAGTTGTTGAATGATTTAACAAAAAAATTCTTCCACGATTACAGGTTTGTATATGCAGCTTGATCTCAAAAAGGACTCAACTGGGTTCACTGTGTGTTACTCTAGTGTGCAGTCTGCACTCTTAAGCGAAATGCTTTGTCTGTTTGATGTCTTTGTGTTGAGATAAAAAGGCAAGGTGCCATGAAATAATACATTTAATTCAGACTTCAAACCCACAACTCGGACTGAATATAATTAGCAATGCTCCAATCAGTATCAGACGGAGATGAATATCAGCGGATAATCACATTCTGAGACTAGATCGGTACTCGCTTAACTTGGCGATCTTATTAACCAATCTCAATTGATGACGTCAAAGCGTGAGGACATACATAATGAGTGGGGCTGTAAATGTTTTGATACCCCATTGTAAAGGCATATTACAATGTTTACTGTTTAATGAATACTTATTTGTAAACAGTAGTTACAATCATTGCATATTTACTGTAAAATGTAACAAAAATGTAAGACGGCAAATTCTATTATTGCTTTATCTAAAAAAGGTTAATGGTAGTAATCAGAAAACTTATATATCAGTTATATGAACTTGAAGGACAGAAACGGCATTTGTATTGTCCGATCACCATTACAAAAAGCTGGTACTTATCTGGCAAAAATCCTTATCGGAGCATCCCTAAATATAATTGCTATTGCCACGGTGCCATAGAATCGGCGGTGAAGCATAGCGACACTGGAAACATTATTTGTAAAGTTTGAATAGGGAAGAAGTGCGTGCGGGACTAGTTTACCAAGTTGCAGAGGAATGAAAAATTACCACAGTTATTCCAGCTATGAATTCCAATTTGGTGAGTAATGCGTTTTATATTTTTAGAAAATAGGGCCAAGTTGAATCAAGTTGATTTTTTTGCGTTGTCAATTTTTAAAAGATCGGATGATAAGTGGGCTTCGAGACTAATTCAGCTAGGCATCTTGATTTATTTTTCAATGGTGAAGGCTTTTAAGTAAACAATGGCAACTTTTATACTCTTGTCCAATAGCACCAGCCCCTGGGAGTGATGGACAATGGATGCCTCCATGGTACAAGGGCAAAGGCAGCTTTCTGCAAGTTTTCTGCAAACCTATTATCGCCTGCCCTCTCGCCAACCTACATACATACCTGTCAAATTCTAATCTTCCTGAGCTTCTAGTGAACTGATTCAGAGCCCGTACACAATGGCCCTCTGTTGTTGTGCTGGCCTATTGGGGCCTTCAGGACTCTCATTCTTTCTCCCACTGATGAAATACAACAAAAAAAAATGTTCACTCCCTCTTTGTAGTCGCAGAATCGGAAGGTATCTCGGGTCACATTCGACGTCTGCGCGTATAGCCGGTAAGCTTGGCAGCAGGGTTCCTACAACTGACGTGATGCGGGACTGATCAAGGGAGGAATGCTGTTTTTTTTCACGTTTTGTGAGTGTCTACCCTTTCCCTAAAACTTGAAAGGGCGGCGTCTTTATCCGTAACTAGAGACGAGGTTTAAGTTCTTTCATGTACCTGCCAGTTTGATCAGGCTCTGTGTGTGCTTAACAGTGGGACCGTTGCTGAAAAGCACGGAAGCTGAAGAGGGTCATGTCACAAAGTGTACCTCGAGTCATACCTGTCAAATTCGATGATGTGTGATAAGACTTTGGGCATTCCACAGACTTCTAATCTAAGCTTGTTAAAAGGAAAGGGGGTTTGCAGATAAAGGTTAAGTCGTCGTGTTTAGTCAACAGCTTGTGGCAATGATAAAACAGGAGAAAGTGTTCACAGTCTTGTTTATGAAACCTACCATTACACCTGAAACATAACAACACGTGTTATGTTTAAAGAGCCAATTCTTATGAAGTCTTTTGGATTCAGGTGCTTCAGTGGTGGAACAGACGTGATACTTCTGCTCAGTTAAGTAAACCATAGGACCTAGAACAAGAGTTGGGAAATACTTTTTTGGTCATGAATGAATCAAAACTTTCTGAATTTTAAGGATTAGTTGCCACCCATTCTTATTTGAACCCAGTCACACAAAGTCATTTTGTGTGTTATATAACTTATTGAATTATGTATATTGTGATAAATGTTTGTGATATTTCGCTTATGTTGTTAATGTCTTGTTACATGCTGTGTTTTGATGCTGTGTAAAATGAAAAAAGGAAGAACTTTTGCATTTAGTAAAATCTGAGATGTGTTCTTGGCAAATTTATTTATGTAGCACACCGGCACTTCTATTAGAAGCTCTCATCTCGCCTAATGAAAGTGGGTGTTTGAACCCGATAATTCAAGTTCCCCTGGCTTTCTATGACTCTTTCAGTAGGAAGTCTGTGACTCTTCAGAGCCACAATGATTTAAGTTGGTCACTAAATCCCAACGATTCGCTCTGTGGTGCCTTGAAATGAATAGCTTATCGAACCCAACGGATTGGATTTAGATTTCTTTTTATCTGGAAATCTATACAGGAAGCAGTCCAGGTGATTGTCAGCCTTTGGGTCTTTGGCTGTCCAGCAAACGTTATGATTTCTTTTACGTTCTTCCAGCTGTGGTTGACTAGTAATCCACTACTCACCTTGTGTTCTCTCTCGACCTTTAAATGTTTTCATTCCCTATAGTAATTCTGGTTTTCCATTGACCATGTGTCTTTGATTTTCTTTTGGGGCCTTTGTCAACAGTCCGAGATGTTGTTTTGCAAGCGCCTGGTCGAGATATTAAAATAAACCTGGCTTTGATGCGGACGTCGATTGTTTGGTTATTGCCATATAGATAACATTCCTGCTTGTTTTTAAAATGAATCGCAGAAGGATAGCAGGGCGAGTCACACCCACGATGTTGTCGTTTCTGGCGGTGATGCTCTTCAGAAGAAGCTGCTCTAGAGCCCCCACGTGAGACGGGAGCGTGAGAGACCGCCCCACCTTCCCCGAATCCGCTTCTCTCGTTCATAGGTCGGACGCCAGGACTGGAGAGTGGTTCTCTGGGGAAATCATCTGCATTGTATGGAGCTGCTCTCTCTTCACATGCGTAAAATCCGCAGCCCACCCTGTACTAAACCCATCCCTTCACCACGGGCTTTCTCCTCCTCGCTTTCTCTGAATGAAAGACCTGCATGAATAACAAACCTCTAGAGTGAAGAGACCCCCCCCCCATGAGACAATTCAGTCAGTATGCATTCTTCTGAAGTGTTTGAACGAAATGGTTGTGCTGGAATGACCTCTTGTTTCTGCCCGATTCTTTTGACCCTTGTGGAGCCATTCAGTCCTTCCTGTGCTAGGGGCTTTTCATAGATTAGATGAGTTTTCTTTAACGGTATGGCTTTCAAAATTTCATTGTAAATTGTAAGTCCACGTGTTGGTCTAGGACCTTAATTTAAAAAAAACATTGTTTAGGCAATACAGTATATATAAACATGGATTTTTTTTTTTATAAATGTGTTTAAAACACAATACGCAAACGTGTTCTACAACAACACATTGACATTTTTCAATACATAGCATTGTTTATTTCTAAACATTATATACACATACTTTATACATAAACAAACATATAGTAATTGTTGAATTATATACACAAAGTATTTCATTCTATATTCATTTATGTTTGTATATGTACACAAACACTCATTTAGATGCACTCCAACATGTAATGACACACAAATATATTTGAAGTATACATATATATTTTTTTTTTTATGCTATTATGTTTTATTCTCAAATTTAGCTGTATTGTTTTAGTTATGGCTTAAAACAAACCAACTGCAGTTTGATTGAAAAAATTGTTTTGAAATCTTGTTTTTATTGGGCATTCCAAACAAATCATTTCTCATCTTGGAAATAAACTTTTCATTTGCTTATCAAAGAAAATCTGATATGTGTTCACTAAATTAAATCCATAAAGTATTAACTGTAGAATACAATATTTTGATTGTTTCTATTGCACATACCAATATACATAACAGTTTAACTTAAAGGCATTAAGACTTAAGACTTATTTATTATTTTCCAGTCATCAAAAACATTCATATTAAATTTGCCTGCTTTAAAAACAATATTTTTGTTGAACCTGGTGTGCGATGACGAAAAGGCAGAGAACAAATGAAAGGCACGGTGCGTCAGGAGAAAGCATGAGAAATCTGTGAATGGTAATCAGATTAGCCCTGATCCATCTGTGTGTGTATGTGTGAAAAGCAACCGGTGCAAAATCTTGATGCCGCCAGGCACCAAAAAATAAGATCTGCTTATAACGTTAACCCAAGGTGATTTCTGACGCCGTCGCGATACGTCACAGATGCCTTGGTCAGACATGTCGGTATGTCCTTTTGCCAATGAAATGCCTGCTAATAAATTCCTTTCTTTGTCTTTCTCACCACAGGTCTTCGAGGCAGCCCCTAAACTATGGGATTAGAGAACTACTGAGGGCACCGTGACAAAAGGAGAGAAGAGGGCCGGACATATAGAACAAAACGAAAGGATTGGGCTTTTCTAAAGGGATCAGTACTTTCAGACTCTGCTGGGTGCATGCTGTCCTTTCGATTGGACGTCCTCTTTTGTGCGATAGAGAGCAAATAAAAGCAGGCATGCGCAATAAACTGAGGAAGTTCCGGGACGCCGACCGGCCCGTGCTGGGGGACAGGGCCGATTTGGTGCTGCTGGTCATGATGGTGCTTTTGGTCACAGACGCACGGGCTTCATGGGAAGTTTTCGGCGACGTGAGGCAGCTTGAGGCATCTATGCACTCGTCCGTGCTGGCGGACATTCACGAGGCGGAAGCGGTCGCGGCGCAGCCCAGCGGCTTGCCGGATTCCTCGGCGGTGGTGGGAAGGGTTTTCCAAATGCGGGTGCCCGTCAAAGCCAAGAGCTTAGGAAGCAAAGTAAAGGTGAGACGCTCTCCTTTCAAATCACACATGGGTTGCAGATGTATGCAAACAGATTTGTCCTGTTGTACTCTGACTCCAGGTGACTTTACTTTGCCCAAAGCGCTGCTAAAATCTTTTTATACGGTTTGCTTACGACATGCGAATAATGTGGTGGTCTCAGTAATAACGCAATACTACTCCCATGCTATATGCATGATGGGACAGAAGTGCAATGAGCCGCATACACATAGATAAGTGCTTATTTTTTTGCTTTCCAGGATGTTATTTTCCCTTTAATGTAGTCTACTATTCAAAAAGATTGAAAAGCCCTCAACCCCCGCTAACAGTCAAAGACACAATATCAGCCTGAGCAGGTGTCTTCTGCTGACCACCCAGCACCGCTTTTTACTAACCAGTCCCTGTTAGCTGTTGTCAAAAGCACGACCCTTGCCCTTTTCTGTCCATTGTGCTCCTCGGTCCCGTCACAATGTTGGGCGCTTCTCCCGGCCCGCTGTGTAATCCTGTGTTCGCTGGATCATTTCTGCCCTGTCAAGCGCATTTTTAAGTCGCAACCACAAGCCCCTTTGTGCACTTTGGGAAAATGTGTCTTGACAGCTGTGCCAAAGAATCTAACGCCCAACAGTTAACGCTGCCTACAGCTGTTCCCTTCTATAACCATTCAGACCTGTCCAGACCAATAGCCCGCAATGAATTTTGCCTTCACTCCATTTAGACTCGAGTTCGCCTTCTATAAATAAGTTTCTGTTCTCAGAAATTATAGCGTGTGGCCATGAATTATGCTTATTACCGTATGTTTTTTATATAAGCTAGATTTAATTTCAGGAGGAAGTTTTTGTGATTGGTTGCCAGGGTATTGCTATGATATTAAAGATATTATTCACCTAAAAATGGAAAATCTAGTCATCCCAATGTCATTTCGAATTTGGATGACTGACTTAATACTATGAAGCATGAAGCAAAATAGTCACACACAGGTTTTGAATGATGTGAGGGGATATTTTCGGGGTGAAGCTGCTGTGTGTCATTTTAAGGATCTTCTGTATGTTAAGGCGGTTATTTGTTGACCCTAGTTACAAACAGCCACAGCCCTAGATCTCAAATATATTCTCTTCCCTTGATACGATAGCCCTAACTGTGATTAGTGATGGTGATGTTTGCAAACCCTCACTTAAAACAGCTGGACTTATATTAACACAACAGTAATACATGGCTGCATTATAAGCATACTTTAAAGGGCGCAGCTCTGCACAATAATCTTGTCGAATCACTCAGGACCTTGGCGTTCCACAAAACTCTCGGACCCTCAGATATTCGTAAATAACTCGCTGTGCAAAAGACCCTTTGAAGTCGCTGACCTACTTCACGCTTTCCCATTTTCGCTCCGTTTTTATTAAAAGCAACCGAGGGGGATAGGCTCAAAAGAGAAAAAGCAAAGGCTGTCTTGAAAACATACCCCTTGTCCGGTTTCGGACACAAATAAAATGGAGTAGAAGGTATCTGACAAGCTCTTGAACGTCTCTCCGGTTCTAATAAATAGAGGCAGATGTTTCTGTTGCCACTAATGCCGTCCCTGTTTGAACAAGGGAATCTCTCTCCTCGTCCCTTTTATTTCTCTGAATTCCTCTTCCTCTCGTCCGTGACGGCAGGAATCTTCGTCTCCTCCTGCCCCTCCCTTTCTTCTGCACGCAGACTGGCACTGAAACCTAATTAGGTTCGGCAGCGAGGCAGCAAAAAAGCCGTACCCCTGCAGCCCGTAATAAAACGGCTCTGGAAATTTGGAGTTACTTAATGACGACGTGGAGATGCGAGTAACTCGATATCTCTGCGATTGCATTTTTATTTGTTATGACAAAGATGGGATGGCACTGCCCTGGTTGCTATGCAGACAAGAGAGGAACACTGTGCCGCATCGCTGCCCTTTCCCAGAGTCTTAATGCGGTCTCAACGTGGCTGTCGTTGTCACAAGGTCCAGTCTCACCTCGCATCAGCAAAGCTTTATAAGGAATGAAAAAACAGACAGAAAACCTGTCATGTGGTTTGGCTTGCTTCCGCTAGAGGGCAGCGAGTGGTTGGTTAGTTAAGTGTCCTTGAATGTTCTCCTTGTGATTGTTTCTGGAAATGGAGCTCTGTGGATATGCAGTATATGAGCTACCCTTTATTCTCTTTCTGCCCTTATTTGCTAAAATTTCTTTAGGAAATGGGACAGTGTTGAATTCAACCATCGCAAGCCTGCAGGTGAATGACACGCCGGTCCAAGCGCCTGTAATTTTCCCTCTTTCGCAACGTGAACGTGTTCCAATAACAATCCAGGATAACAACACTGCTTACCATTCATGAGTTTTATCTTCAGTGCCTGAACGTTTTTTTTCCCCAAGAGATTTTTTCTTTGTTCATTCTTGTTCCAAAGCATAGATCAAAAGCTGACATTCGCCTCGTGGAATAGCAATTTAAAGTTTTATTATAAACAGAATAAAGGCCCGCCATTTGTTTGCTTTCAGTCCGAAAAATGTCAGCACATTCTGCAGACCGCTCAAAAAGTCTTGCAATTTTCCCTAGATAAGATTTGTTTTTGTCGTCGTCGTATACTTTTGCACATTTTCCTTAAACAAAGAGCCTTACATTTTGTAAGGAACATGCATTTGAATTTGGCCAAAACTGAGTCATGGTCTCAAAAATTATTTAAAATAACTCGTCTGTTTTTGTTAACATCCGCCAAGCCAAAATGAAGGCCTCTCCCTCTTCGAAATTTCCAAGCCAGTTCATTCACCCCGCTGCCTTTGTCTCGGTTTCCCTCTCCTAATATCAAGACATGCCTGAGCCTACTCCTTCAGAAGTATGAATGTTATCTTTCAGCTGTCTTCATATCTCAACAATGGGATCTTTTCTCCTAGCCGTCTCCCCCACAAGTGTGCCTTAACAATAGGCGGCTTTATTCGACCCGCAACCAAGCGAGTTTCGATTTATCTGTATAATTCCTTAATTTCAGGGGGAAGAGTTTATTCTTCTCATTTCGGCTTCTTAGGTTTTGATATTACAACCCTATAATAAAGATTAACAAGGTATAGACCTGCCAAATTATAAATGGTCCCTTTGTTTGGTCCCATATGTTGTTCACAACCACCTTGGCAGTATAAAAGAAAAATCCTAACTAATAAAATCCTCCTTCTCGTTGCTTTCTTTCTTAAAGGGAAACATGCCCTTGGCAGAAGTTATACGTCTTTAGTGTGGGTAGCATGAATCATCGCTATGGAAACTGTGTGGTTTCCTAAATGTCAGTGTGTGTGGCAGTGTGCTGTGTTTTTTTTCACTCTGATGGTCCTGTTCTAGTTTCAGAGAGCAGCGACGAAGACTTGCCTTAACCCTGTTTTGTGCTTAACCGAGAGTTACAGTTAACGCACGTCATCACTACCATATTTCTTGTTTAAAGAGATAGTTCACCCCTATTCTTTATATAATCACCCTTAGATCATTCGGAACCTGTCCGACACAGAAAAAATTTGATAACCAAATTAAATTGGGCAATATTGAATAAATAAAGGCGGACTTTATCAGTTTGAGTGCATGTTCATTATTTTATATTTTGCATATCTTTTGGTTAACCTTATATGAGAAGCATTTTATTGTACATTTACATTTAGACATTTAGCAGACGCTTTTATCCAAAGCGACTTACAATAGTCGAGGAGACAATGAAGCGGTAAGACAATGAAGCGGTAATAAGACAATTGTCTCATTTACAATCTGGCTAACAACTGTTTCTTGAGCATTTATAAAAGAAATAAAGTAAAGAAAGTAGGGGCTGTCACATGTATTTGAATAAATGGATAGCTGACCTAACCAAAAGTTGTCATGTGTTGCTCACCTTCAAGTTGTATACCTGCATACAAAGAAAAATATATATTTAAACTAAATTGGGGATCTGTAAAGAATGACCTAAATATATTTAGGAGAATGTTTGCAATGTGATCATTTTTGGGGTGCCATTGACTGCCATAAAATGATATTTTTTGTTCTTTTGAACACGGCAGAATAAACATATTTTGGGATTTTAGGGAAAGGAACAGTTCTGGGGAACATTTGATATTTTTATCGGTGCCCTGGGAATCTTGGTTGCAAACATTCCTCTAAATAACCCTTTATATATGAAATGTATACAGGTTTGAGGCTGGGAAAGTTTTAATGTTATTGTTTATTTATTTACAAACTACAACATATCAGTAAATTATTTTCTATTGTCAAAGAACTGACAGCAAACATTGACTAAAGTTTATCAATTATTAATGTTTGTTTATCCTCCCGTTTTTGACTACAGCTGTCATTCTCCTGGGTTTTGAAGATTTTTGAGAGGCTTTGTACACAAGGTTGGGTTTTTATCATGACCAAGCCTGAGTTTACACGCTAAGCACTGCTACACAACACACATTTTAAATAATGTATTAAAAAAAACAGTGCTATTATGGCCACTACTGTCGGGATGGATGCCACTGTTATATTCGAAGTTCTCTACAAATTAAATAAAAGAACACTGAATGATTTTTAGTTATTAAGAAATCAAAGACTGGCATTTAATGCTGTCATTGTCATTACAGTCATAAATCTCAGCTAAGATACAAGCTTAGCACACATAGATCTAAAATGTTTTACATATTTTTATGGCATTAAAAGACTTAAGATGTATGGACAACTTTTTGCCTATTTCCCCCCTCATTGGCTTTACTGTGGAGAAACCAGTAGTGTAAATATTCTGCGTTGAGTGATCTGCCCTAAAAATCTCTAGCATTTATAAAAACATGAGCAAGTAAACGGCAAACTTTGTATGTGAAAGAACCCTTTGAACTTTCAAAATTCTGCTGTCCTGTTCAAGTCATGAAGCATTTAAAGTGCAGCAACGTTGGTTTTTAAGCGTGGTCTATCAATCAACAAGACTACAGATCAGACTATAATTAGACTCGCACTTGAATTATTAACGTCTCTCCAACCTATCAAATAGGTTCACGAATGTGCATGCATGCTCTGACTTGGGGCTGCGACGATTATGACAAAAATCATGGTGTTTAATTATTCCTCTTGATATCTTAACTGCGATTATTACCGTCAATCAATAGATCTTTCTTAGAAGTTTGGAAATGTTTTAATCTTTTTTGTGAAGCAGCTGTAATGTGAATTCTAAACATCTAAAACAGTGTGAGATGTTTAGAATTTCCTGTGGAGCTGCTTCACACAAAGTTATAGAACATTTCCCAACTTCCATATTAAACAAAAATAATAATCGCAATTATAATATCAGGGCAAACAATCGACAATTAAGATATTTGTCATAATCATCAAGCCCTACTCTGACTCGTTAATTAGAACATTTACATTTCTCCTTTTGAAAGGCAGGGAGAGTTGCTGGTGGATTTTCTTAAACCTTTTAAGCCCCTCAGTTGAAATAAAAACTATTGATTCCATTCCGATAGTCACTGCTGTACTGGTTAGAGTGTATTGACCCAAGCCGCAAGCTCGGGTTCGGCATATTGTAAGAATCTGGAATGAATGAACAGATATATAATTTATCCCAAAATTACAATTCAAACATATTTCATAATTGCAATAGATATTTTTTTCTGTAAAAGAGTCATGTGTGTTTGTGAAAACATGAGGAAATAGTCCTCTTCACTTCCTTGAATATCCCCCTACAAACCCTTTGTCCTAAGTTTACAAATCTCAATGCAATTGGTTTATTATTGTTTATTTTTGACTGAACACTCATTGAACAGCTCTCCAGCTGGTGGAGTATCTAGTACTGCAGGGAGCTTTTGCTTAGAAAATCATACAAAACAAAAGAAAGACTAAATGTAAACACTAATAATGATTATGATTTTTTTCGAAGTTCTGTAAATTTTAGTCACCTACTCTTAGGTTAAAGTGATTCGGCTTTGTATTGCAAGCCCATTTCTCCTGTTGTATTTCAAATGCCAATCATCCAGCTTCACTCACTGTTTGTTTCTGTTTTGCAGATCACAGAAGCGAGCAAAGATGTCCTTCCAGCATGGTTGCATTGGGACGCGGAGAGCGGCATGCTTCGAGGCCTTCCTCTAGAGACGGATAAGGGTGTTCACTACATTTCGGTTTCTGACGAGAGCAGAGTCTCCCAAAACCCCGACGTGTTTTCAATCGAGGTGCATTTGGAGGAGCACACTGACATGGACCCGTTTCAGCTCGCGATTCAATCAACCGGAGATGACGCCCAGCCTTTCATATGCGGGAATGAGGAACCAGTCACGGTGCTCACTGTCATTCTGGATGCCGACCTAAATAAGATGAACTCCGAGCAGAGGGTGGAGCTGCTCGCCAAGATGAAAAAATTCTCTGGCACGGGGATGCAGCGCATGAGGATTTTACCTGTGGTCAACAATCGTTTGTTTGACATGTCCGCTTTCATGGCAGGACCAGGAAACGCCAAAAAGGTAGTAGAAAATGGTGCACTTTTATCCTGGAAACTGGGCTGCAATCTGGATCAAAGCAGCATACCAGACATCGGCAGTGTCCAGGTTCCAGCAAAGGAAGGAACCATGTCGGCGCAGTTGGGCTATCCCGTTGTCGGGTGGCACATTGCCAACAAAAAGCCCCACGTGCCCAAAAGAGTGCGAAGGCAGCTGAACAACACCCCAACCCCAGTTCCCTCTTTACTCCCCCCAACAACCTACCCTGAACCCCCTATTCGAATTGTCCCCACGCCAACTTCCCCTTCCATTGCTCCCACCTCGGACAGTTCGGCTCCCCCCGTCCGTGGTCCTGTCCCTCTGCCTGTGAAACCCACCCTTCGCCCCCGAGATCCGATTGCTTACACGCCAACTTTGGCGCCCCCTCAGCCAACAAGAGTCATGGAAACCACCAGCACAGTCAGCATCCAGCCCACTGCGACCCGTCCTGTGTACGTTGGACCTTCCGTGACCCCGGCAACACCCGCTACCAGAAAACCGACAAAACGACCTGGGAGAAAGCCAAAGACAACCCCCACGCCCAAGACTACTACGACCAAGTCGCCGAGACGCACAACTCCTGTGGTCGTCTCACCCGACGGCAACATCAAACCACAGCTACAGAACCCGATCGATCAGGTGAACACCTACGTCGGCACTTACTTCGAGGTGAAGGTCCCACCGGATACCTTTTTCGACAGAGAGGATGGGACCACGGACAGGTTGAAACTCACCTTGCGCCAGGGCAAAGATTTGGTTGGGGATGATTCTTGGATACAGTTCAACAGCACGAGCCAGTTGCTTTATGGATTACCAGATCGAGAGCAGGAAGGAAAGCATGAGTATTTCATGCAGGCAACTGACAAAGGAGGCCTATATGCGATCGACGCCTTTGAGGTCCGTGTCAACCGCTGGGGAAACAACATCAAGCCGCCAGTATCGTTCACCGCAGTGTTCGACGGAGATGCCCGCGCGGTCACAAACGATATTCACAGAAAGATCCTGCTTGTCAAGAAACTGGCCCAGTCGTTCGGCGATCGTAACAGCAGCACTGTAACATTGAGGAACATCACAAGGGGCTCTATCATAGTGGAATGGACAAACAACAGCCTTCAGCAAAACCCATGTCCGAAAGAGCAAATACAGCATTTGAGTCGAAGGATTTCTGACAACGAGGGCAGACCCTCGCCGCATTTCAGATACGTCATGGAGCCAGACTTTAAGGCCATGAACGTCTCCGTTAGAGGCATGGGAAGCTGCCGCAACTACATGTTTGTCCCCATGGGAGAGATCCCAGATCCCACCCAATCCCCCGTCACTCCAGCTGTCGGCGCAGGAAGACAGAGCACAGACGATGTGTACCTTCACACTGTCATACCGGCCGTGGTCGTCGCTGCAATCTTGCTCATCGCGGGAATCATCGCCATGATCTGCTACCGTAAGAAACGCAAGGGCAAGTTGACTATCGAAGACCAAGCAACCTTCATCAAAAAAGGAGTACCCATCATTTTTGCAGACGAGTTGGACGACTCCAAGCCACCTCCGTCTTCCAGCATGCCTCTCATCCTGCAGGAGGAAAAACCTCCTCTCCCCCCACCCGAGTACCCCAACATGGCCAGTCCAGAGACCACACCCCTCAACCAGGACCTTTTGGGAGAGTACGGCCCTCTACACGACGACGATCCTAATGCCCCTCCCTACCAGCCTCCCCCGCCATTCTCTGTCCCAATGGAGGGTAAAGGCTCCCGCCCCAAGAACATGACCCTGTACAGATCCCCTCCTCCCTATGTTCCTCCCTAACGTTAGCGGGGACATCCGGTGCCGGAGGACGGGGAACTTTTGTAGTTCCAAACCGTCTTGTGCGTTATTGGATTGTTTGAAACTGTGTGCTGCAAATGGGGAGTGTGGGTTATCAAACTGGACTCCTGATAAAGGAGCGGCGGGAATCGCGGGGGGAGGGGGGTTACATGGATAATCTGCTAAAGACAGCAAGAAGAACCTCAGCCTCTTGATTACTCTGGTTTTTGCTAAACTGTTGGGGATGTACCCACCAGTCCTGGCGCTTTTGTGTCTAGATGGGCTTTTTGACTAATTTTGTTTTCAGTTTGTTTGTTTTGGTTTTTTTTTTTTTCTGACTACGAATCAAACTCCTTGCCTAACAGCACTCTTTCTATCTTCTAAATTCGTTAATGTGGAATAATATAATCGGACAATAAAACTGACTGCGGGCGCAAATGGTTTCATAGAAAATTTCAATAAAGCGGGGGAAATAAAGAACGGCCTCGAGGGATGGATGGTTCCTCGGGGCATCGAATCAGTACGGTTTTGCCTTTTAACATAAAATGAAACTGTTTTTACTGTTCTTCACATGTCTAGTTAATATCACTACAAGGACAGGTAGCCAAACCGAGAGATTTGTTTAATCCAATGTATATTTGAAAGTTGTTATGCTAGATCATCTACGTTAATTTTTATTATATATATATTTTTTACGTTTTCTTTTTTGGAAGTATTACACTGAAATAAACTCTATTTTCCACCCCTCGATCTTGGGAAAAAGCAAGAATAAAAATTAAATCACAAAGAAAATAACTGAGAGCGTGTTCTGACTTGAGCTATGTTTCGTGTCATGTCATCTGTATCCTCTCGTCGGTCACATGAGCGGAGGTGGTAGTCTCGAGTTTTCGGCTATGCAGATTCTCACTCAAGATCCAGATAACGCATTAAAATCGCGAGATTTCTCCACAGCCCGTGGTAAATGTAAATGGATCTTTATGTCTGTAATTCCTCAAGTCAGAACCACCTGTACACTGTACCGGTTCAACTCACCAATAGACGGTTAAAACTTGAGTAAATCCGAAAACTCTTTGAGACGATTTGTAATTTGTTTCTTTAATTTTTTTTATTTTAATATATATATATATATATATATATATATATATATATATATATATATATATATATTTCGGTGATGATTATGGAGTTATATTGCCTTGGATCCACTCAAAATAATTCAAAATAAAGCCTAAAGATTTTGATAATGGCAACCCGACTTCTACACGGTGGTATCATTTATTACAAGTGTGTGTTTGCAGCTGAATGCCATATTTTGCCTTGATGGTATTGCAGCAAGTGTCTTCTGTACATAATATTCTCTGCCTGTGGATATAACTGTATTTATAGTCCATGAGTCTGTAAATCAGATTGGAAAAACAAGAAACCTATAGAACTTGCCGTTCGTTTTAAATGAGGGGCGACTATTTTTTTATATTGTGACGGTTAGTAGAGAAGAACCAGATACCTGGGAAGGAGTAAAGAACTGGTTTCATTAACAAAATCATCAGAAAACTAGAAAAAGAGGAATTAAATCTAATTTTTTTAAGAGTTTTTGATATAGCCTCAAAACATTTATTAAGAACAGATATATCGCGATTTGTAAAACCTACTAGTTATCGCTTCATTATATATATAGCCATTTCTCATGAGGTGTTTTCTTAGATGTAATTCTTTGTTTGCTTGAAGAAAATAGAAAATGCATTTAGTGCTTTTGAGAGAGACTCTTTGTCATAATTTTCGTCTGTTTACGCTCTTGAGTGTTAAATTCACAAGTGATATTTGCAATAATAAAGGTGTGGCGTAGGTTAGTGTGACGTGTGCAAGTGTATGTGAAACTTATAAGTCTGACAGTTAAAAACATTTTTACTCTAAAGGTGCTATGGATGTTTATGGAAGCATTAAGACAAAAATTAATTTTTTTTAATTAAAAGTATAGATCATTTACCCCTTTGCTGAAGAAGGTGACACAAAATCCGTTAATGGGATGGTACAGCACTCTTGCATAGGTGTACCATGCATATTAAACATCATTAGGTGCCAAAGTACTTTTTGAAATATTGTCCCAGTGTCCGTTTTTATACCAGTTTTCTGACAGTAAAGTATGATATGTTTTACATCAAACACTATTAAATCCTTTTATTGTGGAGTGCTGGTTACATTTCTTGCATTTGAATTCTCTTTCCAACATCCTCATGTCAGCATACAAAGTGCTTTATTTAGTTCTTTTTGTAGCAACATTAATAGTTAAGAAAGAGGTCATTTGGAAAACCAAAGATGCAGATTACAAAATGGCTGCCGTTTGCTAACATTGAGTTTGCCACCTTGTTTTAATAGTTCTCACTGTGTTTGCGTACAGTGTCAAATAAAAGCAATGAGACATAAAGTAATAGGTTTCCTCTCTCCTTTACATGTTGTCTAAACTAGAGCATATTTTTAGAAGCAGTTTAATTTGACGTACTCTTGAGTCGAACATTATTACCCCAGAAGGTAGGTTTGTTTTTAATTTGTCATCAAGTCAGTTAAACATATATACGGTATTTTAATCGTCCTGAATTGGTAGAACAAGGGGAAGTGTATGACTTGTGTATGACTTCTATCATTTTTTGTTCTGTTCATTTCAATATTCTGTCCAAGTTTGTGTGCAGGCTGTAATGCAAAGGCCAAGCGGCACTGACAAAAGGTTAAATCAGAACTTTAAAGCAATGAATTATTATTATATGGCTTGACCTCGATGCCTGGTGTAACAAATAACAGCGATGTGCTGAGCGAGACGCCTTTATGCGTTCGAGCTTTGACAAATGCACAGTGATTGCAAGAGCAGTTTGGGAAAGAATCTAAACGAACGTCATGAAACTTTTTTTATGTTTTAAAAAAAGTTGGTCGATTGATGCCTTCAGACACTGTATGTTTGAATCTTGTATTAAAAAGTGTTCTCACTGTGAATGTTTGTGGGTTCCTTGATGATGTGTGTGGTTTGAGATCGGATGAAAGGCAAATGACAAGACCTTTGAATTTTTGACGTTTCAAAACCCCACTCGCCTGAATTGGTTCTTTAAAACATGTTCTGGGACTGGAACAACACAATTTAAAGAAAATAGTGATAGTTAAAAAAAATGTTTGACACTTGATACATTTATAGTCATACTGGAATTGTAGGTACATCTGGGATATCAACATTTGCATGAAAACCTTTTACAAGCTTTTCTCGGAGTTGAAAGTAACATAGTTATCATTTTTATAATATTTTGGGCCTGTAGTCACATTGTGCTCTGTATTTCTACACACAACATTGAAGTCAAAAACTGCAGCGTACATGGGGAAGTTTTAAATACTGTTTATTTCATTGTGTTCTCTTGTTTAATGTAAGTCTGAGAAACAACTGTCACAACACAAGAACTGTCAACTCTGTTACCCTCTCTAAAAAGGAATGGATTATAATTTAATAATAACCATAATAATGTAAGAATGGGATAAGCCATTCTTTTTTAGAGGGATTTACTTAGTGTGTACCTGAGTTGACAGTTCTTATGTGTCGTGAGTCGTTTCACAGGCACAACATTTGGTGTGTTTTCATTGTTTTGACCTTTTTCCAGTAGAGAAGATCAACAATAAATTAATTTTTATCTGTCAGATTTGTATTTCAAAGTAGCTCATTCCTCTCTTATTCCCATAAAACTATACTCATAAGTCATTATAAGATATATTCAAATGGTGAGTATTATATCATGACCTTATCCTTAAATATACTTCAAATACGTCTGAATATTTAACACAACTTTTATTAATGATTCATTATGATCACAACAGTATTTTGTCAAAATTATTCAATTCTAGAATGAGTCTTATATTTATATTATTGTTCTTGCCTGACATTGTGTTGCATCTTTTTATTTACTTACTAGTTCTATTCTGTAACGTCTTTCAGTTAATACTGCATTTTCTTTTTAAAGTCCCTCCCCACTAAGGCCTCTCATTACCATCAAAGAACGTGAACCCTCAAGCTAGTGACCTTTAGCGTGGAGTGCCCTTCACAAAAACCTTTCGTTTTCAAGGATCAGAAGACCCCTCTGTGCTGCTGCAGCCTTTAAACCCCGTTGACAGCTAAAGATCAAGAACAGGGCTGCCATATTTCTTTTCGTTTTCCATCAACTGCACAAGATTTATCTGTCCTTAAGATAAATTACATGGTACTTTCCCTAGTGTCTTTCAATGTGCTTGACAAACACGCAGTCGTAATTTACAAAGAACAAGGTAAAGACATTTTCATCAAGCGCTCGACTTGAGTTTAAAACAGAAAAAGTTTCTTTTGAAACTGCGAAGAATGGGCTAAATACATATGAAAGCGATGTGGTCTATAATTTCCCACCTAAGTTTCAAAGGGTTTCAAGACACAGATAGTTTTATGTGCACATAATCTTGTGACCCTTATAGTTGATGGCTTGAAAATATTTCGCTGCCATCGTCTTCAGACATTTTTCAACGTTGAACGATTGCCAAAAATGCAATAGCTGCACAGTCATCTTCCTCGAGATCTCCAATTCAGACTTCCAAAAGAGGCGAGATTGTCGAGCTTTCAGAAAGATTACAAGTCAAAGCCCCTAAAGATTTTAATAAGATGCAATGTGGCGGTTTACAGATTGTAGTTTTAGTGCAAGGTGAAAATGAAGATTAAAAGCGCTGTAGGGAGGAAGCGCATCGTGTTGAAACATACAGATGGGTCTGTTGCCATGCTTCTGTGTTTACTTAACCATGGCTATTAGGATGGATGAGCCTGTAGATACTGCAATGATATTCAATGGAATAAAAACAGGAGGGGGAAATACTTTCGTGCAACACTTGTAATGCTATTTTCAGTTACTGAATTGAATTTAGCAATAAACATCAAAAGTGCATTACCTCTGAAGCGTCATCTTGCCCGCATTAAAGGAATTTTTTATTTATTTATAATGTGTTTTTTTTTTAAGCAAGTGCACAATGGTTATTTGAGTGGTTGTGTTGCTGTTACCCAAGACCACAGTTGATGACATGTTTCTTGACATTTTCTCGAACAACAGTGTCACATAAATGGTGTTAAGTATTATTCGGGTTGAAATGTTGCGGTAATGCGTTTCTCTCACATTAAAGGTGTAATGTAACATTATCTTTACAAGAAATACAGCAAGAGAAAACTATAGGCTATAGGATTTACTTGATCCTATATAATCTTATCCAAAGATTACTTTAACACATTAAAAATCCTTATGACACAAATAGAAGTCTCATTGATTGGTTATGAGATTACAACCAAGCAACTTGACTCATGCAATAATATCTAAAATAATATAAGGGATAAAATGCCGTACATTGTGTGCTGAACTAGAAATGAGTGACTGTTGCCATTTTAAAACAACTACAGATATGTGGATCAGATTAACAAATGCAAAGGAGAGCAATATTTGTTTCTCCCCATTGTTCTCTTTTTCTTCCGAGAACATTGAGGCGCCACACGGTAGACAGTGGCAGTTTATCATCTCGTGTACATTTGATGCAGCGTCGCAGATCATGCTCTTGCAAACATCAAGTGGAACATCAAAGGGTCAGCGTGGCATCGCAGTGAGGATTTATTACCAAGATCTGTTCGCAGTGTGCTGAAAATCTGTACTGGGAGCATACCCACTGTCATCATTACATGTACGATTGAGGAGGAGAGGAATAGTATCCTATAGTATTTGGGCAGAAAAAACTATTACCATGATCCAGCTTGTCACACCGCTGAAAGTGTTGGAGCTAAATAATAAATGACAATGACTCTTAAAAATAAACATGATGCTGAGTTAACATGGTGGAACGCTCCCACCACATCACATACATGCATTTATAAATAAATGGGTGCTTTATGAATGCAAAAGTCTTAAAGATCCGTTTCACCTGAGGTCCTATAAATTCTCAAAATGTTCTTTTAGTGGGGATAAAAGTATTTGGTTATAAAAATATTTGACTGTATGCTTCTGTGTGGAATTAATATTTGTCCTTTACTGGCTTCCATTTGTTAAAGGTTGAGTTAAACGTGACTTTTTAACATGTTTAACAGTCTAAAGCACTCAAAATACATGAAACAGTGTGATCTTTACCATTTGATGTAAAATGTTTCTGATTTAATGGATCACGCTAAAACGGTGGGTAATCCATAAGTTAATTATTTGCGTCTTTGTATGCAATTACGTGCAGGGTGAAAGAAGTTATTGCGCTTTCACTTTATTGCCCTCAAGTCGAATTTTTTACCCAACATGTCTCGGTGAAGCCTCCACAAAATATTTTCACTTCAAAATATACCAAACTAATTCCTAATGGTTTTCATTGCAACATAACGTAACTATTATTGATAAATGCTGTAGAAATATTGTTCATTGATTAATTTAACTGAATGTGTTCGTAGATTAGTGATATGTATTCTTAATTAAAACAATTTTAACACAATTGCTCATTCTGTCCTGTGTCCCATGTGATATCATCTTTGTATGGATCCTTAAAATTTGACAGATGACATGTATGTAACAAATCATCACTCAATTGATGATTTTATCAATTGTAACAGTATTCTAAAATGCAAATAAGATTGCAGAGAGTAAAATTCTAAACTACATTTCACAATAGCCTACGATAACCACATATTTTGTTCAGACCCCCTTTTGAGCCTGACGACCAATAGATATGATGATATCAGAGTGACGAGAGTTAATGAAGAACCATGTCCATTTCCTGGTGAACAGTTTCTTTAAGAGCATTATTTACCGCATAGATCAAATGCCGTCCATATATAGCGGTTGAAAATAAGGCCACTGTAGATGGACTAGAAGATTAAAGACCAGAGGACATCAGATGAGTATGTTCCTCTGCGCTCTCACTCTCTCTTATACATGGCGAGCTCATTCGGATTCATCCCCGGTAACCCAGGTGTCCCCTCTCGTTGCGGCGTTCCAGGCGTGATGAAGCGCTGGGTCTCGAGAGCTCCGCGCAGGCTGTTGGCACAATCTATTATGCATGATGAGATTTGGCCTCTCTCGATTTCCCCCTCCCTCTCTTTCTATCTTGTTGGCCAGCTAGCTAGAACTCATTACTTTGTACTTGTTGAGCGGAAGCCGTTATTTCAGGCCCATTAGTTAGCCATAAGGGATTTTTATGTGACCGCAGATGCACATTTTCTACATGCTTGCGTGGAATTGATTTTTAATCTTTAGAAGCCGACGGAAGTTTGTGGCAAAGTGCCCCGTTTTGTTACTCGCCTGCGTCCCGCGGTGACTGAAATCTGTCCAAGTAGTTCAATGGGTACGAGGGGTGAAGGTGCCAAAATGAAAATCCAAGAACGGTTCGTGCGAAAAAATGAACATGCTGTCGGGGACGCAAAACAAAGATTTCGAGAAGAACCTTTTCATCATTCTTTACGCTAACAGCGCTCTTAAGTGAAAAACCAAATTGAATCTTATGCCACAAGGAATAAGAAGAAATGCCACATTTAACTGTAAAATAACAAAAAAAAAAATATTTTATTCTAAAGTATTTCACTGGCTCACCAGCTGCCAGAAAATTATTGCTCCCAAGCTTTAATATATCATATGAGAATTCTGTGAAATTCATCTTAAATTCGCATTTGTATGTTTAAGTTTGATCTTTGCTATACGTCACGGTTTAAGAGATGAGCTGGATTGTTGGTTTGTTTTAATGAACAATTTTAAGAATCGCTTCGTAAATTGTTGTTTTTTACAAGGTAAAACATGTACAATTTCAACTGAGCTCTAGTTCTAGCGTGTGTTTGATGTACGACAACAACATTTATTCTCTGATATCCTTCAATATATGTACAAATATGTCTTAAAACACCCCTCTTTTAAGTTTCTTAAGGCATTTTTTCCATTTAATGACAATTTATAAAGAAGTCTGTCAAGCTTCGCTTAAACATCATAGGAAGAAACCGATTGTTAATTACGTTCTTTATGAGCTTTCTAATATGCCACCAATCAAAATAGGCGAGCTAATCCCTTAATCCCCATAATGCGTGTTTACGTTTAAATGGGCCGGAGCCTCTGTTTTGGATTTTGTGAAATCCTCTCTCGCTGGTTGAAACTGCACCGTGAATCTTGTCGTCGATGAGCAGAATTAATGCAGCGCTGATAACTCCATGATGGCCCTTCAGCGTGATCGTCGCTATTAATGGCAGCTTTCTCGCCAGGGCTGCTCGACGCATATTATTGGATCATTGCGCTAGCGGACTGAATGACACTTCAGCAATCTTTTTCATTACCGGGTCACATAAATCCTTATGTCCTCTTGTCACTCTCTCATAAAGCCCTCTAAATGTTATTTCCCGGCTAATGAGCTCTTTAGTATAAATACGGACTTTTTGGGGTTTTGGTGTAGTGGCGATTGAGTCTAACATTATGCCATTTTCTCAGATTCCGCTTGGGCTATAGTAGAATGCAGCGTGTCAGTTGACTCTGTCAGATGTTCAACATCTGTTGTTCCATTTGTCAATATGGGTCTAGAATGTGCTCATGAATGCCACTACACCCCCTTCACGAAGACTTTTTGCCCACTGTGATCTAATCTCGACAATTGACCTCTTCATATTACTGCATAGCGTCATCTAGCATGGCCCACAAAAATGGAGGAATTTCAGTTTTCTTTTCCTCATATTACTAGGTAGACTGATAAACAAGTAAGTTAAATAAAAAAATACATTTCTTTTCAAATATATATATATATATATATATATATATATATATATATATATATTATAGATCGTTTCAGCGGAACAACATAAATTTTATATGGGGCAAACTTCTGTCAAACATCCGGAAAGAATTAACCGTTGTTTTAAAAGTTTTCATTTTAGAACATGATGTCTTAAATAATTGTAAGATAAAGACAATTGGGAAATATTAATTTATAATTTGTCAAAATTGGTAACAATGAGTGTTGTAATTTTAAGGAAATTTTACGCAATTACCATATTTAGTAGTGGTATAAAAGACCTTTTAATGCTGTTTAACATGCACTTTTCTACCGTGGGCAACATAGAAAATGTCTTTCTTCTTTTTGAAATTTTTCAACACACAATAGAAAAAATTCAAATATAACAATTACTCTGGGGTCTTTGGGTGATATGACCCTGAAAGTTACAACAAGACTCATCCTTTATGTAATTTGGTGCATTTCGTCATGAATCACACACGTATAGCTGCATTTACATTCACTAAATCGAAACTAAAGAATCGTACGTTATTGTAGTACTCGACATCTGCTTGCTTTTTGGAACTCCATGTATGATTAAATGTTTAATTATCTATTCCAATTATATATTCCATCTCTTTCATCACTGTAGAGGTATGAGGAACTTTTACTTCTCTTAGCCGCAATAATTCTCTCTAATTCCGTATCATCTTTTATGACTTTATTATCCGAGCTATTGACTCAATTCGTGTGCAATGAGGTGCCGATTCCTGTCTCACATTTTTACCATATGCTTGTAGCAAGTCCTCCGAACGACGCGTGCTCGAATTACGACTGATAATGAATGGCTTGACATTTTGTTTTCGTAATGAAGTCCTCCAAGCCCAATTTTGTGGTTTCGCTGATGAAAACATAAGCCATTAAGGGGTGATTTGCAGTATAATCATTAGGGAGCTATTTATGACTTTTTTTCAGGTAAGGCATAATGCGATGTTTGTTTGTCAGTGATGGATGCACGTGCATCTGATTTACAGCGTATTGTGGGAAGGTCTGGCAGATGAATTGCGGGGCTGGAAAATCACAAGTGGTTTTGATATCGTGCAAAGACTGATGTAATTAGACACATGGACAGCAAGCGCATGCTTCATGTAGAATCTCAGTAAATAAAAGCACATTATAAGAACGTTGTGCTATTATTCTCAAGCAAACTTTTTAATACCGTACACTTATTAAAAGCCAAACAAACCATTAAAAATATAACAAATGTGTTCTATAAGAACACTGTATATCGGATTGGGTTGTAAACCTTAAAACAGTAAATGTTACCGTCACTTTTCATCTATGACGTTGAACTGAACTCTTTTTTCCATAATGCATTGTACTCAATCAGCCATTTTGATTTGTATTTGCCCATTATCATCTTTCTATATAAACTTAACAACCATTCCCTCTTTGTCGTCTATTGCATGCATGTAATTATTGTTTACCTCTTTGTCCAAACCAGTTTTTGACCTTTTTATACTTACTTAAGAACTGTTTAACATTAACCGTATTGATATTGTTGTAATGTTACAATGTTGAAGTGAAAACATTGTTGTGAAATGTTTTTAGTAGAAATATTTCACATGGTTTAATTTCTTTGCAGCAGACTTTTTGGCTGTGAAGAAGACGTATTTGTACCTTAGAAAAACAAAAAATGTGTCTCTTCCATGTTGTCTTGTCTCTAATGTCACACCAAAAGTTGTCACCGTTGTCACAGTGTAATGTTTTTACCTACAATTTAAAGGTCATGTGACTCCCTAGAGCTCAACTGCCTACTCTACCCTACATCCATATACAGCCAGATGTGCTGTTATATAGCAGAAATGTTAAATTAAAACATTCTGTACTACAAAGCAAGAGTGAAGAATTTTTGGTATAGGGGGTCATGACCGGTTTTAATCAAACGAGGTCTTTAATATCTGTCGATTTTATCCAGGGCTGGATTTTGCAGATATTGCAGAGTGAAAAACCGTGACCGGCTCCTCGCAATTTTCAATGCAGAATCCATTGTCGTCTTTCTTTCTCGGCGTCACACATCCTTCCTCTCGCACCTATTTGGTCTCTCGCTCCTTCGCTTTTTCACATTCACACTTTTCCCTCCATGTCCCTTCTCGCTGGAAGTCTCAAAGTCATTATGTCTACTCGTCCCTGTGTGAAGGGCAAGCTGTCACATGACTCTCCATCAGTCACTCTTCATTCCCTCGCTCAGCCAGGTAATTTGGAGGAAAGGTTTTTCTGGACCATCCGCGCAATAAAAGGCATGTTTCTCTCTCCCTTCGAGTCCCAGCACCTGGCATGGGAGGAACTGTCTGAAGACGGTGTGATTTGCAATAGCGGTGGGCATGAGGGAACTGCCAGTCCTTCTGCTGTTTTGACAGACAGAGTTTTCGTGTCTTGACATCTGGCGGGCAATCGCGGCACGTTTTTTTCCTTCAATCCAGTTGCTCTCGAGGAAAAAGTGAGCTGAGGCACATTGGGGCCACGTTTTGAAAGAAAGATAGACAATGAAGGTATATTGCTGTAGAATTGAATCATATTACTGTTGTTTGAGGTCTTTGACGTGGCCTGCGGGAACTCCTCTGGGGTTTATGTAATTTTAAAAGTGATATTTGCTAAATCTTGGTGAAAGCTATTGGTTTATGGATTGGAGGAACCCTTAAGTATTAAATGTTGTAGGAACGAGGCACCTGCAGATCTTTACAGACACACAACACTTCAAAATCTATTAAAGAGCTTGTTGAAAAGAGCGTGGTTTTGGACGGTTTGGATGCATGTATCAGGCCCAAAGTTAAAGTCATCAATTAGCAATTTCATCCTGCACAACTTAATATGTCTAATTGGATCATTGGTGATATGGAAGTTTTACGCACACAGGAGGTGTTTTCTGACAATTCAATAAAAGTATATTTGCAAAACTATAATGTTAATCTCTTGACAAACTGACAAGAGCACCAATCATTCTTTTTGGAATGATTAGACACCATAAAAAGAAAATTATTGAAATCAAAAGCTCTTAATGCAAGTAGTTAAATGTAATTAAATTTCTGTAATTTCTTTATATTAATCTTTATTTATTTTGTGTTTTATTTATTATACATGACTTGTTCTTCTCTATTTTGTTGGTTTAAATTTGTAATTTATTATTTTTAGTTGTCCCACATCTACTGATAATTTTTGTCTAAACCTTCATGACCAATTTTAAAGGCATTCACATTCTTCTTACTTATAACATATTTTACATCACAACATATATTATATTTCATTGTATTATCGTTACTTATGCAAGGATGCAAGCTAGCCGTTCTGCCATGTGTCTTGTAAAGCCAAACGTTGTTTTTATATCTCAGTTAATGATCTTTTTCTGTGCAGGTGGATTGTTTCTTATCCGAAATAATTCTCGATTTATCTTCTCGGGTCTATTTAACTGTGTTCACCTGAGCGGGAGTTTGCATCGTAGGAGAGGTGGTCGTTACATGATGTTGCTGCGACCTAAAAATTTTTGTGACCCGCTGCTTAATGGGTAATAAAGCTTATGTACGCTGCGGAGCTCGCACAATTCACTTTAATGTCATTTCGGGCCGTGAGTGGCACAATTATCCAATTCGTTTTGTTTATGACGACCACCTGCGCTTGTGATGAAGGGATGTGGCAAAGAGAAATGGTCTTTAAGTATAACCCACACAAACCCCTTCAATCCTCCTTTAATGATTCTTGTTCAGACTGTACACATGCGTCAAGTGTTATCAACTTTAATTTGGTTTTGATTGGACGGTAATTGTGGTAAAATTGGGGCAAACGGTACAGTCTGACCTTCGTAAATGGAATTTCTCAAAGTGCTATAACGTCTCTGTTCTCAAAATCTTTTAGGTGGCAGTTACATCTAAATCTGTCATATAATCTCGTGCGACTTTTGTTGTCTCTTCTGATTTCACTGCTTCCTTTTATCATTCACGGCAAAGGGGTTTCATTGATTACCTAGAAACTCTCCGGCACACGTCTGGATTTGTATTCCGGGCTGAAGTCAAACATCGCATGAAAATATCACCGCCTGTTCATTTGTATGTTGATAAAACGCAATCTCCCGGTACCTGACCAAATTTGTAAATGCAGTCCCTTTGACATTTCCGAATGCCAAGCAACAATTACTCCATGCCGAACTCCCATGCGTCCAGGCCTCCCCCAGCGAATATCTGTGGGGATTTTCCGATGTTTACACCTGGCTGTTGATAAGATTTTAATACCCGTCCAGATGTGAAATGTAAAGATAACACTTTAATGCGACGGCTAGAGCAGTTAATCATTCCACCTTGTATAATCTTTAGCCGAGCGAGCGAACGTGTGGCAATTACGCAATTGTCTGACCGTATATTTAGCACGTGGATTGATGTTGAAATTACAGGAGTAGCGCATGTCTGATTAAAGGCTATTTCATCCAGACCCTCATTAACTAACACTCATGTGTTAGTTCCACATGCGATCTGCAGATCAAAGATAGAGAAGATAGTCTTTAATACGATGGTAAAGTTTTGACCCATCATGATGCTTGTCCTCAGAAACCATTTTACTGTTGGTTTTGAAAAATTCACTGTAAAAAATGTCTGATTACATGGTTTCATTTTATTTGTGGCATGGCCTTACTTGGCCTAGGCAGGATCACATGTAGAAATACTTGTAAAATGAATAGGGGAAATAAAAAATTCCCATTGCAAATAAAACAATATTTTTGTTTGAAATTCGGCAAAAATTTTTTTGCTTTAATTTTTGCACTACTTACAAACTTTTTCAGTAGACACACAACCAAAAAATAAAATGATAAAATAATAAAATCAACTAATTATTTTTGAAGAGGTCTCTCAAACTTTATTCAAGTACTTTTTTCGCAATTTAAAGTAATTAACTGATAAGCAATGTTTTAACAAAGTGACATACAATAGCTTTTGATTCTGAAATCCATATTTTTATCTGACATTGACTTGATCTGGCACTGTGTCCACCGTTTTTAAATAAAATGTTGCTCTACTGCTAAAATTAATGATAAAGCTTTGTTACAGAGAAATGTTTATTTAAATATAAAAGTTGTATACATATATTACTGTTTATTAGTACTTGTAAAGCACACATCCTGCATAAAAATATGGTTTACCAAATGATTCTACATTCAAATATAACTAATCTCACCAATGATCACAGCCTAACAAGAAATAATAAGCAACACATTTTATTAGTTTATTAAGGCAAAAGTTAATGGGTTTGTTATTAGAGACAGTTGGGCCTTAACATAAAGTGTGACCCATTAGTTTTATTTTATGAAATGTATCGTATGCAATAATTTTATTGGAAGTTTTCCATAAGATGTCCCAATTAGTCCAGGAGATATGCTGTTAGCACTCCGGCCTGGATGAATTAAAACCACATGGATGTAAATTTAAATAAAAAATATTCCAGAATGTCAGAACTTTGTTGACTTTCACTTACAAATGAGATGTTGAATCCCAAATTTATACAGTAATTTGGATTACGGCGCCCCGCTGGCATATGTTAATATACCTCTCTTGAGCTCTGTTTTCGGTGTCATGAAACATTTCACTGGATTCTTTATCAAGCTGCCTCATCTTGGTTGTCAGTTTCCAGTGAGAGAGAGGCAATAATTGCTATCTGTGCTTCCAGTCAGAGCAGAACTAATTGGCACTGATGAGTTCGCGGAGCATCGTCAAAACATGACGTCAACGCACACATGTCTTTAGCTGTCAAAGTGTCCACGCAGGCAGAGAGAGAGAGAGAGAGAGAGAGAGACAGAGAGAGAGACAGAGACAGAGACAGAGAGAGAGAGAGAGAGAGAGAGAGAGAGAGAGAGACAGAGAGAGACAGAGAGAGAGAGAGAGAGAGAGAGAGAGAGAGAGAGAGAGAGAGAGAGAGAGACAGAGAGAAAGAGAGAGAGAGAGAGAAAGAGAGAGAGACAGAGACAGAGACAGAGAGAGAGAGAGAGAGAGAGAGAGAGAGAGAGAGAGAGAGAGAGAGAGAGAGAGAGAGAGAGAATGGTTTATTGGGTCAATTCTGTAGGGTGGTTTTCCTGCTGTGTTTTTCAGGTTGCTTACTGTACCAAACCAAAAACTCTGTAATTAGTATGATAACAGTTTCTGACGCACTAATTCACATGCGCAAATTAAACATACCTAATATTTCATTACACAGAATTTACAATAATGTGTTATGGGTACATTTAATGGAAGCTAAAAGCATCATTACATTAGCCAAAATGTGTTTTAAACAAACATGCGAGGGAAATTTTGTGCGTGTGGATTTGGCGGTACGAACCAAGTTGTACACGCTGCAATTAATAAAATGAGTACATCTATACAGTACAGTAACAATGTCGGTGCATGAAAATAAGTCAAATCCAGTTCCCCAGCAGTCTGACTGAATTTCGCCCAGAGACAGGCGTAGGATGAAAACATTTCATTATCTTTTCCCAAAGACGTCAACGTGACTCGAGGCCCAAATCCCTACTTGGCCCAGCGTGGCATCCTCATGGGAAGCATGTCGCACACGGCGCTCGGAATATGAAAAGACTCTGCATCCCCTGATCTTCCCAGCTACTTGCAAGCAGGTCAAGATGAGTGGAATTCATTAGAAGACGCACGCTGGGATGTGCCGATGCTCTCCTGATGGGCTGCGCTTTGGGAAAAAAACCCCAGCTACTCTCGGAAATGACAGCGTCTTTTGTCACGTAACATATAAGTGCGACCCATCAATCAAAACTGGGCGAGTACAAAGGGGGCACTGAAAAATGATTGCACTGCCAAAAATGCTGAGGCAGTCATTTGGACAAAAGCCATGCTTCTGGAGACCTTGTTACACAATCTGTTAATTTAAAGGTTAATATGGTATGGGTTTCGCAACAGATCTTAAAAACGACGGTGGCAGAGGTGTCAACGTGGCGCTCGTTAATGTAATGCGCTAAGCACTGGGCAGTACGCTGATTGTTTAGCAGCAAATTAGCGCTGATAAACATGGCAGCGGGTGACCCGCCTCTCCTTTGGAAAGCGACGTTGAAAGAGTTTGGCTAATTAGCAAATTGGTATTTGCGAAGTCAGCTTTCATTTACACAATTTGGGGGAAGTTCAAGTAATCATTTGCTCTAAAAATAAGACCCGAAGGAAAGGGTAAACATTTTCAATTAATGGGTGGAAGTCTGGACACCGCAGTTGGTCTGGCTCTCCGGAGTCGCCGGGAAGCCAAAGGAAGTCAATCAACTGATGAAAGAGCCCATCTTCTCTTCCTCTCATACTATCGAGCGAGCGCATTTTAGCATTCCGTTGGTCATCGTTGCCAGTAGGGATGACGTCACGCTTTCCGGAGTGTGAATCTTTGGACTATTGATTTATCTAAATCCCCTTGGTTTATGTCGGCCAGACAAATAAAGACGAAGAGGTAAAAGTGGGAGGAGGGTTATTGATGGCGGCATTCCCGTGACTTGCCCTTCAAGCGCTCTCGAGGAACTACACATACGGTTGGGTTTCTTAGCAACCTCTGAGAATAAACTGATAATGTAATCCCCCATCCCGGCTTACATGAATTTGCGGCGGTGCACAATGAATTTTAAGAATCCTGGAAACCTGTAGTAAAAAGGCTTGCATGGATGACGCTAGCAGTTCCTGTCAAATGAATGTGAACGTTGCTTTCGTTAAATGGATTCCACTTAGTTTAGACTGTGACAGCTGAATAGAACCAGACTCCTCTAAACACAACAGAAACCCTTCCGATGTGGCCAGGAGGCCGGTGTGCAATGTATCTTCTACATCCTCAAATGTCAAGGGCAGAGCCACGGTGTGCTTGCGGTTAAACAAGGCAAAGCAAACAAAAAACAAATGGGGATATGGCAGAGAGCATCTACAATGTTTGTTGAATATATATAGGCTTGAGAATGTAATCGAAATTGATTGTCTGTGCCATAAATCGAGAGGAAAGCACTCTTCTGCTTTCAAAAGGCTTTATAGGGGAAAACAGTTTTGTTATAACTTTGAGAAAAAGTCAATTGATAATACTGGCAATCCTGTGTCATGGTATTATTTCAGTTAACATTAAATTCATATCCTTACAAAGGCATTTTCTAGCAAACCTATCGTAATTTTGTGAAAATAAGCTGTAAACATTCACTCTAGTTAATTAGTTTATATGGTAATGTCTCTAAAACATACACTATCATGTTTATCATATTAACTCTCTTTTAAAATGTAGAAAATTTTATTAAGGGAGTCCTTGTTAAACTTTAAAATGTTACGTTTGTACAAATTCTGGGCAAAGCTTTTTAAACCACTTCTTCCTTAAATTCTTTATAAAGAGTTTAGAATGAGTTCCTATTTCTTATGCACTTTTAACGGCTTTTGTTTTCTGACTGAAGAAATATACTCATATTCCAAGTATTCGCTCACCGGCATTCTCTCATATGTGAACTTAATTGACATCCTATTCCTAATCTAAGGGTTCAATATGATATATACTACCAATGAATGTTAGTTCATTGTAACAGCTTCAACTCCTCTGGGAAGGCTGTCCACAAGGTTTAGGAGTGTGTTTATGGGAATATTTCACCATTCTTCCAGAAGCTCATTTATGAGTTCACACACTGATGTTGGACGAGAAGGCCTGGATCTCAGTCTCCTCTCTAATTCATCCCAAAGGGTCAAGATGCAGGCCAGTCAAGTTCATCCACACCAGACTCTTACACCAGTCTTTATGGACCTTGCTTTGTGCACTGGTGCACAGTCATTTTGGAAGAGGAAGGGTTCAGATCCAAACTGTTCCCACAAAGTTGGGAGCATGGAATTGTCCAAAATGTTTTGGTATGCTGATGCATTCAGAGTGAGTGTTACCTCCTACATATACTTCATATACTTTTCTTAGAGTGATACTCTACTCATAAAGGAGTAACCAAAATGTTAAAAACCCATTTAGATGTCTGTGTTCTGTTGAAATTGGCATTCTTGGGCACAATTGATAACCATAACAAATATACTACCATTGTATATATGTAGTCAGCAATCTAACGGTTGATACAAGGAACATATCACACTAAGTGAAATCATAACATGTCCATCATGATCACTTAAAAAAATCACCCAAAACTGAAAAATGTAAAGCTGTTGAGGATGTACAGGGATTTATGCAAAAAATATAATTATAGAATATTCTATATAAAAAAATATAATTCCCCTTGTGTCATTACAAACCTGTATGACTTCCTTCTATGGAAAAAACCAAAAAGATATTTTAAAGAATGTCAGTAGCCAAACAACATTGCCCCCTTATTAATTTCCATTGTAAGAACACAAAACCACAGAGACATTTCTTAAAATCGTTTTGTTTGTGTTTACTTAAGAAATTCACATAGAGGTTTTCAATGATAGACTTTTAATCACATTCACAACAGTGTTACCCACATATTTAAATGTATGTTTCTAGATTACTAAAACCTATTGTCAACCTCCTAAGATTTTATACACGCTTGGGCCTTAAGTTCTCTGATAAGAATGAGCATGTCTGTCATCTTGAAATTTGTCGAGTCAAGAGATCCGTCCACCACAACTACAGAGTAATTATTCATAAGCTAGAGGACTTAGTTTGCCCTCACTGGGATGGATGTCTCTATCCTAACATCACTGTGCCATACATTTGATTGATTGGGGAAGATGAAGCGCTCGGAAACGGTCGCCGGTCACCGGGTAAAATTTCAGAACCTGTCTTTCCATCCTTGCTATATTTAATTGGTTTAAAAGGTGATGTCAATGATGCCAGCAGTAATTTGACTGTCAGCGGGATGTGCCCTTTGTCTTGGCTAATGAGCGCAGGCAGCAGGGACGAGTAATTAGCCATAATTTGCACAATACCAACTTGCCCAAGGTTCCTAAAGCTCGCCTCGACTTTTCCCCTCTCCCCAGCCCCGAGAAATGTCAGTGGCCGTTGTGTTAAACGATGGTGGCATCTAATCAGCCCTGGCTGGCATGTGCTCATGTGAGTGCTCATCATTAGCTCCCCGCTTCTAAGCACATAACCTAGTTTTGGGAGGAGAAATGGCAATACTTTTATTGTGACCTTGAGTTAAAGAGAGTTGGATCTACAACTTTGTATGAGACATCGGCTACATCCGGCTTACACGTTAACTTGGCAGAAGTGTTATTTTCAGGCAAAAAGTGAATACAAAATTACCATAATGCACATTGGAGAATCTTGATGGTTCCTTTGCTATTTCTGGCATGTAATAACATCTTAAGACAAAATGACAAAATGCCCCGACATTAATTCCATTCATGCTATAAACATATGAATATTTATTTTGATCTCCTTTGGCCAGGTAGAAATAGGTAGTCATAACAAGTAAAAGTAAAAATCTATGTAAAAACACAACATTTATTGCTGTTTTTAAAGAATCAAATTAATTCCAAATATCAAAATCAACAATTTACTTTGCAATGTGCAATTTCATATTCATTTGAATATTTTGAATGTAAAATGTGGTTTATAAAAATTTTGGTTTGTCCTTAGTCAAATTAGTTAACATTAAAAATACAAAAGACAAAAACAAGACAGTTTAAAACTTTAAGGGATTGTTTGCCTAAAAATTAAAACTGTAATTTCCTCATCTTTATCTTCAAGAGAAACACAAAAATAAGTATTTTTAAAAGACTTTATTTTTTATTGTTTAATATCTATGTAAAGTTGTTTTCAATTCTTTAATTAAATTATTATGATCCATTTATTAAGTATAAATAATGTTAAGCAAAACAAATAAAAACCTGTCACTTAATATATAGAACACAAAGGAAGCTATTTTGAGAAATGTATTTTGTGTTCATACCATTGAAGTAAACGGGGGTCACGGTGGTTAAGTTAACAACATTCTTCAAAATAACTTTTATTTTCTGACGAAGAAAGAGTCATACAGGTTTGGAAGATTGAATATGACACAATTTTCATCTTTAGGTAAACTATCCCTCAAAGTGGTAAACACCATACTTATTTTTTTTATTTTAAATAGGCAATTAGTAAAAAGTAATATGCACTCGTTTATAGTTTATGTATGTATATATATTATTTATTTATTATTAAGAAGTTTATTTATTAAAGAAGTTTAGGCTTTTGTGTGGATCTTAACAATATACAGCGTGAACAATTGTCAAACGTTATTGTTGTTTCTATTAAAGGGTGGCAAAAAAAAAGGGATATCCAAAAAGATTACAATTCACATCGTCTATTCCTCATATTTTGTAGAGCCTTGCACATGAGCAAGAGTGCACACTTCAGTCACTAGCACACTTGACTAGATAACAATCATCTCTCTCAGCTGTTTACCTCAAGATTTTCAGCGCCAAAAGGCAGAAATGTCATTTTGACGTTCTGATCAAAATGCCCGGGCACTTAAACCTCAGCATTACAGTTGAGAAGGAATCTGAGAAAAAAGTCCAAGTTGTTTAGTGCGCTCGCTGTTTGGGTAACAGGATGAGAAATCACTGGAGAGTCATGCTTGAATCTCTGCGGTAAGGATTTCGAGAGCTTTCTAGTGAGTGCCGGGCTTAAGAGGTTTGAAGACTCTGTTTGGGAACCGTACAGTAAGTCAGACCAAAAACGCCCGCTGCCTCCTGCTCGGCTCTCTGAGAAAACAGGCCAGCCTGCAAGCGTCGTCTCGCCTCGCAGCAGAATAGCTGAACGTAATAAAACCCGCAGTGATCCGTATGGAAATATGTACTCTCCTTATTATCTGGGTTATTCATGAACTTGGCGGACCGGGGAGGCTGCGAATTTCCCTTAGATGTGCATCTTTATTGATATGAGTACAAATGCGTGCATGTTAATAAAAGTTCATGTGATAGGATAAAAATTTTGAAGGAATCGGAAGATTTTTATCCCTCTGGTCCGACCGTACCATCTTTCTTGCTGCAACGAATGGTTTGTCGTCCCTCGTAATGTTTCTCCAGGGATGAGAAACTTGCATAATTTGTTTGTGGCATTTTGGACGAGGCGATGAAACTCGTTTCGTTTGACTAATGACTCTCCGTCGCTATCTCCAGCCTCTCTGACCCCCTCCTTCATCTCTCCTGTCACTTCCATCATCAACTCTCCTCTCCCGTTATCCCTCCTTATCTTTCCGGGCACGGTGCCCACACTTTTTATCCTCAGCTTGCTCATCGCCAGAATTTCGCTGCAAAATCTTTAATTAAAGTTTTACGACTCATGAGATTTCTCACCCACTCACGTTCCCCCCGCCGAGCAGTTGTCGCATTCTTCTTCCCATCCCTCACTCGTACCACCGGCTCCTTCCTGGATTGGCGCATGACATGTGCCAGCCAGCTGTTGGGAAAGATTTGGCTTTGTTTCCGTGAACAGGGCCTTGGCCCATCTAGCAGGCCGTCCTCCCATCTCCCTGGCTGCTTAAGTGCCGCTTCCTGCATGAAGCATCTTTGGGTCAGTATCCAAGTGTCGGGTAGCTGATGTCATCTTTTTAGACCTGGGGTTGATAATGCATAGACTACTTTGTATCTGCTAGATTGATGGCCCCTTGTCGTTTCCCTACAATTTTAAAATTTCCTTCAGATTGTTGAGGAGGACATCGCTGCAGCTCAGATTTGGACAAGTTTCCTCGGCCTGCCAACTCCACAGATGTGCGTGGATGGTCAGTAAGAGCTTATGAGAGCTTGTATTATCTAAAAAAGCAAAGCTTATAGATGTACTTTTCCTTGCTCAGGCAGTTTGCCACATGAATATAGATCGCACAGCCCACTCTTTAATATTCAGTGAGCTCAGATTGGTTTTGGGTGTACGAATAACTTAAATGCAATGAAATTCATCATGTATTAGCAAACCAAAAAGTATTGTCACATTTCTGAGGCATTTTGCAATTCTACACTGTTGCCAAGGTCACTTCCTATAATCTTTGCACCGGTGCCTGGTGCCACATCCTAGTAACCCACGGGTATTGTTTGCTACATTAACTATGGAGATTCTTTTGGATCATTAAGGTCAAAAGGAAATAATCGGAAAGTGCAGTAGGGAGATTAATTGCTTTTGTAGTGCAGATCTGGCAACCCTAATGACAAGGACAGTCCAACAGTCTATCAAATCTAGCCCATCGTACCCAGTCCGAATACTAAAACTCCAAATCTATTATCCCTATTGCCTAAATACATATATTTTACAGTTCCAAGATCTCAAAATCACTTTATAGGTGTTCACACAAAAACACACTGTTTTTATGAATAAATATTATCTTACGAATAAACACCGATAAGCAAAACCTATTCACAAAAAAAATCCCAAATAACAGCTTAAATGTAGCTAAACTCTGCCGGAAAACAGGGGACCTGGCAACCCGGATTGCTGTTGCATGTCTGAAATACCGAATGAAAATATATGAATAGGAATGCACCGAAATGAGAATTCTTATATTAATAAATAATAAAATAAAATATTATTAATAAATACATTTTTAACTGTTAATTTCCTAATTACTAGTACCATTGTATTTATGGATATGCCTTACTAAAATCATTCAGTCATTGCCGTTGCCCAAATAAATATTACAATTTCAAAGAATAAATAAATAACAAATTATGGAAATATTTATTTAGCACATTGAAACAATTAACATTATAAAAATAAACTAACATTTTTACTTTGAATCCAAATATGTTTTTACCAATAACTTTGCGGAAAAGTGAGTCTTGGATGCATACAGTCACGGTCTATGGGAATCCACTGTACTTCATCGTTACCGTATTTGGTCTGTGTTATAAAGATTATTTATTGGATGTGAAAATAAAGCGCTGAGAAATTATCCAGAACACGATGGGTGTGGAGAACCCCCGTGGCAATAGAGGTGTTTGTTCATCACAACATATTGTTTCGGCCATGTTGTTTCATTGATAAAAGTCTTATGGCAAAAAAAAAAAATCGGTGGTCAAATATTCATCCCAACAAAACATTTTTTAATAGCATTTATTCTGTTGTACAAATGTTGTATTGTGTGTACTGTGTATATGATGACTTGTAAATCCACCATCTGGACATATTCGTGGTGCGACAAACGAAATGAACAGGTTCACTTATACCAAGACCTTAAATGAAAATCGGCAACAAATGTTTTTCGAAAGCACACTATTGCACTAATGAACAAAAAGATAAATCTGAATGTTACATTGCAAATTTAACCTGTTGACACCTGCTGTCTTTATCACACGCGTCCCAGTTACTCCATTTACTTCTAATTGCTTCAATATGAAAAGTCAGATTACCGCGACACTCTTGCAGGATGAGGCCGGT